>BNST01002640.1:0-27428 GCA_019650275.1 Xylocarpus granatum | reverse complement strand
GCAAGCAATGAAGCATGGCCAGGTTCTGACTCAATCCTAACTAACTGCAGAAATCCAAGCCAAGAAGAAAACCAGCATTGGCAGGACACGCATGAAGCAATCCGAGCAGGAGAAGGAGATTGACGGCATGAAGAACTCCAGCAGCAGCAGGACGTCATGGCAGGTTTGACTTCAGCAAGATGTCCACGTCAAGGAGGAATCTTGGAATGGAAGGACATGCCATAATGGAAGTTCTAATCCCAAGAAGGAAATGGCAAGAAGAAGTTCAGCAGCTGTAGGAGAGAAGATAAGATAAGGACAGAAAGACTTAGTCAAAGTAAGAATTCTAGTCTAAGTAGGAATTCAGGAAAGACCAAGAATCCTAGTAGGATTAGGAAACAATGGGATAAGGTATATCTTGATAATGTTTTAGTTGACTTAGAAAAGATTGTTGACTTAGGAAAACATATCATAAGTGGATAAGGAACCTAAGTACTAGTTGAATTAGGATAAGATGTCTTAGGACTATAAATACAGCCCATTATTTGTGAGGAGGACATATGCTTCGAATTTGTATATTGTCATTCATTAATCAAGAATCAAGGTTAGCATTCTTACTTCTATTCTTGTTTATATTTCAGTTATCTTTTAAAAGTTGTCTTGAGATAACTTGGGCTTAAGACAAGGTTAAGAGCTGTCTTCCTTGCTTGAGAGCTTAGATTGAACTTAAGAGTCATGTTTTTCAATCAAGGCAAGTTGTGATAGGTTTAAGAGTTGTCTTGCCTATCCAACATATCCTTATATATATATTAGTTAACCTGAAGGACAGCTTAGGGGACGTAAATATAAGAAATGAACTCAAGAATCAAACGGGACGGCAAGTTAGGAAGGATTTCAGTAGGTGTGCTGACCCTTAAGGTGTATAAAAGTTGGGGAAAAAAATTGGGACCCCAATAAATTGGTGCTTTTGTTGAGAGGTAGCACAGTCATCCCAACAAATTAGTGCTATAATTGAGACATCAGCACAGACACCAGTCAATTGCAAGGCATCACGGTTACCATGTCATCCAGGCAGCATTCACCTTCACCACAGAAACGAGGACTTTCAAAGAATTCTGAACTTAGAGAGGAGCCGAAGCTCACTCGACATTCAGGTAAGTGATATCAAGCATCAATTATCTTCCATCATCCATTCTCTTGAGCAATTGAAGAGAGACAGCCATGAGTGGCTGGAAAACAAGTCAAAACTGAGAAAACCAGGAGCAGCATACTGCCACAGCAACCTAGAAGGCTGCATTCGGAGATCTCACGGCACCATGAGCAAGAGAAAGATTCTGACCATGAGCAACTTCCCTCTCAAGAAAGGGGGAGAGTGCGCATGAGTCTAGGGAGCAGAAGGGAGGTGCCACCGAATTTGCACCAGCCCCATGATCCCTATGATGAATACAACGACGATGAGGTCTTGGATCAAAGGCCAGCAGTATGGCAGCCAAGGAGAATGCAGAGTCGTCATGAGGCAGAACGTTGGCGGACAAATAGGAGAGAGGAATGGCAGCACTACGACAGCCCAAGCCACTACACCCAACCAAAGGTAAAAATCGAATTCCCTACCTTTGAGAAAGGAGATCCAACCAAATAGATCTCCAAAGCTGAATTCTAAATAAGATAAAGATGCAGATGTCTTGTGAAGAGTCAAACAATGCATCTGTCAAACGTCCTGATTCATCTATTCAGGTTTATGCTACTACTTCTACATCTTCTTTAGCACTACCAAGAGTAGAAGAACAGCAAATTAAAGTGGATGCAGAATCATATGGATTACAAGTGCATGCTTCTACAAATTATCCACCAAAAAATACTCCAACAAGGACTGTGCAGGACCAATCTGCCTTGTTAGCTAAACCTGGATTAGAAGACAAAGTTCCTAATCATATCCAGATTGAAGGACTTGCTGATCTTTCACAGACAGCTTCACAAGCTGCAAGAGATCAGACCTTTAGAACATTCATTGTTCAAACTGCAGCGAAAATATGCAGAGCATGCAGCAAGTTTTGCAAGGCACAAATATTGATCAAATGCCATCATCTGCACCTGTTTTAGATTTTCAATTCCCTGGACAGAATGATGATTATCCGTGTTACAGCTTGAACACTGAAGATCTAGACATTCCCTGCAATGTTAAGGATTTCTCTAGCACTCAAAAAATTAGCAAAGGGGATCCAGTAGTGATGCAGGAAGATCAAGAAAGCCGCATGGACAGCGAGGAGAAGCAGAGGCAGAACACTTCCCTGATTATGCGGAAGAAGGCAAAATCAACTTGCATGTAGTAGGGGCAACCACCAAGCCTACTGCAATAAGGTTGTTCGCAACCATAAATGGCAAGAATGTTTTGGTGTTGATTGATAGTGGAGCCACCCACAACTTCATCAACACAAAACTGGTCAAAACACTCCAGCTATGTCGAAAAAGGATTGCACCCTTTGAGGTAAGAGTGGCAAGCGGACAGAAGCTCAAGTGTGTGCAAGTTATCAAGGCAGTAGCTATGCAGATTCAAGGAGTCAAGATAGAGGCAGAACTGCATGTGTTAGCCTTGGCAGGCCTTGATGTGGTTTTAGGCAACGCTTGGCTTAAAACCATAGGCAGGATAATGTTCGACTACAAATCCATGGCCATGCACTTCCAATGGAAGGGAAAGGACTGCACGTGGAAGGCATCCACCACTAATGCAGCGCATCATTGTGAGGTAAGTACCCTTGAACGACTATATAGAAAAAAGGCATAATGTTTTGCTGTTCTCTTGGCTACAAAGGAGGAAAACACAGCCAAATATCATGAAGGGCAGAACACGCACGAAAACATACCATCAGCAGTAAGGAACCTACTAGAGCAATTCAGAGATGTCTTAGGAGAGCCACAAGGGCTACCACTCTCAAGACATTATGACCATGCCATCCCATTAATTGACAAGACCAAGGTGATTAATGTAGCACCTTACCGGTATGCACACTTCTAAAAGAACGAGATCGAAAGACAAGTGGAAGAGATGCTACAGCAAGGTATTATCCGACCTAGCACTTCTCCTTTTTCTTCTCTCATTCTACTGGTTAGAAAGAAAGACGAACTTGGAGATTTTGCACTGATTACTAGGGCACTCAACCAAGCAACTGTCAAGGATCATTTTTCGATCCCAACAATTGATGATATGCTGGACGAGTTACATGGAGCAAAGCTGTTCACCAAGCTGGATCTCAAGGCCGGATATCATCAAATACGCATGAAAGAAGAGGACGTGCAGAAGACAGCATTTCAGACTCATAGTGGACACTAGGAGTACCTAGTCATGCCCTTTGGACTATGCAACGCACCCTCCACCTTTCAAGCAGCCATGAATGACATCTTCAAACCCTATTTGTGCAGGTTTGTATTAGTTTTCTTTGATGACATTTTGGTCTATTCCAGGAACCATGATGATCATATAGAACACTTAGCAAAAGTGCTAGAGGTGTTAAGAAGAAATCACTTCGTTATCAAGCCATCAAAGTGCACATTCATGCAAGAGAAGCCTGACTACTGCAGTCACATCATATCCAAAGATAGAGTGAAGGTAGACCAACGAAAAAATAGGAGCCATGCAAACATGGCCAACTCCTAAGAATCTCACAGAATTTAGAGGATTTCTAGGCTTGACAGGCTACTATCGCCGATTTGTTCGCAAATACAGCGCCATAGCAAAACCATTAATGGATTTGCTGAAGAAGGACAGATTCCTATGGACAGAGAAGAGTGAAGATGCATTCAAGTTGTTGAAGCAAGCTATGTGTGAGACCCCAGTGTTAGCACTGCCCAACTTCAACCAAACCTTCGAGCTTCACACTGACGCATGTCAAGATGGCACAAGTGCTGTCTTAAGTCAAGCCGGAAGACCTATTGCATACATGAGCAGAGTCTTAGGGCCCATGAAGAAGGAATGGTCAGTATACACCAAGGAGATGTTGGCCATCATCCATGCAGTCAAGGTATGGTGACCTTACCTTATTGGGAGGAAATTCCTGATCATTACGGGATAACAACCCTTGAGAAGCCTCATGGAGCAGAAAATTACCAACCCCAGAGCAGCAAAAGTTCCTTGTCAAGTTACTGGGTTATGAGTATGAAATAATATACAAACCAGGCAAGGAAAACAAGGTGGCAGACGCATTGTCCAGAAGCAATGGAGGTCAAGCATTGTGGACAGCATGTGAGCCTAATGACGCATGCCTCACTGCCATTAGCAGAGCGGAGTGGAATGTATGGACAGAAATCAAGGAGGTAATAGAGATTGACCCTCAAAGCCAATAACTCACAGAGAAGATCAAGAATTTTCGACCCTAAGGTTAGTAAATTCACCCTTAAGAATGGATATATTTGGCATAACCAGCAGGTATATGTACCAAACATACCAGGACTAAGAGGAAATGATCTTGAATCACTTCCACAACTCACGGGAAGGAGGACATTCAGGATGGTTCCGTACTTACATGCAGATCAAGCTATTCTTTTGGTGGGAAGGGCTTAAGGCTGAGATCAAAAAGCTAGTCCGAGAATGTAATGCTTGCCAAGGAATAAAACCAGAAGATGGCAAGACCAAAGGATTGCTACAACCTTTGCCATTACCCGTACAAGCTTGGAAACACTATAATGACATCTAGCAGCAGTTTTCAAACTTCTACCTTGAGGACAAGGTGAGTCTTCAAGAAAGGGGGATTGTTGAGAACCTAACTATGCAGGAAATGCAACGGGCAGAAAATGAGGACCTTTGGAGGCAAAGGGAGTGTGAGAGAATGTGCACGCAAAGCCTGCACGCAGCAAGCAGTGAAGCACGGCCAGGTTCTGACTCAATCCTAACTAACTGCAGAAATCCAAGCCAAGAAGAAAACCAGCATTGGCAGGACACGCATGAAGCAATCCAAGCAGGAGAAGGGGATTGACGGCATGAAGAACTCTAGCAGCAGCAGGACATCATGGCAGGTTTGACTTCAGCAAGATGTGCACATCAAGGAGGAATCTTGGAATGGAAGGACACGCCATAATGGAAGTTCTAATCCAAGAAGGAAATGGCAAGAAGAAGTTCAACAGCTGTAGGAGAGAAGATAAGATAAGGACAGAAAGACTTAGTCAAAATAGGAATTCTAGTCTAAGTAGGAATTCAAGAAAGACCAAGAATCCTAGTAGGATTAGGAAACAATGGGATAAGGTCTATCTTGATAATGTTTTAGTTGACTTAGAAAAGCTTGTTGACTTAGGAAAACATATCCTAAGTGGATAAGGAACCTAAATACTAGTTGAATTAGGATAAGGCCGTCTTAGGACTATAAATACAGCCCATTATTTGTGAGGAGGATATATGCTTTGAATTTGTATATTGTCATTCATTAATCAAGAATCAAGGTTAGCATTCTTGCTTCTATTCTTGTTTATATTTTAGTTATCTTTTAAGAGTTGTCTTGAGATAACTTGGGCTTAAGACAAGGTTAAGAGTTGTCTTCCTTGCTTAAGAGCTTAGGTTGAAGTTAAGAGTTGTCTTCTTCAACCAAGGCAAGTTGTGATAGGTTTAAGAGTTGTCTTGCCTATCTAACATATCCTTGCATATATATTAGTTAACCCGAAGGACAGCTTAGGGGATGTAAATCTAAGAAAAGAACTCAAGAATCAAATGGGATGGCAAGTTAGGAAGGATTTCAGTAGAAGTGTTGACCCGTAAGGTGTATGAAAGTTGGGAAAAAAATCGGGACCCCAACAATTCGGCAGTGCGTGGTGCAAACTTCTGGGAGCAGCTGGTACATTCCCGTGGCTAAAGTAGAGGCTTCGGGCACATTCAGCACTGTACAGGATGAACTTCCGTGAGCAATCAGAACATCGCCTCGGGCATGGTAGTGGCATCGGCAGTGTGCAGGACAAACTTCTGGGAGTGACCAAAAATTCCCATCGTTCTCGGCAGAGGCATCGGACACGTTTTACAGTGCTCGGAACAAACTTCCGAGGGTGACTGGAATATCCCCGTGGGCTTGGTAGAGGCATTGCACGAGTTCGGCAGCACTCAAGATGAACTTCTTGGAGTGACTGGTACATCCCCACAGGCATGGCAGTGGAGTCATACACATTCGGCAGTGCAAGGGATGAACTTCCGGGAGCAACCGAAACATCTCCACAGGCATGGGATAGGCTTCATGTGCATTGGGCAGTGCATGGGACAAGCTTTTGAGATCGACCGGAACATCCTCACAGGCTTAGCAGAGGCATCGGGTGCGTTTGGCATCGGGTGCATTTGGCATTGCACAGGACAAACTTCTGTGAGCGACCGGAACATCCCCGCGGGCTCGGCAGAGGTGTCGGAAGCATTCAGCAGTGCTTGGGATGAACTTCCGGGCATGACCAAAACATCCCCGCATGCATGTCAGAGGTGTCGGGCGTGTTTGGCTGTGCACGGGATGAACTTCCAGGAGCGACCGGCACATCTCCACGGGCGCGGCTGAGGCTTTGGGTACATTGGGTAGTACACAAGGTGAACATCCGGGTGCGACTGGAACATCCCCACAGGCACAGCATAGGCTTTGGGTGCTTTCAGCAGTGCACGGTATGAACTGTTAATTCCCCACGGACTCAGTAGAGGCGTTGGACACGTTCGGCAGTGCTCGGGATGAACTTCCGGAACATCCCCACAGGTGTGGCAGAGGTGTCAGGCACGTTTGGTCATGTGCAGGATGAACTTTCAGGGGCAAGGAGAACATCCCTGCCGGCTTGGAAACATTCGACAGTTCTCAGGATGAACTTCCAGCAGTGGCTGGAACATTCCTCCAGGCACGGCAGTGCCATTTGGCACTCTCAGCAATGCGAGGGACAAAACTTCCAGGAGCGACTGGAACATCCCCTTGGGCCCAGCAGAGGCTTCGGGCATGTTAGGCAATGTGCAGGACAAACTTCCAGGAGCAACCAAAACATCCCAGCGGTCATGGCAAAGGTATCAAACACGCTTGTCAGTACTCGCGATGAACTTCTGGGAGCGACCAGAGCATCCCTGCGGTCGCATCACAGGCTTCGGTCTTGTCCGGCAGTGTGCAGGATGAACTTCAGGGAGTGATCAAAAAATCCCCATGGGCTTGGCAGAGGTGTCGGATGTGTTGGGCGGTGCTCAGGACGAACTTCTGGGAGTGACCAGAATAGCCTCGCGTGCATGGCGGAGGTGTCGGGTGCATACGGCAGAGCACAGTACAAACTTCTGGGAGCAGCAGAGGCTTTGGGCATGTTTGGCAGTGTGCAGGATGAACAACCGGGAGAGACTGGAACATCCCTGCAGGTGCGGAAGCAGCGTTGGACTCCTTTGGCAGTGCATGCTATGAAATTCCAGGAGCGACCAGAAATTCCCTGCAGGCTCGGCAGAGGCACCAGACACGTTCGACAGTGCACAGGATAAAGTTCTGGGATCGATCGGAAAATCCCCACAGGCTCAGCAGAGGCACTGGATGCATTTAGCAGTGTGGGCACGGCAGTGGAGTCGGACACATTAGGCAGTGCACAGAACAAACTTCCAGGATGACCGGAACATCCCAACAGGCGTGGAAGAGGCTTCATGGACATTGGGCGGTGCATGGAACGAGCTTCCAGGAGTGACCGGAACATCCCCGTGGGCTCAGCAGAACCGTCGAGCGCATTCGGCAGTGCACGGGATGAACTTCTGGGAGTGAATGGAAATTTCCTACAGGCTCGCCAGAGGCGTAGGATGTGTTCAGTAGTGCTCAGGATGAAGCTCCGGGAGCAACGGGAATATCCCAGCGCGCATGGTAGAGGCATCCAGCACGTTTGGCAGTGTGTGGGACAAACTTTCATGACTGACTGGAACATCCCTGCTGGTGCAGTAGAGGCTTCGGGTGCATTGGGCAGCGCACGGGGCGAACTTCTGGGAGTGACTGAAAATCCAGCAGAGGCTTCAGGTTCATTAGTAAGTGCACGGTACAATCTTCCGAAAGTGACTGCAAAATCCCTGCAGGCTCGGCAGATGCGCCGGACGCATTTGGCAGTGCTTGGGACAAACTTCTGGAAGGGACCAGAACATCCCCGTGGGCGCGGCAGTACTGTTGGGCGCACTCGGCAATGCCAGGGACAAAATTTCTGGGAGCGACTGGAACATCCCCACAGGCATGGAAGAGGCTTTTGGTATGTTGTGCAGTGCGTGGTAGGAACTTCCAGGAGTGACTGGAACATCCTTGTGGGGCGCGGCAGAGGCTTCAGGTTCATTCGCCAGTGCACAGTACAATCTTCCTGAAGTGACTGCAAAATCCCTGCAGGCTCGACCGATGCGTTGGACACATTTGGCAATGCTCAGAATGAACTTTCGGGAGAGACCAGAACATCCCCGTGGGCGCAGCAGTGCTGTCAGGCATGCTCGGCAATGCCAGGGACAAAATTTCTGGGAGCGACTGGAACATCCCTGCAGGCATGGCAGAGGCTTTGGGTATGTTGTGCAGTGCATGGTATGAACTTTCTGGTGTGACTGAAACATCCCAGCAGGCATGATAGAGGCATTGGACGCATTTGGCAGTGCTTGGGACGAACATTCGGGAGTGACCAGAACATCCCCGTGGGCACAGCATAGGCTTCGGGTGTGTTTGCCAGTGTGCAGGACGAACTTCAGGGAGCGACTGGAAAATTCCCACAAGCTTGGATGAGGCGTTAGACATGTTTGTCAGTGCTCGAGAAGAAGTTCTGGGAGCAACCGGAATATCCTCATGCACACGGCAGAGGTGTCGGGTGCATTCAGCAGCGTGCAGTACGAACTTCTGGGAGAGACCAAAAAATCCCTGCAAGCTCAACAGAGGCTTCAGGCACATTCAACAGTGTGTAGGACAAACTTCCAAAAGTGACCAAAACATCCGAGCGACGTGGCAGCAGCATTGGACACATTCAGCAATGCGCGGGGCAAACTTCTAGGAGCAACCAGAACATGCTTGTGGGTGCAGCAGCAGCGTTGGACACGTTTGACAGTGCGCGGGACGAACTTCCGGGATCGACCGGAACATCCCCGAGGGCACGGCTTCTGGCACGTTTGGCAGTGGGCAGCACCAACTTCCCGGAGTGGCCGGAACATGCCTGCAGGCATGGAGCATTGTCGGACACATTCGGCAGTGCACTGGACAAACACCTGGAGCGACTGCAACATCGCCGCGGGCACAGCAATGGCTTCGGGCACATTCACCAGTGTGCGGTACTAACTCCTGGGAGTGACCGGAACATCCCCATATGTATGGAGCGGCATTGGGTGCGTTCGACAGTGTACGGGACAAACATCTTGGAGTGACCAGAACATCCCCGCAGGTGTGGTAGTGGCGTTTGGCAGTGCGCTGGATGAACTTCTGGGAGCAACTAGAAAATCACTGCAAGCTTGGCAGAGGCATCGGACACATTCGGCAGTGCTCGGGATGAACTTCTAGGAGCAACCAGTACATCCCTTCGGGCGTGTCAGAGTTTTCGTGCGCATTGGGCAATGTGCAGGATAAACTTCCAAAGTGACTGGAACATCACTGCAGGCATAGCAAAGGCGTGAGGTGCATTTGGCAGTGCACACGATGAACTTCGGGGAGCGACTGCAACATTCCTGCGGGTGCAGCAGCAGTGTCAGGTGCATCTGGCAGTGCGCAGGATGAACTTCTGAGATGGACCAAAATATCCCCACAGGCATGGCAGAAGCGTTGGGTGCATTTGGCAGTGCACACGATGAACTTCGGGGAGCGACTGCAACATTCCTGCGGGTGCAGCAGCAGTGTCAGGTGCATCTGGCAGTGCGCAGGATGAACTTCTGAGATGGACCAAAATATCCCCACAGGCATGGCAGAAGCGTTGGGTGCATTTGGCAGTGCGCGGGATGAAGTTCCAGGAGCTACCAGAACATCCCCCCAGTGCAGCAGAGGCTTCCGGTGCATTGGGCAGTGCACGTGATAAACTTCTGGAAGTGAACAGAATGTCACCATGGGTGCAACAGAGGCATTATGCATATTCGGCTGTGTGCAGGACAAACTTCCAGGAGCTACCAAAACACCTCCCCAGGCATGAAAGAGGCCACCGGTGTGTTGGGCAGTGCGCGGGATGAACTTTTGGGAACGACTGGATCATCCTTGCAGGCACAGCAGTGGCGTTTGGCAGTGCACAGGATGAACTTTTGGGAGTGACCTAAAAATCCCTGCAGGCTTGGTAGAGGCACCGGATTCATTTAGAAGCGCTTGGGATGAACATCCGGAAGCGACCGGAACATCCCCGCAGGCGCAACAATGCTGTCGGGCGCATCTAGTAGTGTGCAGGACAAACTTCCAGGAGTGACCGGAACATCCCCACAGGTGCAGTAGAGGCGTCAGGCACGTTGGGCAGTACATGAGATGAACTTCAGGAGGGACCGGAACATCCCACTGGCACAGCAGAGGTGTCAGGTGCGTTCGGCAGTGAGCAGGAAAAACTTTCGGGAGCAACCAAGAACATTCCGTGTGTACGGCAGTGGCATCAGACACGTTTGACAGTGTGTGGGATGAACTTCCAGGAGCGACTGGAACATCCCTGCTGGTGCAGCAGCGGTGTCGGGTGCATTGGTCAGTGCACAGAACAAGCTTCCCTGAGTGACCAAAATCATCCCTGCACCAGAGTGACGGGAACATCCATGCAGGTGAGGCAGTGGCTTGGAATATGTTGGGCTGTGCGCGGGATGAACTTCCAGAAGTGACAGAAACATCTCTGCGGGTGTGGCAAAGTCTTTGGGCACGTTGGGCACTGCACAGGATGAACTTCCGGTAGCGACCAGAACATCCCTGATGGCGCAGCAGAGGCGTCAGACACGTTCAGCAGTGCGCGGGACGAACTTCCGGGAGCAACCAGGATGTCCCTGCCGGTGCAGCAAAGGCGACAGGCGCATTCAACAGTGCAAGGGACGAGCTTCCGGGAGTGACTAAAACATCTCCGTGGGCACGGCAGCGGCGTGGGACACGCTCTGTAGTGCAAGAGACGAACTCCCAGGAGTGACTGTAAAATCTACGTGGGCTCGGTAGAGGCGTTGGATGCATTTGCCAGTGCTTGGGATGAACTTCTGGGCAAGACCGGATCATCCCCACAGGCGCAGCAGAGGCATCGGACGCGTTTGGCAGCGCACAGGATGAACTATCAGGAGCAACCAGAACATTCCCACTGGCGCAGCAGAGGCATCAGCCGGGTTCGGCATTACACGGGATGAACTTTCGGGAGTGACAGAACATCCCTGCCGGTGCGGCAGCAGCGTCGGACACATTCAGTAGTACGCATGATGAACTTCTGAGAATGACCGGAACATCCCTGCAGATGTGGCAGAGGCTTTGGGCACATTGGGCAGTGCATGGGACGAACTTCCAGGACCAACCGGACCATCCCCATAGGTGCAGTGAAGGCTATGATGATATCCAGCAATGGTTCCCTAATTTCAACCTTGAGGACAAGGTGAGTCTTTAAGAAAGGGGGATTGTTGAGGACCTTAGGAGGAAAAGGGAGCGTGAGCAGCATAGGAGGATGCAAGAGAGGTGCCAAGCAGCAAGAGAGGCAGCTACCGGCCAGAACATATGCGCAACAAGCTTGCACACAGCATGCAGTGAAGCACAGCCAGGTTCTGACTTTGTCCTAATTGACCAAGGACATCCAAGCCAAGAAGGACTCCAGCATCAGCAGGATACACATAGTGCAATTTGAGCAGGAGAAGGATGTGTACGGCATGAAGAACTCCAGCAGCAGCAGGACATCATGAAGGGTTTAGCTTCAACAAGTTGTTCATGTCAAGAAGAAGTCTTGGGACAGAAGGACACGCCATAAGGAAGTCCTAATCTTAGAAGGAAACAACAAGATAAAGACCAGCAGCTGTAGGAGATAAGATAAGATAAGGATAAAGAAGTTTAGTCAAAATAGGATTAGTCAATCAAGAAGACCAAGAATCCTAGTAGAATTAGGAAACATTTGGATAAGGTCTATCTTGATAAGATTCTAGTTGTCTTAGGAAAACTTTGTTGACTTAGGAAAACTTGTCCTAAGTGGATAAGGAACTTAAGTACTAGTTAAATTAGGAAAAGGCTGTCCAATACAATAAATACAGCCCATTATTTGTTAGCATGGACATATGCTCCGAATTTGTCAGCTTTCATTCATTAATCAAGAATCAAGCTTTGGCATTCTTGCTTATATTCTTGTTTATATTTCAGTTTTCATTTAAGAGTTGTCTTGAGATAACTTGGGCTTAAGACAAGGTGAAGAGTTGTCTTCCTTGCTTAAGAGCTTAGGTTGAAGTCAAGAGTTTGTCTTCTTTAACCAAGGCAAGTTGTGATAGGTTTAAGAGTTGTCTTTCCTATCCAACATATCCTTTTATCATTAGTTAATCCCGAGGGACAGGTTAGGGGACAAGAACCAAAGAAAAGTACTCAAGGATCAAACGGGACAGCAAGTTAGAGGAAGTTTTAGAAGTTGTGCTAACCCCTAAAGTGTAGAAAAGTTAGGACAAGAAATCGGGATCCCCAACAGTGTGGCAGTGTGAGGGAAGAACTTTTGGGAACGACTGGAATATCCATGCGGGTGCAACAGAGGTGTCGGGTGTGTTCAGCAGTGTACAGGATGAACATCTGGGAGCAACCAGAACATCCCTGCGGGCACAGCAGAGGCTTCGGTCACGTTAGGCAGCATGCGGGATGAACTTAGGAGACCGACCTGAACATCCCCACAGGCACGGTAACGGCATTGGACACGTTTGGTAGTGTGCAGGACAAACTTCCGGGAGTGACCGGAGCATCCCCGCGGGCACGACTGAGGCTTCAGGTGCATTGGGCAGCGCATGGGACGAACTTCCGGGAGTGACCAGAGCATCCCTGAGGGGATGGCAGAGGCTTTGGGTGCATTGGGCAGTGCATGGGACGAACTACTTGGAGCCACCGGAACATCCCTATGGGTGCGGCAGAGGCATCGGTCGCACTTGGCAGTGCACGGGATGAACTTTTGAGATTCACCGGAACATCCCCACAGGTACCATAGAGGGCAGTGAGCAGAACAAAGTTCCAAGAGCAACTGGAAGATCCCCACGGGCACAGTAGAGGCATCAGACGCGTTCAGCAGTGCTCGGGAAAAACTTTCAGGAGCGACCGGAACATCCCTGCAGGTGCGGCAGAGGCATTAGGCACATTCGGCAGTGTGAAGTATGAGCTTGCAGGAGTGACCCAAACATCCCTGCGGGTGCGGCAGCGGCGTTGGACACGTTGGGCAGTGTGCGCGCCGAACTTCCTGGAGTGACCAAGAAATCCCAGCAGGCCTGGCAGAGATTCGGATGCATTTGCCAGTGCATCGGATGAACTTGCAGGACTGAACGGAACATCCCTGCAGGCGCGGCAGAGGGGTCAGGTACATTTGTCAGTGCACAGGACAAACTTCCAGGAGCGACCCCTACATCGTCGCAGGCATGGCAACGGTGTGGGACACATTCGGCAGAGCGTGGGATGAGCTTTCAGGGAGCGTCCGGAACATCCCAGCAGGTGCAGCAGAGGCTCCGGGCATGTTAGGCAGTGCATGGTTTGAACTTCTAGGAGCAACTGAAACATTCCCTTGGGCCTGGCAGAGGCGTCAGGCACATTTAGTAATGCACAGGATGAACTCCCAGGAGTGACCAGAATATTCCTGTAGGTGCGGCAGCGGTATCGGGCAGGTTCTGTACTGCTCGGGACGAACTTCTGAGATTGATCGGATCATCCTTGCGAGCACGGCAGAGGCTTCGGGCATGTTTGGGAGTGTGTGGGATGAACTTCCAGGGGGCGACCGGAACATCCCGGCTAGTGTGGCGGAGGCTTTGAGCGTGTTGGGCAGTGCACGGCACGAACATGTGGGAGCGACTGAAACATCGCTGCAGGCTCAGTAGAGGCATCGGATGCATTCGGCAGTGCTTGGGACAAACTTCTGGTACCTACCAGAAAATCCCCACGGGTGTGGCAGAGGCTTCAGGTGTGTTAAGCAGTACACGGAACAAACTTCCAGGAGCAGCAAAAACATCCCCAGAGGCACGGTAGAGGCGTCGGGCACATTTGGCAGTGTACTGGACAAACTTCCAGAAGCAACCAGAAAATCCCCGCGGGCGCAACAGTGGCTTCGGCTGCATTCTGTGGTGCACAGGACAAACTTCTAGGAGAAATCAGAACATCTCCATGGGCACGGCATACGCTTCGGGCGCATTTGGCAGTTCGCAGGATGAACTTCCGGGAGCAACCGGAACATCCCTTGGGCGCAGCATCGGAGTCAGGAACGTTCGGCAGTGTGCGGGATGAACTTCCAGGAGGGAATAGAACATCCCCTTGGGCATGGTAGAGAAGTCGGACACATTCAGCAGTTTGTGGGACGAACTTCCAGGAGCAACCACGTTCGGTAGTGTGCGGGATGAACTTCCAGGAGGGAATAGAATATCCCCTTGGGCATGGTAGAGAAGTCGGACACATTCAGCAGTTTGTGGGACAAACTTCCAGGAGAGATCAGACCGTCCCCAAGGGTGCAGCGGCAGTGTCATTCGTGTTAGGCAGTATGCGGGACAAACTTCCAGGAGCCACTGGAACATCACTACGGGCGCAGCAGTGGCATTGGACATGCTCAGCAGTGTGCAGGACAAACTTCCCGGAGCAACCAGAACATCCCCGTGGCACAACAGAGGCTTCAGTTGGCAGTGCACGGGACAAACTTCCAAGAGCGACCAGAATATGCCTGCGGGCGCGAATGAGGCATTGGCCACTTTCAGAAGTGCGAGGAATGAACTTCTAGGAGCAACCAGAACATCCCCGTGGACGTGGCAAAGGCTTCAGGCGGGTTGGACAGTGTGTGGGACAAACTTTCAGGAGTGACCAGAACCGAAACATGCCCCCAGGCACAGCTGAGGCATTGGACACGTTCAGCAGTGCGTGGGATGAACTTTTGGAAGTGACCGGAACATCACCACTGGTGCAACAGAGGCATTGCCCACACTGGTCAGTGGACAGGACAAACTTCTGAGAGCGACTGGAACAACCCCGCCTGCACGGCAGAGGTGTTGGGGTCATTCATCAGTGTGCAGGACGAACATCCGGGAGTGACTGGAATATCTCGACGGGTGCAGCAGCAGCGTCAGGTGCGCATGGCAGTGCTCAGGATGAACTACCGGGAGCGACCTGAACATCTCTGCAGGTATGGCAGAGGTGCTGGGCCCATTCAGCACTGCATGGGATGATCTTCTGGGAGTCACCTGAACATCCCCACGGGTGCAGCAGTAGAGGCTTCAGGTGCATTAAACAGTGCACAGGATGAACTTCCGGGAGCGACCAGAACATCCCCAAGGATGTGGCTGAGGTGTCGGCCATGATCTGCCGGGTGTTGGGCGAACTTGCTGGAGCAACTAGAACATCCCAGCAGGCACAGCAGAGGCATTGGGCGCGTGCGCCAGTGCACAGAGCAAACTTCCGGGAGAAATCGGAACATTGCAGCGGGTGCGGCAGAGGCATCGGGCACGTTCAGCAGCGTATGGGACAAACTTCTTGGAGTGACCTGAACATCCCCTAGGCACGGCAGCGGCATCAGACACGTTCAGTAATGCATGGGACAAACTACTAGGAGTGACCAGAACATCCCTGCAGGTGCAGCGGAAGCTTTGATTGCATTAGGCAGTGCATGGTACGAACTACCGGCAGTGACGAGAACATCCCCGCAGGCGGGAAACTTCTGGGTGGGACCGGAACATCCCTATAGGCGCGGCTAAGGCATCGGGCACATTCAGCAGTGCCAGGAGGACTTTCTGGAAGAGACCGGAACAACCCTGCAGGTGTGGCAGAGGCGTCCGGCGCATATGTGTTCAGGAACATAGGAGGCAAAGGGAGCGTGAGCGAATGCGCACAAGGCACCAAGCAGCAAGAGAGGCAGAAACAGGCTAGAGTGTGCATGCAACAAGCCTGCACGCAGCATCCAGTGAAGCACAGCCAGGTTCTGACTCAGTCCTAATTGACTGTGGAAATCCAAGACAAGAAGAAAACCAGCATTGGCAGGACACGCATGATGCAATCCGAGCACGAAAAGGACATGGACGGAATGAAGAACTCCAGCAGCAGCAAGACGTCATGGCAGGTTTGACTTCAGCAAGATGTTCACGTCAAGGAGAAGTCTTGGAATGGAAGGACACGCCATAATGGAAGTCCTAATCCTAGAAGGAAATGGCAAGATGAAGGTCAGCAGCTGTAGGAGAGGAGATAAGATAAGGACAGAAAGATTTAGTCAAAGTAGGAATTCTAGTCTAAGTAGAAATTCAAGAAAGACCAAGAATCCTAGTAGGATTAGGAAACATTTCAATAAGGTCTATCTAGATAATGTTTTAGTTGACTTAGAAAACCCTCTTGACTTAGGAATACATATCCTAAGTGGATAAGGAACCTAAGTACTAGTTGAATTAGAATAAGGCTGTCTAATACTATAAATACAGCCCATTATTTGCGAGTAGAAATATATGCTCCGAATTTGTATTCTTTTCATTCCTTGATCAAGAATCAAGGTTAGGATTCTTGCTTCTATTCTTGTTTATATTTCGGTTATCTTTTAATAGTTGTCTTGAGATAACTTTGTCTTCTTCAACTAAGGCAAGTTGTGATAGGTTTAAGAGTTGTCTTGCCTATCCAACATATCCTTTATATATTAGTTAATCCTAAAGGACAGCTTAGGGGATGAAAATCCAAGGAAAGATCTCAAGAATCAAACGGGACAGCAAGTTAGGAAGGCTTTTAGTAGGCCTGCTGACCCCTAAGGTGTAGAAAAGTTGGGAAAAAATGATCAGTACCCCAACAATTCGGCAGTGTGTGGGACAAACTTTCAATAATGACTAAAAAATCCCCACGGGCTCGGAAGATGCATTGGACATAATCAGCAGTGTGCAGGAAGAACTATGTCGAGCAACTGGAACATCGGCGCAGGTGCGGCAGCGGCGTCGGGCCCGCTCGGCAGCGCACTGGACAAATTGCTGGGATCAACCGGAACATCCCCATGGGTGCGGCAGCAGCATTAGACACATTCATCAGTTTACAGGACGAACTTCCAGAAGCGACCAGAACATCCCATTGGGTGCATTTGGCAGTGTGCGGGACAAACTCCGGTAGTGACCAAAAAATCCCATTGGGCTCAGCCGATGCGTCGGATGCAATTGACAGTGCACAGGACTAACTACAGCAAGCAACCGGAATATCAGTGCAGGCGCGGCAGGAGTGTCAGGCCCGTTCGGTAGTGTACGGGACAAACTTCTGAGATCGACTGGAACATCCCCGTGGGCACAGCAGCGGCATCGGACGCATTCGGTAATGCGTGGCACGAACTTCTGGGAGTGACCAGAACATCCCCAGGTGTGGAAGCGCTGTTGAGCGCGTTGGCTGTGCTCGGGACGAGCTTCTGGGAGCAACTGGAACATCCCTGCAGGTGCAGCAGCGGCATCGGGCAAACTTGGCAGTGCACAGTACATTCTTCCTGGAAAGACCGGAACATCCCTGCAGGCACATCAAAGGCTTTGGTCGCTTGGCCATGCATGGGATGAACTTCCAGAGCAACTAGTACGTCCCCGTGGGTGTCGCAGAGGCTTCGTTCACATTGTACAGTACACAGAACAAACTTTGGGGGGCGATGGGAACATCCCTGTGGCTGTTGCAGTGGCGTCAGATGCATTTTGCAGTGCTCGGGACAAACTTCTGGAAGAGACTAGAGCATCCCCGTGGCCGCAGCAGGTGTCGGATGCATTCAGCAGTGTGTGGACGAACATCTGGGAGCCACCGGAATGTCCCTGGGCATGGCAGCAGCGTCGGGTGCATTCAGCACTGCACGGCACAAATTTCCAGGAGCGACCGGAACATCCTTGCAGGCACAGCACTGGCATTGGGTGCACAGGACTTTCTTCCTGGAGAGACCAAAACATTCCTGCAGGCGCATCAGAGGTTTCATCGCTTGGGCATGTTCCGGGAGTGACCTGAACAACCATGCAGGTGGGGCATAGGTGTTGGGTTCGTACGGAAGTGTAAGGTACAAACTTCAGGGAGGAACCAAAAAATCCTTGTGGGCTCGCCAGAGGCATTAGACGAGTTCAGAAGTCCTTGGGATGAACTTCTGGGAGTGACCAAAATATTCCCGCGGGCATAGCAGGGGCATTGGGTATGTTTGTGTTGAGGACCTTGGGAGGCAAAGGGAGCATGAGCGAATGCGCGCAAAGTGCCAGGCAGCAAGAGAGGGCAAAACAGGACAGAATGTGCATGCAACAAGCCTGCACACAGCAAGCAGTGAAGCATGGCCAGGTTCTGACTCAGTCCTAATTGATTGCGGAAATCCAAGCCAAGAAGAAGACCAGTATTGGCAGGACACGCATGAAGCAATCTGAGCAGAAGAAGGAGATTGACGGCATGAAGAACTCTAACAGCAGCAGGACGTCATGGCAGTTAGACCTCAGCAAGATGTTCACATCAAGGAGGAGTCTTGGAGAGGAAGGACATGCCAAATGGAAGTCCTAATCCTAAAGGGAAATGGCAAGAAGAAGTTCAGCAGCTGTAGGAGAGGAGATAAGATAAGGGCAGAAAGACTTAGTCAAAGTAGGAATTCCAGTCTAAGTAGGAATTCAAGAAAGACCAAGAATTCTAGCAGGAATAGGAAACAGTGGGATAAGGTCTATCTTGATAATGTTTTAGTTGACTTAGAAAACCTTGTTAACTTAGGAAAACATATCCTACCTTTGAGAAAGGAGATCCAACTGAATGGATCTCCAAAGCTGAATTCTATTTTGAGAAACAAGGTGTAGAGAGGGGTGAAAGGGTTGATTTCGCATCCCATCACTTATATGGGATGGCCAATCAATGGTGGTGTTGGCTTAAGGCTACTTATGGCAGAGAAGGTAGAAGGATTGGCTGGACAAGGTTCACACAAGAATTGATGGACAGATTCGGCCCATCCAGCATCACAAATATTTGCTCCATGTTTGATGGGAACCAAGTCTTTCCTTCGTCAAATCCGGAGAGTGTTGCACCAGTTCAGAACTTGGAATACTCATCTCTACTTCTTGAAATGCCAATCTGGAGAACAAGTGAAGACGTTTCATCACCAGCAATTTCAGTTGATGACAGCGGAGAAAAAAAATTGCACACAGCAGATGCATATGCATGTCCAAGTGAAGGTGACACTAAGGACACAAGTGTTCCAAGACAGGACTTGGTGTGCTCGAATGCCAAGATAAAGATGCAGTTGTCTTGTGATGAGTCGAATAATGCATCTACCAAACGTTCTGATTCATCTATTCAGACTGAAGGACCTACTGATCTTTCACGGACAGCTTCACAAGCTGCAAGAGATCAGACCTTTAGACCATTCATTGTTCAAACTGCAGCGGAAAATATGCATAGCATGCAGCATGTTTCGCAAGGCACAAATATTGATCAAACGCCATCATCTGCATCTGTTTTAGATTTTTAATTCCCTGGATAGAATGATGATTATTCGTGTTACAGCTTGAACACTGAAGATCTAGACATTCCCTGCAACGTTAAGGATTTCTCTAGCACTCTAAAAATTAGCAAAGGAGATACAGTAGTGATGCAGGAAGATCAAGAAAGCCGCATGGACAGCGAGGAGGAAGTAGAGGCAGAACACTCCCCGGATCATGTGGAAGAAGGTGAAATCAACTTGCTTGCAGCAGGGGCAACCACCAAGCCTACTGCAATGAGGCTGTTCATAAACATAAACAACAAGAACGTTTTGGTGTTGATTGATAGTGGAGCCACCCATAACTTCATCAACACAAAACTGGTCAAAACACTCCAGCTATGTCCGAAAAGGATTGCACCCTTTGAGGTAAGAGTGGCAAGTGGACAGAAGCTCAAGTGTGTGCAAGTTATCAAGGCAGTAGCTATGCAGATTCAAGGAGTCAAAATAGAGGCGGAACTGCATGTGTTAGCCCTGGCAGGTCTTGATGTGGTTTTAGGCAATGCTTGGCTTAAAACCATAGGCAAGATAATGTTCAACTATCAATCCATGGCCATGCACTTCCAATAGAAGGGAAGGAACTAGACATGGGAAGCATCCACCACCAACGCAGCACATCATTGTGAGGTAAGTACCCTTGAATGACTATACAAAAAAAGAGCACAATGTTTTGCGATTCTATTGGCCACAAAAGAGGAAAACACAGCCGAACATCCTACACACGAAGACATACCAATAGCAGCAGCAGAGGCGTCATGGGACGAACTTCTGGGAGCGACCGGAACATCCCCTTGGGTGCGGCAGAGGCATCAGACACGTTCATCAGTGCTCAGAAGGAACATCCAGGAGAGACTGGAAAATCCCCTTGGGCATGGTAGAGGTGTCGGACACATTCGGCAGTCCATGGGATGAACTTCCAAGAGTGACCAGAAAATCCCTGCAGGCTCAGCAGTGGCATCGGATGCATTTGGCAGTGCTCGGGACAAACTTCCGAGAGCATCCAGAACATCCCCACAGGCGCGGCAGAGGTGTTGCACTGGATGAACTTTCTGAGCGACCAGAACATTCTCGCAGGCGTGGTATAGGCGTAGGGTACGTTGGGCAGTGCTTGGCACAAACTTCTGAGATTGGAAAATCCTAGCAGGCTCGGAAGAGACGTCGGACATGATCGGCAGTCCACGGGATGAACTTCTGATAGTGACCGGAAAATCCCTGTGGGCACCGCAGGCTCAGCAGATGCTTCAGATGCATTTGGTAGTGCTCGGGACGAAGTTACGAGAGTGACTGGAACATCGCTGCAGGCACAGCAGAGGGTCAGGCACGTTCATCAGTGCACTGGACAAATTTCTGGGGCTGACTAGAGCATTCCTGCAGTGTGGCAGTGCCGCCAGATACATTCGCCATTGCACTGGACAAACTACCAGGAGCGCCCGGAACATCCCTAAGGGTGCGGCGGAGGCTTCAGGCGCATTGGGCAGTGCATGGTATGAACTTCCGTCAGCGACTGGAACATCACTGCAGGTGCAGCTGAATCATCTGGTGTGTTCGGTAGTCATGGGTTGAACATCCAAGAGTGACCGGAACATCCCCACAGGCATGGCAGAGGTGTTGGATGCCATCGGCAGTGATTCAGACGAACTTCCAGGACTAATAGGAAAATCCCCGTGGGCTTGGTAGAGGTGTCGGATGCGTAACTTCTGGGAGTGACAGAAAAATCCCTGCAAGATTGGTAAAGGCATAGGATGCATTCGGCAGTGCTTGGGACGAACCCTCGGGAGTGACTGGAACATCACTCCTGTCGCGGCAACAGTATCAAACATGTTCAGCAGTGTGCGGGAGGAACTTTCAGGAGCAACTGGAAAGTCCTCTCGGGCTCAACAGAAGCATTGGATGCATTCGTCAATGCTTGGGACAATCTTCTGGAGTGAACAGAACATCGCTGGGGGCACGGCAGAGGCTTTGAGCATATTCGGCAGTGCACGGGATGAACTTCTGGGAGAGACCGAAACATCCCTGTGGGCATGGCAGCGGTGTCGGGCATGTTTGGCAGTCACAGGACGAACTTACAAGAGTGACCGGATCATCCCTGTGGCCGCAGAGGTGGCATTCGATGAGTTCTACACTGTGCAGGACGAGCTTCTAGGAGTGACTGTAAGGTCCCCGCTGGCTTGGCAGAGGTGTCGGGCGCATTGGGCAATGCATGGGACGAACTTCTGGGAGCGACTGGAACATCCCCACTGGCGCGGCAGAGGCATCAGGCATGTCAGCAGTGCACAGAACAAACTTTTGGGAGTGATTGGAACGTCCCTGAGGGCGTTCTAGAGGCTTCGGGCGCAATTGGCAGCTCACGGGACAAACTTCTAAGAGTGACCGCAAAGTCCCCGTGGGCATGGTAGAGGCTTCGGGTGCGCTGGACAGTGTGCGGTACGAACTTTTGGGAGCGACCGAAAAATCCCTGCAGGTGCGGCTGAGGCATCAGGCGCATTTGGCAGCGCACAGAATGAACTTCCGGGAGCAACCGAAAAATCCCTGCCGGCACAGCAGTGCACAGGACAAGCTTTCGGGAGCGACCAGAAAATCCCCACAGGCTTGGCGAAGGTGTCACATGCATTTGGCAGTGCTTGGTATGAACTTTCGGGAGCTACTGAAACACCCCCACGGGTGGGACAGTGGCATCAGGTGCTTTCGGCAGTGCACGGCATGAAATTTCCGGAGCAACCCGAACATCCGTGCGGGTGCAGCAGTGGCATTGGACACATTTGGTCACTGCTGTGCCTGCATGGATGTTCCAGTCACTCCTGGAAGTTCATACCATGCACTGCCCAATGCGCTTGAAGCCTCTGCCGGGCCCGCTGGGATGTTTCAATAGCTTCCGGAAGTTTGTGCCATGCACTGCTGAACGCGCCCGAAGCCTCTGCCACACAAGCTGGGATGTTCCAGTTGCTCCTAGAAGTTTGTATCATGCTCTGCAAATCTTGCGGGGATGTTCTGGTTGCTCCTGGAAGTTCGTTCTGAGCACTGCCGAATGCATCCGACGCCTATGCCCAGCCCTCGGGGATTTTCCGGTCAATCTCAGAAGTTTGTCCCATGCCCTGCCGAACACGCCGATGCCTCTGCCATGCCCGTGGGTATGCTCTGGTCGCTCCTGGAAGTTTGTCCTTGGAACTGCCCAACACGCTCGAAGCCTCTACCACACCCACGGGGATGTTACGGTCACTCCCAGAACTTTGTTCCGGGCACTGGCGAATGCATCGGATGCCTCTGTCAAGCCTGCGGGGATGTTCCAGTCACACCCACAAGTTTGTCCCGCACACTGCCCAATGCACCTGATGCCTGTGCCGCGACTACGAGGGATTTCCGGGTGATCCCAGAAGTTTGTCCCACGCACTGCCGAACGCATCCAATGCCTGTGCCGCACCTGCAGGGACGTTCCGGTCGCTACCGAAAGTTCATCCTGCACACTGTTGAATGTGCCCAATTTCCTCTGCCGCATCTGCAGGGGATGTTACTGTCACTTCCCGAAGTTTGTCTCGTGCACTGCCGAATGCACCCTACTCCTCTTCTGCGCCTGCGGGGATGTTCCAGTTGCTCCCGTAAGTTCATCCCACACACTGGCCAACACGCCCGAAGCCTCCCACGTGCCCACAGGGATGTTCTGGAAGCTCCCAGAAGTTCATCCTTCGCACTGCCGAATGCACCCAATGCCGGTGCCACACCCATGGGGATGTTACCATCGCTCCCCAAAAATCATCTCGTGCACTGCCGAACGCACCCTACTCCTTCTGTGCCTGCAGGGATGTTCCAGTTGCTCCCGTAAGTTCATCCAACACACTGACCAATGTGCCCAAAGCCTCCCACTGCCCACGGGGATGTTCTGGAAGCTCCCAGAAGTTCAACCCGTGCACTGCCCAACCCGTCCGGAGCCTCTACACAGTGCCTGCGGTGATGTTCTGGTTGCTCCCAGAAGTTCGTGCCGCACAGGCCCAATGCACCCGAAGCCTTTGACGTGCCCATGGGGATGTTCAGGTCGCTGCCGGAAGTTTGTCCACTGCATTGCTGAGCGCAACCGATGCCGCTGCTGCACATGCAGGGATATTCCGGTTGCTCCCGGAAGATCATCCCTCGCATGGCCGAATGTGCCTGATGCCTCTGCCGTGCCCACGAGGATGTTCCGGTCACTCCTGGAAGTTTAACCCTGTGCACTACCAAACGCATACAATGCTGCTGCTGTGCCCACGGGGATATTCCGGTCGCTCCTGGAATTTCGTCCTGATCACTGCCAAATGCATCCGACCACACTGCCATGCCCACAGGAATGTTTTGGTCGCTCCCAGCAGTTCGTCCGGCAAACTGCCGAACACACCCAATGCCTCTACCCCACCCGCGGGGATGTTCCAGTCACTCCCGGAACTTCGTCCCATGCACTGGTGAATGCGCCTGATGCCTTTGCTGTGCCTGCGGGGATGTTCTGATCGCTCTTTGAAGTTCATTGTGCACGCTGCTGAATGCAGCAGACGCCTTTGCCATGCCCACTGGTATATTCCAGTCGCTCCCAGAAGTTCATCCCGAGCACTGCCAAATGCGCCCGATGTCTCTGCCGCGCCTGCAGGGATGTTCCAGTCCCTCCCAGAAGTTCATCCCTTGCACGGCCCAATGCACCCGAAGCCTCAGATGCACCTGCGTGGATGTCCCGGTTGCTCCCACACATTCGTCCCGTGTACTACCGAACGCGCCCAACGACTCTTCCGAGCCCGCGGGGATGTTCTGATCGCTGCTGAAAGTTCACCCGCGCGCTGCTGAATGCAACTGATGCCTCTGCCTCACCCACGGGGATGTTCTGGTCGCTCCCAGAAATTCGTCCCGCACACTGCCCAACTTGCCCGAAGCCTCCACCGCCCCCACAGGGATGTTCCAGTCGCTATCGGAGTTCATCCCGAGCGCTGCCAAATGTGTCCTGACCCTGCAGGGATTTTTCGGTCACTCCCAGAAGTTCATCTCGAGTACTTCTGAACTCGTCCAATGCCTCTGCCAAGCCTGCAAGGATTTTTTGGTTGCTCCCTGAAGTTCATGCCACGCACTTTCGTATGCGCCCGATGCCTCTGCCGCACCCGCGTGGATGTTCAGGTTGCTCCCGGAGTTCATCCTTTGCACGACCCAATGCAGCTGAAGCCTCAAATGCGCCTGCTCAGATGTTCCGGTCGCTCCCAGAAGTTCATCCCATGCGCTGCCGAATGTGCTCCACACCTCTGTCGCACCCACGGGGATGTTCTGTTCACTCCTGGAAGTTCATACTGTGCACTGCCGAATGCACCTGAAGCCGCTGCCGCGCCCATGGGGATTTTCTGGTCACTCTCTGTAGTTAGTCCCACACACTACCGAGCGCGTCCGACACCTCTGCCATGCCTGCATGGATGTTCCAGTCACTCCCGAAAGTTCATCCTGCACACTGCCGAATGTGCCCGACACCCCTGCGGTACTTGCGTGGATGTTCTGGTAGCTCCCAGAAGTTCATCCTGCACACTGCCCTACTCATCCAGAGTCTATGCCGCGCCAATGGGGATGTTCCAGTCACTCCTAGAAGTTTGTCCTGCACACTGCCCTACCCGTACAGAGTCTATGCTGCCTCTACAGGGGATGTTCCGGTCTTTCCTGGAAGTTTGTCCCATGCACTGTTTAATGCGCCCAGAAGCCTCCGCTGCCGTACCTGCAGGGATGTTCAGGTGACTCCCGGAAGATCATCCCGTGGAGTACTGTATTCACCTGATGCCTCTAACCCACCTGCGGGGATGTTCCAGTCACTCTTGGAAGATCATCACGAGCATTGCCAAACGCATCCGATGCCTTTGCCAAGCCAGTGGGGATTTTCCAGTCACTCCCAGATGTACATCCCGTGCACTGACAAACATGCCTGATGCTGCTGCCACGTCTGCAGGGATGTTCTGGTCGCTCCCAGAAAGTTCATCTCGCACACTGCCAAACATGCCTGTGGGGATATTCTGGTTGCTCCCAGAAGTTAGTCCCAAGCACTGCAAAATGTGCCTGACTACTCTGCCTCTGACCGTGGTGATGTTCCAGTCACTTCTGGAAGTTCGTCCCATGCACTGTTGAATGTGTCCGATACCACTGTCTCGCCCCCGGGGATGTTCTGGTCGCTCTCGGAAGTTTGTCCCTTGTAGTACCGAATGGGCCCGACCCCGCTGCTGACCCAGTGGGGATGTTCCGGACACTCCCAGAAGTTCAAGCCAAGAACTACCGAACTCGTCTGACACCTTTGCAAACATGATCAAGATAGACCTTATCCTATTGTTTCCTAATCCTACTAGGATTCTTGGTCTTTCTTGAATTCCTACTAAAGATTAGAATTCCACTCTTCTCTGCTGATGGCAGTAAGGCATGCGTCATTAGGCTCACATGCTGTCCACAATGCTTGACCTCCATTGCTTCTGGACAACGCATCTGCCACCTTGCTTCCCTTGCCTGGTTTGTAGATTATTTCATACTCATATCCCTAGCAACTTGACAAGGAACTTTTGCTGCTCTGGGGTGGTAATTTTCTGCTCCATGAGGCTTCTCAAGGGTTGTTGATTTGTAATGATCAGGAATTTCCTCCCAAGAAGGTAAGGTCACCATACCTTGACTGCATGGATGATGGCCAACATCTCCTTGGCGTATATTGACCATTCCTTCTTCATGGGCCCTAAGACTCTGCTCATGTATGCAATAGGTCTTCCAGCTTGATTGAGGACAGCACCTATTCCATCTTGACATGCGTCGGTGTGAAGCTCGAAGGTTTGGTTGAAGTCGGGCAGTGCTAACACTGGGGTCTCACACATAGCTTGCTTCAACAAATTGAATGCGTCTTCATTCTTCTCTGTCCATAAGAATCCATCCTTCTTCAGCAAATCCGTTAGTGGTTTTGCTATGGCTCCGTATTTGCAAACAAATTGACGGTAATAGCCTGTCAAACCTAGAAATCCTCTAAGTTCTGTGACATTCTTAGGAATTGGCCATGTTTGCATGGCTCCTATTTTTCATTGGTCTACCTTCACTCCATCTTCGAATATGATCCGGGGAGCATACTGTCTCGGCTTCCTCCTCGCTGTCCATGCGACTTTGGGCGTTTGTGCTGGCAATGGGGTTGTGTCCAGAACACCTGACCTGTTGCATGGAATGTCTGGACTTTTAGTGTTCAATCTGCAACCCAAATAATCCTTGTTGTGTCCAGGGAATTGAGGGTCTAAAACAGCTGCAGATGATGGCATTTTATCAATATTTGTGCTGCTATGCATATTTTCTGCTGCAGTTTGACCAATGAATGGTCTAAAGATCTGATCTCTTTCAGCTTGTGAAGCTGTCTGTGAAAGATCAGCAAGTCCTTCAATCTGGACAGGAATATGATTAGGAACTTTGTCTTCTGATCCAGGTTTAGCCAACAAGGCAGATTGGTCCTGCATAGTCCTTGTTGGAGTATTTTCTGGTGGATAATTTGTAGAAGCATTGGAGTGTTCTTGCAATCCATTCAAGGACCCATTTAATCCTGCATCCAAATCAATTTGCTGTCTCTCCAACCTGGTCAGTTCTAATGAAGATGTAGACGGCAGTCTAGTGGAAACTATTGGAGCTCTTAAGTCATTGTTCTGCAACTGATATGGTAGAAATGTAGAAGTAGCAGCATAAACCTGAATAGATGAATCAGGACGTTTGGCAGATGCATTGTTCGACTCTTCACAAGACATCTGCATCTTTATCTTGGCATTTGGACACACCAAGTCCTGTCCTGGAGCACTTGTGTCCTTAGTGTTGCCATCACTTGGACGTGCATACGCATCTTCTGTGTGCAATTTTTTTCCTCCGCTGTCATCAACTGAAATTGCTGGGGATGAAGTGTCTTCACTTGTTCTCTAGATGGGCATCTCAGGAGGTAAAGATGAGTATTC
>BNST01002639.1:0-11807 GCA_019650275.1 Xylocarpus granatum | reverse complement strand
CCGGGCACTGCCAAACATGCCTGATGCCTCTACTGCACTCGTGGGGATATTTCAGTCCCTCGCCGAAGTTTGTCCCGCACACTGCGAAATGTGCCCGAACCCTCCACCACAATTGCGGGAATGTACTGGTTGTCTGGGAAGTTTGTCCCGTGCACTGTCGAATGTGTCCGACACCGCTGCTGCGCCCGTGGGATTTTCTTGTCACTCCTGGAAGTTCGACCTGCACACTGCCGAATGCACCGACACCTCTGCAGTGCATGCAAAGATGTTCTGGTCGCTGCCGGAAGTTCGTCCCCCGCACTGCCGAACGCATCCCGAAGCTGGCACCACGCGCACAGGGATGTTCCAGTCCCTCCCAGAAGCTCGTCCACGCACTGCTGAACTCGTCCGATGCCACTGCCGTACCTGCGGGGATATTCCAGTCGCTCCTGGAACTTTGTCCCACACACGGCCGAACACGTCCGAAGCCTCTGCCACGCCTGTGGAGATGTTCCTGTCACCCTCAAAAGTTTGTCCTGTGCACTGCTGAATGCATCCAATGCCGCTGCCGTGCCTGCAGGGAATTTTCGGTAGCTCCTGGAAGTTCGTCCCAGGCACTGCCGAATGTGTCTGACACCTCTGCTGCACCCGCAGGGATGTTCCGGTCACTCCTGGAAGTTCGCTCCGTGCACTGCCAAATGCGCCCGAAGCGTCTGCCGCACCCTCAAGTATGTTCCGGTAGGTTCAAGAAATTAATCCCATGCATTGCTGAACGTATTTAACGCCGCTGCCTCACCCACGGAGATGTTCTGGTCACTCTCGAACTTCATCCCACGCATGGCCGAACACGCCCAAAGCATCTGCCACACCTGCAGAGATGTTCCCATCACCTCCGGAAGTTGTCCCGAGCACTGCTGAACGCGTCTGATGCCGCTGCCGCGCCTGTGGGAATTTTTGGTAGCTCCCGGAAGTTCATCCCGAGCACTGCAGAACACGTCTGACGACTCTGCTGCACCCGTGGGGATGTTCCAGCACTACTGGAAGTTCGTCTCATGCACTACTGAATGTGCCTGAAGCCTCTGCCATGCCCTCAGGTATGTTCCAGTAGGTCCGGGAAGTTCATCTAGTGCACTGCCGAATGTATTTGATGCAGCTGCCACGCCCGCGGGGATGATCTGGTCGCTCCCAGATGTTCGTCCCACACACTGCCGAACGCGCATGATGCCTCTGCTGTGCCCACAGGGATGTTCTGGTCGCTCCCAAAAGTTCATCCCACGAACTGACAAACTTGCACAATGCCACTGCCGCCCGCAGGGATAATTTGGTCGTCCCGGTAGTCATCCCATGCACTGGGATGCTCCAGCCACTCCCGGAAGTTCATCCTGCTCACAGCCGAGCACGCCCGTAGCCTCTGCCACGCCTGCAGGGATGTTCTAGTTGCTCCCGGAAGTTTGCCCCTAGTACTGGTGAACGTGTCTGATGCCTCTACCAAGCACGTGGGTATATTCTGGTTGCTCCCAGATGTTCATCCCGCACACTGCCAAATGCGCCCAGCACCACTGCTGAGCTCGCGGGGATGATCCAGTCGCTCCCCGCAAGTTTGTCACACACACTGTTGCATGCGCCCGACACCTTTGCCGCTGCGGGGATGTTCTG
Organism: Xylocarpus granatum; assembly: GCA_019650275.1. Lineage (NCBI taxonomy): Eukaryota > Viridiplantae > Streptophyta > Magnoliopsida > Sapindales > Meliaceae > Xylocarpus > Xylocarpus granatum. The sequence goes on along the minus strand of BNST01002639.1, from coordinate 10,172 downwards.
GTTGCACCCAGAAGTCAGCCCCGCACACTACCGAACACGCCCGATGCATCTGCAGCTCCCTCAGGGATGTTCCAGTCGCACCCAAAAGTCAGCCCCGTGCACTACAGAACGCGCTCGATGCATCTGCAGCTCCCTTAGGGATGTTCCGGTCGCTACCAGAAGTTCGTCCTGAGCACTGCTGAATGCATCAGACACCTCTGCCGCACCCATAGGGATGCTCTGGTCACTCCTGGAAGTTCATCCTGCACACTGCCAAACGTGCCAAGTGCCTCTTCTGTACCCACCAGGATGTTTTGGTTGCCTCCGGAAGTTCGTCCGGCAAACTGCCCAACATGCCTGAAGCCTCTGCTGCATGCCGACTGGGATGTTTTGGCTGCTCCCAGAAGTTCGTCACACGCACTGCCAAATGCGCCAGATGACTCTGCCTTGCCCGCAAAGATGTTCCAATTGCTCCCGGAAGTTCGTCGCTTTGGGAGAGTCAGGAGCGGGACGTCATGGCAGGTTTGACTTCAACAAGATAATCACGTCAAAGAGAGAGTCTTGGAATGGAAAGGACATGCCATATGGAAGTCCTAATCCTAGAAGGAAACACCAAGATGAAGGTCCGCAGCTATAGGAGAGGAGATAAGATAAGGATAGAAAGATTTAGTCAAAGTAGATCATGCCCAGAAGTTCATCCCGAGCACTGCCGAATGTGTCCAATACCTCTATTGAGCCCACGTGGATTTTGCGATCACTACTGGGAGTTCATCCCTTGCACTGCAGAACATGTCCCACGCCGCTACCACACCCATGGAGATGTTTTTGTTGCTCCTGGAATTTCATACGGTGTACTGTCGAATGCGCCCGACGCCTCTGCCTTGCCCTTAGGGATGTTCTGGTCACTACCGGAAGTTCATCCTATGCACTGCCCAAAGTGCCTGAAGACTTTGCCACTCCCACGGAGATGTTCCCGTCGCTTCTGGAAGTTTATTGCGCGTACTGCCTAATGCGCCCGAAGCCTCAGACTCGCCCGAGGGGATGTTCTGGTTGCTCCAAGAAGTTTGTCCTGTGCACTGCCGAATGCACCCAACGCCTCTGCAGTGCCTGGAGGGATGTTCCGGTCACTCCTGGAAGTTCGTCCCGTGCACTGCCAAATGAGCCTGACACCTTTGCCTTGCCCGCAGGGATGTTCTGGTCACTCCCCGAAATTCATCCCGTCCACTGCCAAACAGACCCAAAGCCTCTGCTGTGCTCCCAGGGATGCTTCGGTCAATCTCGAAAGTTCATCCTTTGACTCTGCCCAACATGCCCAAAGCCCCTGGCATGCTTGGGAGAATGTTCTGGTTGCTCCTGAAAGTTCATCCCGAGCACTGCCGAACGCGTCCGATGCCTCTGCCGCGCTCGCGAGGATGTTCGGTCGCTCCTAGAAGTTTGTACCAATCTCTGCCGAATGTGTCCAATGCATCTGCCGAGCCCGTGTGGATTTTTTGGGTGCTCCCTGAAGTTCGTCCCGCACACTGCCCAACATGCTGGAAGCCTCTGCCATGCCCGTGGGCATGTTCTGGTCACTTCAGGAAGTTTGTCCTGTGCACTACCCAATGCGCCCGAAGCCTCTGCTACATCCGCGGGGAAGTTCTGCTTGCTCCGGGAAGTTCATCCCATGCACTGCCGAATGTGCCCTAGCACCACTGCTGTGCCCCGGGGATGTTCCGGTCACTCCCCAAAGTTCGTCCTGTGCACTGCCCAATGTGCCCGACACCACAGCCGTGCCCGTGGGACTGTTCCGGTCACTCCCGGAAGTTCGTCCCACGCAATGCCGAACGAGCCCGACACCTCTACCTGCCCGCGGGGATATCTGGCTGCTCCCAGAAGTTCATCCTGTGCACTGCCAGACACACCCGACTTCTCTGCCATGCCCCCGGTGATGCTGCGGTCACTCCCAGAAGTTCGTTCCCCACACTGCCCAACGTGCCCTACACTGCTGCCACGCATGCAGGGATGTTCCAGTCGCTCCTAGAAGTTCATCCCATGCACTGCCCAACGCATCTGAAGCCTCTGCCGCACCATTGGCGATGTTCCGGTTGCTCCTGGAAGTTCATCCCGTGCACTGGTGAATGTGACGATGCCTCTTCCGCGCCCACGGGGATGTTCTGGTCACTCCCGGAAAGTTCATCCCGTGCACTGCCCATCGCGGCCGAAGCCTCTGCCATGCCCGCAGGGAAGTTCTGGTTGCTCCCAGAAGTTCATCCCACACACTGCCAAACATGCCCAATGCCTCTTCATCGACCCGGGGATGTTCTGGTCACTCCCAGAAGTTCGTCCCATGCACTGCCCAATGCACCTGAAGCATCCGCCATGCCAGCGGGGAAGTTCCAGTCACTCTTGGATGTTCGTACCGCACACTGCCGAATGCACCCGATGCCTCTGCTGCGCCCAGAGGGATGTTCTGGTCACTCTTGAAAGTTTATCCCGCGCACTGCCCAACACGCCTAAAGCCTCTGGCATGCCCGCGGGGATGTTCCGGTAATCCTGGAAGTTCGTCCCGAGCACTGCCCAATGTGTCCAAGCCACTGCCTCGCCTGCAGGTGTGTTCCGGTCACTCTTGGAAGTTTGTCCCGCGCACAGCACACTGCCAAGGCAGAAAGGGGACAAGAGCGGCATAGGATGATTCTGGTCACTCAGGGAAAGTTTGTCCTGTGCACTGACCAATGCACTCGATGCCGCTGCTGCACCTGTGGGGATGCTCCGGTTGCTCCTGGAAGTTCATCCCGCACACTGCTGAATGTGTCCGATGCCACTGCTGTGCCCACGGGAATGTTTTTGGTCGCTCCCGAAAGTTTGTCCTGCACACTACCAAATGCACCTGACACCTCTGTTGTGCCAGTGGGATGTTCCAGTAGCTCCCAGAAGTTCATCTTGCATACTGCCCAATGTGCCTAATGCCTCTGCTGTGCCTGTGGGGATGTTCCGGTCACTCTTTAGAAGTTCATCCCTGCACTTCTGGATGCAGCCGACGGCATTGTCAGACCTGCGGGGATGTTCCGGTCGCTCCCAGATGTTCATCCCAAGTGCTTCCAAACGCATCCGACACCTCTGCCAAGCCTGCAGGGATTTTCAGGTCACTCCCAGAAGTTCATGCTGTGCACTACCAAATGGGCATGAAGTCTCTGCCGCACCCGCTGGGATGTTCAGTCGCTCTAGGAAGTTCATGCACTGCCAAACATGTCCGAAGCCGCTGCTGCGCCTGCAGGGATATTTTGTTTGCTCCTAGAAGTTCATCCTGAGCCTTGTCGAACTCGTCCAATGCCTCTACCGAGCCCACGGTGATTTCTCGGTCACTCCCAGAAGTTCTTCCCATGCACGCCCAAGGCACCTGAAGCCTTGGCTTGGCTTCCCTCAGGTGTAGCAAAGGCTTCGAACACCATGGGCTCGGTAGTGGCATTGGATGAGTTCAACAAGGCTTAGAATCTGAACATCCCCGCAGGCACAGCAGAAGCTTCAAACATGTTCGACAGTGCATAGGACAAACTTCCAGCAGCAACCGGTAAATCCCTGCAGGCGCGAAAGCTGGAAAATCCCCGTGGGCACGACAGCGGCATTGGCGCGTTCGGCAGTGCTTGGGATGAACTTCAAGTAGCGACCGGAACATCCCCGCAGGCATGGGAGAGGCATTGGGTGCATTCGAGAGTGTGCAGAACAAACTTCCGAGATCAACCCGAACATCCCTGCGGGAGCGGTAGCAGCATTGGACACATTTGGAAGTGAGCTGGACAAACTTCAGGGAGCGATGGGAACATCCTCACGGGCGTGGCAGAGGCTTTGGCGTGTTGGGCAGTGCACGGGATGAACTTTTTGGAGCGACCGGAACATCTCCACGGGCATGGCAGAGGTATCGGGCACGTTCGGCAGTGTGCAGTACGAACTTTCGGGAGCAACCTGTCACGCGTGTTTGGTAGTTCTCAAGACAAACTTCCAAGAGCGACCGGAACATCCCTGCAGGCATGGCATGGCAGAGGCATCGGGCGTGTTCAGCAGTGTGCGGATGAACTTTCAGGAGCAACTGGAACAATCCCATGGGTGAACCAGCGGCATCGGACATGTTGACCAGTGCACAGGATGAACTTACTGGAGCAACCAGATCATCCTCACGAGCGTGGCAGAGGCTTCGGGCACATTCAACAGTGCACAGGATGAACTTCCAGGAGTGACTGGAACATCCCCGCGGCCGTGGCAGAGGCACCAGGGCACGTTCGGCAGTGCACGGGATAAACTTCTGGGAGAAACTCGAATATCCCCACGGGCGCATCAGCAGCATTGGACATGTACGGCGGTGCATGGCATGAACTTCCAGGAGCGACCGAAACATCCCTGCAGGCTTGGCTGAGGCATGTCGGTCGCATTTGGCACTGCATGGATCGAACTTCTGGGAGCGACCGGAACATCTCCACGGGCATGGCAGAGGCTTTGGTGTGTTGGGCAGTGTGTGGGACAAACTTCCCGGAGCAACATGAACATACCTGCAGGTGCAGCAGCAGTGGTGGACACGTTCAGCAGTGCGTGGAACAAACTTTCGAGAGCGACAAGAACATCTCTGCCGCCCACGGGGGCATGTTCGGTCGCTCCCGAAATTTGTCCCAGCACTGCCGAATGCGCCGGCATCAAACACGTTGGGCAGTGCAGGAGACAAACTTCCAGGGAGCGACCAGAACATCCCCATGAGCGCAGCAGAGGCTTCGGGCGCATTAGGCAGTGTGCAGGACAAACTTCGGGAGCGACCCGAACATCCCCATGGGCATGGGAGAGGTGTCGGGCACGTTCAGCAGTGCATGGGACAAGCTTCTGGGAGTGACCCGAACATCCCCACAGGCACGGTAGCGCATTGGACATGCTCAGCAGTGCATGGGACGAACTTTCTGGAGCAACGGAACATCTCCATGGGCACGGCAACAGTGTTGGGCGCGTTTGGCAGTGCACGGGACGAACTTCCATGAGTGACCAGAACATCCCTGCGAGTGCGGCATAGGCTTCGGGCATGTTGGGCAGTGCACAGCACGAACTTCCAGTAGTGACCAGAACATTCCTTCGGGCGCTGCAGAGGCGTCAGGTCCGTTTGGCAGCGTGCAGGATGAACTTCTGGGAGTGACCAGAAAATTCCTGCAAGCCCGGCAGAGGCATTGGACACGTTCGGCAGTGCACGGGATGAACTTCCGAAAGTGAATGGAGCATCCCTGCAGGCATGGCAGAGGCTTCAGGCACGTAGGCCAGTGCACTGGATTAGCTCCCAAGAGTGACCCAAACATTCCCCGCAGGCATGGCATCATCGTCAGAGGTGTTTGGCATTGCACAGGACAAACTTCCTAGAGTGACCCAGACATCCCTGTGGGAGCAGCAACGGTGGGGGACACGTTCGACAGTGTGCGGGATGAACTTCCAGGAGCAACCAGAGCATCCCGCAGGCTCGACAGAGGCTTCGAGCGCGTTGGGTAGTGCCCGCGATGAACTTTTGGGAGCAACCAGAACATCACCGCAGGTGTGGAAGAGGCGTCGGGTGCATTCAACAGTGCATCAGATGAATTTCTAGGAGCGACCGAAAGCATCCACACGGATGCAGCACACGAGTCAGGTACATTCGCAGTGCACAGGACGAACTTTCAGGAGCAACCAGAGCATTTAACCCGGGTGCGGCAGAGGTGTTAGGCGCGGTCGGTAGTATGTGAGATGAACTTCGGAGAGCGACCTGAACAACCTCGCGGGCGCAGCAGCAGCATTGGACACATTCAGCAGTGCGCAGGATGAAATTCTGGGAGCAACCAGAACATCCCCGCGGGCTCGGCAGAGAGATAGGGCGCATTTGGCAGTGTGTTGTGTGCGGGATGAACTTCTGGGAGCAACCAGAACATCTTTAGAAATGCAGCAGAGGCTTCGGGTGCATTTGGCAATGCATGGGACGAACTTCCGGGCAGCGACCAGAACATCTCCGCAGGTGCAGCAGTGGCTTCAAATGCGTTTGGCAGTGTGTGGGACAAACTTTCGGGAGCAACCGGAAAATATCTGCAGGCACGGCAGCTGTGTTGGACGCGATTGGCAGTGAGTGAAAGAAGTTCCGGGAGTGACCGGAACATTCCCACAGGTGTGGGAGAGGCTTCGAGCGCATTTGGCAGTGAGTGGGATGAAATTCCAGGGAGCGACCGGAACACTACAAGATAGTATACAATCAAGAATCCATCAGGAATTTTTGTACTCTTAAGGGTACAATACATTATTCACTGACGAATCAGCATGAGATCAACTACTATATCAACAATTATGATCAAAATATTTAAGTATGATGTATAGTAAGCTAGTAAGCTTTATTATTAGAATTATAGTTTTAGACAACAATCTTAGCATCAAGGCCACAAAACAAAGTGTAGACAATTTTCTATGATTACAAGTTTTGAAGATCAGAAAGGTAACAGGTTAAAATTTATGTATGCGTTGGTAAGTCTTAAGGTGTTCCTCGTAGTAAAACCTAAGGGAGGCAATGAGACCGTTGGTAAGTCAGGCGTTCCCACATCTAGACTGATAATATGAATTTGCAATTAAAGAAACTTGTCTCATAATGTTTTGAGAAATTGTTTTGAGATTAATTGTTATAATATTAAAAAAAACCCGATGACATCCACAAGTTCCAACCCTAAAGATAACCCTTTTGCCAACCACGATCCTTTTATTTTTAATCAAAAGAATCTGTATTATTGCTCAAGGTCAAAAGTGGGAGACACTAGGCCCCTACATAAGATGCTCCACTACCACATGAAGACAAAGCTTCTTTTTGGTGCAAAGGAAAAGAAGCTCAATGATCAAGTGATGACAATTCTTCTTTCGGCGAAGAATCATGATCAAAAGAAGACAAATTACTTTTCGAAGGAAAAGTAAAGTTGTCCCGAAGAAGCTCCAGCTGTCCAACTTTTGTAAAAGTAAATGCTCAATTATTGTAATAGTGTTCAATCTAGCTTTAGGTATAAATTAGAGTTCAAGTTTAGTTACTCGGGGAGGTAAAATTTGGAACAACTCTTGGAAAACTAAGCATAAGTTTTGTACTATTTCAAGATTTCAATAAAAATCTTTTTAAACAATTCTGTGTTCCAAAATTAATCAATTTAATTTCAATTTTCAATTTCAATACTTATTTTCAATTTTCATAATCAATCTTTAATTTTTAAAATCAATATTCAATTTTCAATACTCAGATTTCAATCCTTTCAATCCCTTCAAGAAGACTGTTGATTAATCCATATTGGGCACATAAATTTCCCACAACTTGATTGAAAGAAAACTATTATTTTTCTGTTTTTCCTTTTGTTCTTGACAGAGGGCTAAACCTTCTTTTTTGACAAATGCAAAGAGTTGACCATAAGTTATTGAATTCCATGGGATTGAAGCACCTCTTGTGAATTCAACTAACTTTTTGAGAATTCTGTCACTAAAGAATTTGTGCAATCCTGCAACAAATCTTTTTTTTTCCCAAAAAGAAGCGTTAGAGACTGAAACATCCCCTGCAGGTGCGACAAAGGCTTCGAGCATGTTTGGCAGTGTGAGGGACGAACTTCCAGGAGGGAAGAGAACATTCCTGCAGGCTTGGCTGAGGCATCGGATGTGTTCGGCAGTGCTGGGGACAAACTTCTGGGAGTGACCAGAACATTGCTGCAGGGAGCGGCCACTGTCTCGAGCTGAACTTCTGGGAGCGACCTGAAAATCTGCACGGGCTCGGCAGAGGCATTGGAAGCATATGGCAGTGTGTAGAATTAACTTCCAAGAGCTACCGGAACATCCCCACGGGTCCAGCAAAGGCATCGGATACATTAGGCAGTGCACGGGACGAGCTTCCGGGAGTGATCAGAACATTCCCACGGGCATGGCAAAGGCATCAGGCATGTTCGGCAGTGCTGGGGACAAACTTCCGGGAGTAATCGGAGCATACCCGCGGGTGTGGTAGACACATCGGCTGCGATCGGCAGTGCGCAAGATGAACTTCCGGGAGCGACCAGAACATCCCCACGGGTGCTGCAGTGGCATCAGTCGCATTCAGCAGTGCATGGGATGAACTTCTAGGAGTAGCTCAAACATCCCATGCAGGTAAGGCAGCGGCATCAACACCTTCGGCAGTGCATGGAACGAACTTCCTGGAGTGACTAGAACATCCCCACTGGTGTAGCAATGGTGTTGGGCATGTTGGGAAGTGTGTGGGATGAACTTCTGGGGGTGACCTGCACATCCCCGTGGGCACGGCAGAGGCTTTTCGAGCGTTGAGCAGTGTACAGGATGAACTTCAGGGAACGACTCGAATATTCCTGCAGGGTCGGCAGCACACACGACAAACTTCCAGGAGCAACCTAAACATCTCCACGGGCACTGCAGAGGCTTTGGACACATTCAACAGTGTGCGGGACGAACTTCTGGGTGCGACTGGAACATCCCTGTGAGCGTGAGTGGGCATTGGGTGCATTCGGCAGTGCATGGGACAAACTTCAAGGGCGACAGAAACATCCCAGCGGGGGCGGAAGAGGCTTCGGGCGTGTTGGGCTGTGTGCGGGATGAACTTTAGGAATGATCAGAATATCGCCACGAGTACGGCAGAGGCTTTGGGTGCATTTGGCAGTGTGCAGAACGATTTTCTGGGAGTGACCGAGATCATCCCCGCGGTCACAGTGGCAGCGTCAGGCACATTCGGTAGTGCGCAGGGGCGAACTTCCGGGAGAGACCAGATCATCTCTACGGGTGCAGAAGAAGCTTCAGGCGTGTTGGGCAGTGCGCGGGGTGAACTTCCAGGAGCAACCAAAACATCCCCGCGGGCTCAACAAAGGCATCAGACGCATTCGGCAGTATTTGGGATGAACTCTGGGAGCAACCAGAGCATCTCTGCAGGTGAGGCAGAGATGTTGAGCATGTTTGGCAGTGCGCTGAACGAACTTCCAGGAGTGACTCAAATATCCTTGCAGGGTCGGCAGCACATGCGACAAACTTCCAGGAGCAACCCAAACATCTCCGCGGGCACTGCAGAAGCGTTGGACACATACAGCAGCGTGCGGGACAAACTTCTGGGAGTGACTGGAACATCACCGTGAGCATGGGAGCGGCATTGGGTGTGTTCGGCAGTGCGCAGAACGAACTTCTGGGAGTGACTAGAACATCCCCGTGGTCGCAGCGGCAGCATCAGGCACATTCGACAGTGCACAGGGCGAACTTCTGGGAGCAACCGGATCATCTCTATGGGTGTGGAAGAAGCTTCAGGGTGTGTTGGGCATTGCATGGGGCGAACTTCCAGGGGCAACCGAAACATCCCCGCGGGTTCAATAAAGGCATCGGATGCGTTCGGCAGTATGTGGGACAAACTACTGGGAGCAACCAGAACATCTCTGCAGGCGAGGCAGAGGTGTCTAGCATATTTGATAGTGAGTGGAACGAACTTCCAGGAGCGACTGGAGCATCTTGCAAGGTGCGGCGGAGGCATTGGGTGCATTTGGCAGTGCATGGGATAAACATCCAGGAGCAACCATAACTTTCCTGCAGGTGCGGCAGCAGATATTGGACACATTCGGCAGTGTGCAGGATGAACTTCCTGGAGCGACCAGAACATGTCCACAGGCAGAGCAGAATCATCAGGTGCATTGGGCAGTGTGTGGGAGGAACTTCTGGGATCAACCGGAACATCCCCACGGGTGCGGCAGAGGCTTTGGGTCATTTGGCAGTGTGCGGGATGAACTCACAGGAGTGACTGAAAATCTCCACAGGCGTGGCAGAGCCAACGAGCATGTTTTGCAGTGCACGGGACGAACTTCAAGGAGTGACCAGAACATCCCCGCCGACACAGCAGAGGCATTAGGCATGTTGGTCAGTGCACAAGACGAACTTCCTAGCACGACAGGAACATCCCTACGGGTGCGGCACCGGCACTGGCACCGTTGGGCACATTTGGCAGTGCATGGAACAAACTTCCAGGAGCAACTGGAATTCCCTGCATGCTCGGCAGAGGTATCGGATGCATTCGGCAGTGCTCGGGACGAACTTCCAAGACCAACTGGAACATCCCTGTGAGCATACAGAGGCCTCAGGCGCATTTGGCAGTGCGTGAGACAAACTTACGGGGGCAACTGGAACTTCCCCACGGGTGCGGCAGAGGCTTCGGGCACTTTGGGCAGTGCACTAGA
>BNST01002627.1:0-31586 GCA_019650275.1 Xylocarpus granatum | reverse complement strand
ATCATATGATTTAATGTGCATGGTCCCAAACAGAAGCTTGCTGAAAACTGTCATTCCGGGGTGATTGTGAAGAGGAATGACACCTGATGGTGGCAAACAGAAGATTCCCATCTACAATGAAAAGGTAGAGTTGAAATAGAAAATAAGAACAGCAATTCCCCATTTCCCCGAATATGCAAATAGGAACTAGAAGAAAGTAACTTACCGAGAATTTGTCACATTCATGGAGGTGCAGGTATGTTATCTTAGGATTCTTTTTGCGGAAATATGGCAATTCCGGTTTTAGGCCAACATCTGCTGGTTTGATGTCATCTATAAAAACAGAAGGCAGCCACATTAGCAAGAAAGAAAACAAATATAGGAAAAAAAATATCTTCCTCGTACACTTAAAAAACAACTAAATTAAAAAACAAAAAAAGATAACTTAAAACAAGCTATCCATTGCGCAGCTTTCTTAGGCTTCCATTTCAAGATACCACCCCAAAAACTAACAAAATATGTTCCTCAACCATAAAGAAAACAGAAAGAAATAGTACTAAGTGATGCACAAGAAACACAGAGCACAAATTGAGGGTCTCTTTTATTTCAAACTCGATCCAATACAAAGCCTGGCACATAAAAGAAGAGAAATGTGCCTGCATATAGCCCAAAAACAAAAATGCAAGCACCATATAAAAGGAGTGGAAAAACATGATAGAATACAATATACAGCCAAGCAAAAAATCCATCATACGGAAATGATAAAAATATCAATGTCAAAAGGATAGAACAATACTAGAAGAAGAAACTATGGCAGCCACAAAATAATCACAAAGACCATGAGAATTGAGACGGACAAATTCCAGAAGGCAGACTTTGCATATAAAAGAATCAAAACAATGATATAACTATATAGTTCACATACACACATGATTATCAAACAACAAACAAGCAAAAACCAAAATAAAATTGAAGGAAACCAATCTGAATTGTCGAAAAACACCAAGTCCAAAACCTTTTACTATGCAATTGAAATTTGAAATTCTGAAACACACCCAATCAATGAATCTCACAACAAACATTAGTCAGCGAATCACAACATACCCAAAACAGCTCGTAGCCGTTCGATTTTGTCAGGAGGGGGAATGATCCCAGTCCCACCAAAGGCAAAGACTTCCTTGCAAGTATCATACAGCCTCTGAACCGGCGACAACACTATCTTCTGTTTCTGTCGCAGGTTCCTCCTTGACTGCCTGTTCCTATTCGTGTTCCTACTCCTACTTCCAATCGAATTCGATACCGAATTCTCATCCGTCTTTGTTTCCTTTGGTAACTCACTCAACTCTTTCCCTTTCGAATTAGACAATTTCGTCTTAATCCCCATTCAACCCCCTCCTAAAAACAACAGAATTCCAACTTTACCTCAAAAACAGGGGAATAAACACAGAAACACCAACGACACAAACAAACACCAAATGGATATCAAAGAAAAATCTTAAAAACTTCAAACTACGATCTGGAAATTTTCAAAAACTTAAAATTTACTCAGAAAAACTGTGTAAAATTTTAATTTTTTTTCATTCTATGAAGTAAAAAACACTTTTTTTTTCTTTCTCTGGTGTAAAGAATTAAAAGGAGAAGTACAGAGATGTGAAATGATGCATCCCCGTTGTTGTTGAAGATGAAGGCCAAGTATTGAAGCAGTGAAGTTATATAAAAGAGAGGATTTGGTCATCGAGTTAGAGCTGAAATGGAAATACAGTTGGTTTGTAGAGAAGGACGAGTGAAAACCAGGGGCCATGTTCTGGCTTAATTAATTCTATGGGCTATACTTCCAACAGCGGATTTTTATCCATTCTTTTATGAGTCTTTTTCTTTCCATTTTTGCCCTTCATATTTCTTTTTATAACCCTCGCCCTCCCAACTAATTAATACCATTACCTTTTAATCTATTTCCATATTTGAATAATTAAAAAAATTATTTTTTAAATTATTTTCTCGTATATAAGATTTATCTACGATACATGATACATGCTCGTAACGTAATATTTAAAAAAATTTTCAATTATTATATACCTCAAAATAAAATTAAAATTTTAACATTTTAAGTTTTTATTCTATTATTTCAAATTTAAAATTACAAAATTAAAAAAAATAAATAAATATTATAATACATTCATATAATATAACTAATTTCTCGTATATAATATTTAAAAATAAAATGAATGATAATTAAACAAAATGATTTACTTATTAATTGCAATTTTAGCTCTCTAATTATGGAAATAAAAAATTTGGAGGTGTATTTGGGAAATCCTTACACTTTTGGGAATAACATTGTGAGTTTGTGATGTTACTTTGCATATATAAAATAAATATTTATATAAATATATATTTTTTATTATACATAATCAGACGTATTTAACTTATTAGAAAGTTCTTTACTTATTATATTAAGTAATTATGCACGTTTAACTTACTTATTAGAAAGTACTTTCCGTATTTTACTAATTTATTTTATCAAATTTGATTATGACATATAATAATATATAAGATATATTTAAATTTTACGTTAATTATTTTAAATTTTAGGTCTATGTTTTAAATTTTTATATTATTTATTTTAAATTTTTTATTAACCGTTTTAATCATTTTTTATATTTCAAGTTTTTATGTTAAGAATGTATGATGTATGAGATGTATTTTAGCTAATTTTCTTTGTTTATTATGTACTCATTTGATCTATATGCACAAACATTAGTAAAAAATTAGTTATTAAATTTGTGGCACTTAATTTTTAATATTTGCAAATAAACCCCAAGTGTGTGTGTGAGTGTGTGAAGCCACAATGGCTACATGATAACGCATGCAAGCAAATCATCATAACCAATTATTAATTTTCAAAGTTGGTCTAGTTTTAGGAATTATGAAATCATTAACAACGTTTTTTCACGTGTAAATAGACTTTATCTTGTAAATACAAGTTATTTAAAGAGACATAATTTCACAAGAATGGCAAAATCATATCGTAAATATATGTATGATCAAAATAAGAGAGACAAAGTGTAAGGAATTTCTTTGTCTTTAATTAAAATACATGTGTTTTAATTAAAAATAACGAGCAATTACAAAATTTATTAAAATTTTTTTTATAAATTTATAGAAATTTATTAGATTTCATTGTTAATTCGGGCATAAACCGAATTTAATTTTACGATCAAATTATATATAACGATAAGTTAGAAAACTTTTAAAGGAGTATAAATTGAGGATTATTAGAATACTTAAAAGTACCATTGAATTTTTTTAAAAAATTAGTTATGTAATTTAAAATGATTTTTGAAAACATGCAATAAGAAAAAAAAGATAACTAATATTTAAAATATATATAGAAAATTTAAAACGTATTAAAAGAATTAAAATATATAAATAAATAATACTTAAAATATGATAAAAAAATTTAAAATGGCTTTTAAATAATTTAAAAATTAGATATAACGATATCTTTAAATACTACAAACAAACCCTAGTTATTAATAACATAATAATTGTAGTTAACATGAATTGTATATATTTAGAATTTCTATCATCATATATATGGAAAAAACCTTCCCTAACAACAAAAGTAACCCTTTATTACCAACAGAAAAAAATGGTCATTTTTAAACAAAATCTAAGGTAAGAATACAAGGCTAAGATGGGAAAATCAAACTGTTTCAGTTCTAAATAAATGATCAGGAAGTATTTGTGATGAAAGGGTTAGTTTTCAGTAATTTCCGCAAAAAAAAGGAAACCTTAGTCTAGTTTTTGCTTTATAGTTTTTAGGCATGCATAAAGAAGTTGTAGTTGGGGACTTGCAACTTAAGTTAATGCCCATGTTGTATAAAGTAAACTTTGTAAAGAAACAAATGGGCAAAATGTGTTGGTGAAACGACTTGTTTTTATTCTCCAAAGACGAATGATTTGTAAGCCCTTTGCTGCATGCAACAATATTCTGAAAACACAGGCGCACGCAACACACTGTTTTCAGTTTCCGGGGTGCTGCTTCTGGTTTTCTGAGAAGACCAAGCTATCTGCTGGCTGATTGAAATATAAACACGTTGTCTCTCGAACTTGCAAGGTGTTGGCATGGTGTAAATCGGAGAAACATGGCAGAATTCATTCCTTTTAGTCAGTCCACAGTTGTTTTTGCTTGCTGGAAAAGATTTCTGGTCAAGTCTCGACATAATCATGACTTCAATGAAGAAAAAGTTAGGGTGGAAAATATGTGTATTTCTTCACAACGACTTTACTCCGATCGTTCGTTTTATTGAATGAATGAGACATGTCTCATTATCAAAAATGACATTTACCATTGAATATTGTCTTATATATAATTTTTTTTGATAGCCTAATTACTTAATGATTTTATTTTACAATTGTTATAATTTAAAAATTCCAATACCCTAATCTCAATACATTCTTAATCATTTGGTAAAAAGGCAATATGTCAAAATTAAGGCATAATTATAGGACACATGGGGAAATTTCGAAACAAAATTTAGGACACCCACATTATACCATATGTGGATGTGGGTGTGTGTGTGTGAGAGAGAACACAATTTGACAAAGACTGTTAGATTTTTCCCAAATTGCAATCTTATCTTTGTTGACAAACCATATGTTGTGTCTTGACATTTTCATTTTCATTACTTAACCAAACTTGACTCTACTACATCCCAAGTAATTACTTCTTTCCAATATTATTTCTTCTTCGATATGTAAATAATTCACGTTCAATAAATCAAAGATAATTTCTTTAACGTGACATCACATATAATTCATTTATCATCGTATATACGTATTGATAAAAATTTTTATTTTTTACATGAAATTTTTTAGAACGATTGTATCAAACAAGTAATAGATAGAGATATAGATAAAAGAAAAGGTATTAATTATATAATTAAATATTTATGTAAAAATTATACCAAAAGAAAATTACGGTAATTGAGAATGATACGTTTAGTAATTTTTTTTTACATTTTAATTTTAATTACATCAAATTATATTTAAATATCAATAAATTTTATAATTTTTTTTAAATAAAATTTACCTACTTCACGTATTAATACTTTATCTTAATCTCCTTATTAATAATTTATTTCTTCTAAAATTGGTATTTTTTGTCTCGTATAATTTGAATTTCACCTCGAAACAAGTAAATTTTATAAAAATTTTATTAAACTAATAAAATAAAAATTTTTCTAAAAAAAATAAAAAAATATTAAAATACCCTAATTATTTAAAATATAAATTTTATTAAAAAAAAATCACATATCTCAACACATATAGACGTATACTTGGGTGTGCAAAAACACAAAGAAGAGGAGAGAGAGAGATTCAAAATTCGGAATTCATGCATGCACGAGTGCATGAATGATTATTATTATATTTTATTATATTAATACAATAAATTATTCTTTTTCCGGTCATCATTTGATAGAAAAACATAGCTGATGCGACGGTGGCAGATTCTGACGTGACGTCAATCAGGTTACAAGACCCGCCATGTGATGGTTTCTCGGAGATGATGTGCTTGTATTCGAAGAAGACCAACACAAGTATAATTAAATAAACAAAACCATATTATATAATTTTATTCCAAGATTCGATCATGCATGTTGATACTGTCACACTGCACCTTGGGAGAGTAATGTGCACTCCTTCCTTTTGTAATTAAATTGTTCGCCTTTGAAATTTAATATCAAAGGCCCCTTTTGTAATGTGCTTGAATGATGAGTCTTTTGACTTAACCCTTTCTTCCTACTGTTCCATGTCACACATTTTCATCAATAAAATTTTAATATTTTAAGATATTAACAACTATATTTTTTAAAATTATAATTAAATTTAATATTACGATAAAAATTTATATATAAAAATGAATCAATTTTGATCAAAGTTTGGACCTTTAACAGTGAGCTTATAATAAATCTCCGTTGTAGAGATTGAATATAAATACGACACCGTCTTATGTTCAATACCCCACAAGAAGAGGTGTAATCAGAATATTGCCAAGTGTATTTAGTATGTTCTTGTTGGGAAACCACACAGCTCAATGAGCGAGAAGCCCAAGCCCAAAAGTGAAAATCTCCCCGTCCACGTGACAACAAACAAAACAGAGAGAGCAAAATCCAGAATTATTATATATATATACACATAAATTAAAATAAATAATTATTAGGAATTCAGATCTATTTCGGCTACAAATCTGATCTCTAATTTTTAGAAAACGCACGACGAATTCCTCTTCCGTGCTTTGGATTCGAAGACTGTAAGGATGTACGGATTCGAAGCGCTCAATTTTAACATACATGGAGGATACCTGGAGGCGATTGTGAGGGGCCACCGGGCGGGGCTCTTAACGGCCGCAGACTACAACAATTTGTGCCAGTGCGAAACACTTGATGACATCAAGATGCACCTGTCCGCCACCGAATACGGTCCTTACCTCCAAAACGGTGCGTTTTTGTTTTTAATTGTGTAAATTGAGTTTTGATTTTCCTTTCGGAAATGGAATTTTGGATTCTTAGTAATTTTATGGTAAGTAGACCCAGTGCGTTGTTGATTGTGTCTATTGCGTGGAATTGTTGTTGTTTTGGTGGATTGGACAAAAAATGGAGGTGAAAGTTTGGATCTTTAGTTATTTTTTGGTAATTGGAGATTTGAGAAGTCAATGTAGATACGTTCTTGTTTTTTGATATGTATGCGTGTATGTTGATAGTGGTCTTATTGAATGATTTGTGATTGTTGTTTTGTGTTTCTGTCACAGTTCAGTTGTTTTTCTGAATTTTGGGAATAAGGTTTGATTTGGATTTGAGTATTTGTTTTGGAGTATGTATAGGATCGGAGATGTGAATTTTGATTTTCTATGTTGAATTGTGCTGATTTTTATTGTTGAATGCTGGAGTGGCCGGCTTTAGGTTGTCTCCGTGAAGGCATCCTGTTCAATGAACTTGTAGAGAAAATGTTCGCTAGATATTTGTCAAATCTATGAAATCAATTGGTTCGTGAAGAGTCAGCTAAGTAAATGGCACTATTGTTGGGCTGATTGGGAAATTTTTTATGGCAATCTTTTGGCTGGTTTATGTTGTCATGTTTATTCAGTTTTGACCTGAATGGATGAGTTCAAATTTCTTTCTTGAGTTATTTCTCCATTGTGATTTTTAGAGTCATTGATCATACTCATTGATTTTTGTATTTTGCTTGCAGAACCTTCTCCATTGCATACTACTACAATTGTGGAGAAGTGCACTCTTAAACTGGTTGATGAGTACAAGCACATGCAATGCCAAGCCACTGAGCCCTTGTCAACCTTTTTAGAGTATATCACGTATGTAAGAAATGTGGTCTGTGGGTTTGAATTTTGTTATGCACTCTTAGAACTGGTTGATGTTAGATTTGCCTGCCCCATACGGAGCTTTGTTCCCAATGGATGTAGAGGTGAATTTAAACTCCATAGCTTCATTTATGGTAAATTACTGGAAAGGAAATGAGTAATATTTTCAGTTTTTTCCTCCAGATATGGTCACATGATAGACAATGTTGTCTTGATTGTTACTGGAACCTTGCATGAGAGAGATGTTCAAGAACTACTGGAGAAATGCCACCCTTTGGGCATGTTTGACAGGTATGGTTATGCCTGCCTAATTTATCTTTTGGATATTTTGATAATTCATCAAATTTTTCTTAAAGTTTTCTCCTTCTACCCTCAGCATTGCTACACTGGCTGTTGCTCAAAATATGCGGGAGCTTTATAGATTGGTGCTTGTTGACACACCATTAGCACCATACTTTTCTGAATGTATTACATCAGAGGTATATGCTATTTTTTACCTCTTATTTTCATTCATTATATTTTGGCAGGCTTTAGTTTTATTTTGGTTCTCTATCCTAGCATAATACTTAATTGCTGTTTTACAATGCTGGAAAATGTTAAGATAGAAGCTCCTTTATTTGTTTGACAAATGCTTGTCACCTTTTAGTTATCAAAGAAGGTTGTGGAAGAGAATTAGTGATATAGGATTGGCAATAAGACTGATCTGTTTTCACAAATCATGTGTTCTCAGAAAATTATCCGATGTCTATGCTGTTTTACTATTTCAGTGTCTTATATATTGCATATTTTTATTAATAAATGAAGGTTTACCAATACTTGAATTTTTACAATGTTATACTTTTTGTTGTTAGAAAAATTTTGATTTTAGATTCTGTGGGTTGCTGATATATTTAATATGTTTTCCCTTTTAGGACTTGGATGACATGAACATTGAAATAATGAGGAACACTCTCTACAAGGCATACCTTGAAGATTTTTACAAGTTTTGTCAGGTTAGAGTTGGTTGCTTGATAAGAAGAAAGCTTTCTCTCCACCTTCTCTACCTGCAAAATTTTCTCATGAGTGTAATATGATGTTTCCTTTAGAAATTGGGTGGTGCCACCGCGGAGATTATGTCTGACCTTCTTGCTTTTGAGGCTGACAGAAGGGCTGTCAATATTACCATAAACAGGTGCTGTTACTATTGTTGCATTTGGTCCATATTTATCTTGAATTCTTTTTTTGGGGGGGGAATTTTAATGTTTGTCATCTTCAAGCATTTTTCTAGGGTTATTAAATTGCTTTAAGTTGTGCAGCATTGGCACTGAGCTTACCCGAGATGATCGACGGAAATTGTATTCTAATTTTGGTTTGCTGTAAGCTCTTTACTCTATCTTGGTTATGTTTTGGTTTTAGCTAAATTGCTCTGGTTTAGTATGTTTTGCTGAAAATCATTTGCTTATGTACAGTTATCCCTATGGCCATGAGCAACTTGCTGTCTGTGAGGATGTAGATCAGGTTTGTTTTCAATTTTGGTTAAGGGGAATTGAAAAGATCTGCCTGCATTTTTAATCTGGTGTTTTGGATGGTTATCTGCTCTCTGGAGAAACACATTTTTAGCTGCTGACTCCTGAAGCAAATGTTTATGTAGACCTGCTTGTTTGTGTCTCTCGGCTGTTGATTCAGGAGTCTTGGCAGTAGGTTTTATTTCTACTGTTGCTTATCTGCTCTGGCCTGTCTAGAGCTTTATTTTGTACCCCTAGCTTTATGTCGCATCACTGCTGTAGAGGTTTGGCATCTTCCAGAAAGATAGCTTCTGATGATCTAAATTTTTTGCAATTATTTTATTATTCTTACCCGCATTGTTCAAACTTCATCTGTTTTTTGTAGCTAGGGCACTTCAAGCTTTGAGAACTACTAACTGATGTGGCTTGGAACATGCCATGAGGAGTGATTGAATGACAACTTTTTTGTGGACATGTGTCTATTTTTTCATGCGTCTGCATTTCCTATTAGAATTTAATTGTGGTTTTGACTTTTATTTTCTGCTGCATTGTTGATGTAGGTTCGTGGTGTTATGGAGAAATATCCTCCTTATCAATCTATATTTTCAAAATTGTCCTATGGAGAGAGCCAAATGCTCGACAAGGCATTTTATGAAGAGGAGGTGAAAAGGCTTTGCTTAGCTTTCGAGCAGCAGGTTTGTGTTTCCATTACTCAATAAGCCATGCAACAATCTCCCCTTGCATCTAAAACATGACTTGATTTATTCACTTTCTTACTTGCAGTTCCATTACGGGGTTTTCTTTGCTTACATGAGGTTGAGGGAACAGGAGATCAGGAACCTGATGTGGATATCCGAATGTGTAGCTCAAAACCAGAAATCTAGAGTTCATGACAGCGTAGTTTTCATATTTTAGTTGTATTGCAGCAACCCCAACTCCTCCTCGATAGAAAATAATCTTTTGTGATAATCTGCTTGTAAATCACCACCCATTGCCGCCTCTATTTCATCATCACGTTCGGTGGCATCATTGGCCGTAGAGATTTTAGTTGTCTATCTGCAATGTTGGCAATATTTGCAGGTTAAGAATAATAAGCATTTTGTGTCTATTATCATTTGTTATTATTTTTATTCGAAGACTGTTATGTTTGCAATTGTAAAATGACGATGTTCATGAAAATATTAGTTTGGGTGCATTCTGTCAGAAGTTAGATTACCGAGTATTTCTTGCAAAGTTGATTCGTATTTTGTACTCGGCTAATAAGGACAACACAAAAGGTGCTTCGCTACAGCGACTTGGAGAACATGTGGTTGATGCAGCAGAGCAAGACTGTAGGATATTAGGCGAAGCGAGAAGATGCCACCAGAAGCCGTTGCTAAGATGCCTGGACCTGCAGGTCTGTTGGCTCATGTACGCATGGATCCATGCATGGTTACGGGAGTGTCAGAAGATTTCTACGGAGTGCATGGAAGGTTGACACTAGTGTGCAACCAAATTCATTGCTTTACTATTCTATCCGCGAGGAAGATGTCGGATCAGGGTGTTCAGCTGCGGCTGTAAATGGATGTCGAATCGTTGCTGCTTGCTGTGAAGAAGACGGGCGTCTACAGTATACGGATTTCTCTAATGCTACTTGTCCTATTTCGAAGTGATGAGTAGTTTTGAGGTCCACAATCTTATAGTGAATCAGTTGCTCGGATGGGCGAAGAATTCTTGTTTTTCTTTTTTTCCTGCTATCATAGTGTAATTTTCATTATGTTTTCTGTGTTTTTCTCAAGCTGTGGAGAAGGTTTCTGTACACGACGGATTTTGATGCTTTTGACGTGGATTCGGATGGTGACATATGGAAACAAGTTGCAAAGAAGAACATAATTATAATTGCCACTGATTTGATATTCTGCTGATAATGCAATGTAATATTCAAGGAAAGACAAATTCCTCGTAAAATTGCATGGCTAGAATGGCTGCTACAACCGGAAGGCTTCTCGGCAGGCAGGTTTCAATGGGGCGGGAAGTACTTTTTGGCCAGAATCACTCTGATCCTTTGAATTGCCACTCTCTCGGACACATGGGACAATGTGCTTGAGGAGTTTGAGAATTCCCCCATTCAGGATACGGAGAAGATGGTATGCATGATTGCAGGCATCCCAAACTGCAAGATGATAACGAACGATAGGTCGAAACATTCATCAGAACTCAGTTTCCTTCATTCGGATTTTTCAGTGAACTAAACAGTCAAACACATCAATGGCTACCAAGAAACTAATTGATAGCTGCTTACTAAGTGGGCAATCATCTCCGGGAAGTTTACAATTAGGACAACAACCATCAAAGGCCATCTGGCAAATTCAACAGATTTCTTCTTGTGCATCCCAAGTCTGAAGCAACTGCATGCCACCTATTTTCAGACAGGAGTAATTTGAAAATGTCAAAATCCCCAGAATTTAAAGACGCCAACATCAAACAATAGAAACAAGTTGATCAATGCTGAACTGAAAATGGCATAGAAATAGGAGAGATGAAGAGCACATACCCTGATTAAAGTACAGTACACAATTCAAATGAAGATAGGTCAAGGAAAAAGTCTTTAAAATTAAAACTAATAACAAAACAAATGGAAACAAACGAATCCAAGTTCTTTGTGATTTGATTGATGAAATTCTTGACAGTATTGAGTCGGAACAACCTGTTCTTCCTACTTGACAATCGTACTCTCCAAAATCATTGCCGACAATAAACCATACAATGGTTTACATAGGGTACATGGATAAGTACAAAAGCAAAGATGAAATCTAAATATTGGTCATTGCAGAAGAACTGTAAACTTGTAACGACAGAATACAACTAAAGTTAAAAAGGGAGACAAATATTACAAGCTAGTTAATAAAAGGTTAAAAGTTCACCATTCAGGAAATCAATCATAACGAATAAGAAACAATTATTAAAAAGAATACGCAAGACCTTCACTTTCATTGTCGTCTGCTTCAAAACCAAAATTCTATCACTGTGACCGTAATAAAATCATGTAAAGATGGCAACTTTGTATACTAGACAGGCAGGAAATGCAAGGAGAAGAGTAAATTAACAAGTTGAAAGTGGGATTTATTATTCGGATAGAAAAAATTAAAAATGCATGAGGAACCCAACGTTAGTCCGAGAGGATTTGGAGTAGTTTGATAAAAACAACAGAAATTTTTGCCAAATTTTGAGCTCCAGTACAATCCTTACAAGGAAAATAAATAAACAAATAATCAAATATGATCAAATAATAAGAGTTCCGCAATTCCATTTCCCAAATTGTGGTCTGTTAGATAACCACGACGTAAGCTTAAATGGACCCATTCCAACAAAGCCCTAGCCCTGAAGAATTGAAAGTCTTATAGTACATTTTCGGCATTGGAAACTTTGCCAGGCATCCTAGCTTACAAAAATCTGAGCAGACAGAATCCAAGTATAATAGAACACAATAATGCTTGATGCATGTGGACAGATAAATCTCCTGGAGTTACCGTGGACATGTAGGAAACTGAACCATTCCTAGATGTAGGCACGTCTAGGTGGGACTCATTAAGGCTCCATGTTGATCCTATTTAATAAATGGTTCAGATTCTTTAATTCATGGATCGTCCTCGGAACTAGCTCTCATCAATCAAAAGACTGAATTGTACCTCAAGCTACGCGGAAAACCAAAATTCAACAGATTCTGTCATATCATGTATGAGACAAGCTGGTAATATCACCGTTCCACTAGTTAGACAAACTAGCCAAATGACAAAACTTGCACACCACGGAATACCAAAATAAACAAATTTCAAGAAGAAATAATGAGTTCCGAATTCCCAAGTAGCTCTGGATAAAGTGAAAGGAAAAAGAAAACCGCATTTGAAGCCCCACAAAAATCCACTGAATTGTATTCTATTAAGATTCATCGAATATACATTTAGTTACAGTACAAACCCGACTGGATCTTAAGAACTTGCGAAACAGTCGAGCAGTGAGCAAAATGCCGGCTTGAGCTGCAGCAAATGCGAGTCTGATCTTGAAACTTAACTCTCACAGAAAAATGTGTCTTTTTTTGGTTTTGTGTGCGTGTGTGCTCAAATAATACAAAATTTTGTTCCTCTAAAGCTTCAAAACTGCTTTGTTTTGTTTCTAAAGAGTTTGTCTCATTTTGTGTAAACATAACAGAGATGAAGGAAAATTACGGCAGACATTGAAATTGAAGCCCATGGAACCGGTGGATCCTTGAAACAAACAATTGATGCTTCCAATTCTTGAGATGCTTGGTAAACAAGGGTGTGGATGTTGTACAGATCATGATATGTTATAGTGCAGAAACTGCTCTGTCCAGCTTGTACTTGAACAGGTTCCACCTCTGTACAAAGTCAACGTGTTGATTTTGCTTGAAAAGCTTTCTATCTCCACCATGTGCAGCAAGAGATTCCAGAACATCAATGGCACTCGATATACTATAATTCGATGATACCAGAGGAACATTTCTCCGAGCTGCATCCTTCTGTACAAAAGACAATGATGAAATCTCTGAAAATGGCCCAAATGGTGTCTGCCTGACACTCCATGTATAATCCACTAGAGTGCTATTATGCATCGGACTCCACAACAAATGCGTAGGCAACACTCCCCACATGCTTTGCAGAATTGAACCAACAAGAGGTCGTTCTAGCTCCCTTGTACGTGTAAACACATGACGACCGTTACAACTATAATCACTCACAGTCTGCGTATTCTTTGTCCTCACCGCAATAACCATATCTTTCAAAGCAACAGATTGGTGAAACAGATCAAGCATCAAGAGTGAAGTATAGTCCAAATCAAATACATAAACAGGAAGAACCCGACCAAAATCGTCCTCAGGAATCCCTGCCACCCTCCTGAACTCCTCAGCTGACTCAGACATTATCTGATGCAATTTCTTAAGAGTCCAAATACTCGCTCACAATCAGAGTATAATTATCAAACAAGAACCTCGATGTATATGAATTAATTAACTTTGATATCGCGAAGGAACAAACAGAACAGTGAGCCAATTTCAACTTACAAGACTTGAAACTCAAAGATTGATCTTCTATCAACAGTCCATTATCATCAGCCTCATCCATAAACGTCCTCTCAATCAATTTCCAATCCAAACCATTTGAATCTGAAGCACTCTCCGAACCATAAACCTGAATAAACTGAACAATCAGCGAGTTCTCAAAATACACGGGAATTCTCAAAGAAGGCACAACAAGCACCTACACAACCAAGACAAAACAACTAAAATCATTTAACAAAAACTCAAGATCAATAAACTGAAGATCTCAAAACATTAAAATAACTAAACTTTTACCTGCTAAGCACTCCAATCAAGAGAGCTTAATTCAGCAAGCAAAGCCTTTTGTGACTTGGGTGGACCGTGGAAAGCAGCCAGAAGATGATACTCACCTCTGGCCAGAACCCCATCTCTCGACAAAGCCGGCCCGTAATCCTCGGGTCCAGCACCAAGATCAATCCAAACACAACGCTCTTTACCAGTCCAAGTACTCCTCAAACACTTGGTAATACCAGCTGGAGAATCACCATGAGTGTAACTAGAAGCATACTTCTTCCCTTTCGAACCCAAAGAAGGCAAGTAAATGAAGATTCCGTTGCTGGGTTTCTCCTTTTCGAAGTCATGCTTGACTATTTCATCAATGGAAGGGAAAGAAACGGAGATAAGCTGAGAATGGAGAAAAGGAGGAGTTGAAAGGAGAAGTGAATCGACGGTTTGGGAAAGATGGGAGGCAAGCGAAGGGAAAATCGAGATATCGAAGTGAGGAGAGGGAAAGAAAATGTTGGGAATCACGGAAAGAAACGGGGAGATAACGTGGAAGCGGGAGTAAGAATGCGCGGCGGAGAGATATGATTGGAGAATGGAAGGAGAGAAGGAAGGGAAACCTGAAGCGGGACCCACGAGATGTATGCGGATTGAAATTGAGAGGGTAAGGGAAAGAAGAGAAGAAATGAGGGAGGAAATTGGGGGTAGAGAATTGGAAAGGGAAGATTTGAGGGAGGAAGGAAGAGAGAGGAAAGAGCCGGTAGAGCAGTGATGATCGACGCCGGATTGGTGGGTTAAGAAGGTTTCGAGGCCGGAAATCGGGGCGGGGGAGACGGCGGTGGGTACGGTGAGGAGGTAGAGGTGCAAGAGGAGGAAGATCGCAATCGTTGTCGTGGAAGTCCTTGTGAAAGCGGAGAGAATTGGTGAATTGACAGCTCAAGACCGAATTACACCCGACTCCGATTTCAAAATCAAAATCGTTTCTTGTTGTGTTCTCCGGGAATTCTCGACTTGTTCGAGAATTCTCTACTAGTCCTAGTAAACAACTTCCTGATGATGATGAATTCCTAATTATGTAGAGATCAGGATTGGAAAATTTTCAGTGTTCAGAAATTTTTACTAGTTTGAGAAATTTTAACAATGTATTGAATCAAGAATTTCCAGCAACGTCAAAAAATTTATTACCAAATCTACAAAAAGTTTTACAAATTCCTTATAACAAGACATTGAAATCTGCAAATATTCACTTCTCGAAGTTTAAACTCAATTCAGCGAGACCAGAGATTTTTACAAGCTGCCTACATGTGATATTCCTGTTCTTATTTCATCACAAAATGAAGTGTTCTCTCTCTTGCAACTCTATGCTATCTCTGTTGGAAGAGAAAATGAATGGAATATCACCCATTCCATCATAAAAAATCCCACCAAAGTCATCTTCACAGCCTACAGTATGTTGGTTTTTCTTCTCATCTCCATCAGTTTCATCCTCAGAAACATTTGAATTCTTCTCCACCAACTCTCTGAATATCGATGAACGAAGGAGGAGACCAAGTGCTGTTGGTGTTGAAGATTTTTTGCTGCCAATGTTGCCAGAGTTACCACAGATTCTGCTCTGGAAGCAGTCTTCTTGCTTTTGTGGTGAGTGCAAGAAATCAGCAGGGAAAGGAGTAGGTTGGAAAAATGAGTACTTTGATTCTTCCCTTGGGCTGTAATCACTTGGTGATGTCAATGAAACTGATTGTGGATCCATGACTGAGTGCAAATCATGTCCACCAGCAACAATATTGTTTGTTCCAGGCTTTAGCCATCTGATATAAGCACTTAAATCAAAGTTTGTCACAGCATTGACTCCTCGATACTCAATTGCCGCGATATCATAAGCTCTGGCAGCTTCCTCTTGTGTACCTGTGATTCAAAATCCTTCTGTTCAGATTCATTCTCTTCCGAAAATTACTAGATAACACCTAGATAATTGAAAGTACTTTAGCCGTAACACTTACTGTAAGTACCAAGGTACAGATATTTGTTGCCAAAGACTCTCCCGATTCTTGCTTCCCATCTTCCATTGTGATGATGCCTGCACATTTCAGCCAAAATTTTCTTCAGTCCTTCAGATCAGAAATGCTTCAAGAAATTCAAGTTCACGAATTATTAAGATAACCTTACTTTGCAACTCCTCTGTATTTGGATACACCTCTGGAAAATCCACTGCTTTTCCTGGTAATGAGAATTAAACAATGTTATTTATAGAAAATTTATGATAATCAAGATACAGAAATTTATTCGTTATAAATGAAGTCTTGCCTTCTTAAAGAGGCTAAATACTCCTCTTTTGTTACAGTCTGCATGAAATCGATCTCTTTCTCGTAATCACATATCTGGGAAAATTATTGATTCTGTGTTAATGATATATTATGCAATTTTCTTCATATTGCAAAGATTCAAATTACAAGCTTGCCAATATTTGTACCGGAAAATTGGTGAAAGTTGACGAGCCCCAATATTTGAGTGCAGCTAAATCATATGCTCTTGCTGCAGCTTCTTCTTCATCATAAGCACCTGAAAATTTGCAAAACAGATTTGTCAGTTTCTCCACAATCCCACCATGCATAAACAGTAAAGCAAAAGAAAAATGGAAATGAAACTTACCAAGGTAAACTGTTTCAGTCCAGAAAATTGATCCAACAGCACAAATCAGTGCAAAGAAGATGAAGTTCTTAGTTAGTAGTCCGAGAGATTTCTTATGAAGAAATAGAAAAACGAATCCAGGAAATATATTATCTACCTTGTTTGCCTTTCTTCTTCTGTGTGACATTCCAGGAAAGCTTGTCCCATAAATGAGCTTCATATCGACCAGTCCAGCGATGTCTGCATTGATTAATGCAAAATTAGCGACTTAAACACAAGACAAATATATAAATCTAGTTTGGTAAATAAGGCAAATTCTATACCTGCTAACACCACGAAATCTTGAGCTTCTTTTCACAGTAGTTGCTGCAGCAACAACAGAAGTTTGATCATTCTGCTGGCGATTTTGGTAATCACCACAGCCAAGCACAGGCACAGAAGGTGCTTCCCTTCGCCGTCTTTTAACACATCTTGCCGCAGTTTGAACCTCACCATCCGCCATGATTAAGCCTCGGCGTCTTGCTTGGATACTCTCTTCGTTCTTAACCATCAATATCTCCATCTCTGCCTAATCCTTTTCTTCTTCTTCTCCTTCTCCTTCTCCTTCTCCCTCTCTGTTTCTTTCTTTCTGTAGTCTCTCTTATTTTCTGTGGTTTGCTTGACCTGAGGAAAGTCCGTGGCACGTATATATACACCCACATGTAGCATGTGTGTTTTTTTTGGAAATAAGTGCTTTTTGTTTGAGCTTACAACTTTTTTCAAATGGAAACAATTCAGACGACGGTTACAAAGCAGCTTTAAGACAAACTTGCAACGTGCATACAAATTTGGACATGTCCATATTATGTTCTTCTCCCCAAGGATCCAAGACCCACCGTCCTACGGTTATTGGGTTTGCCATATCAACAAATCTGAATTTGGAAGGGTTCATTGATCATTCCAATTATCTACAAGTGCTTCTGGAGGTCAGAACGAACTTAATTAGAAGTGCTTTTTCGAAGAAACAATTAAGTGCCCTTTGATACAAGAATTAAGTCACATTAAATGACCCACAAATATATTCAGAAGCACTTTCAAACTGTCAGTAGTACTTCTTCCACTCCCCCAGTAAACAAGCTTCTTCTACCTTCGGCCACGCAGAATGGAATAAACAAAACCACTACACACAAAACAGACAAAAGTTTCCCCCAACCAACTCATACTGTGCGAGCAAGAAAACTCCAGAACAACATTGTACTTCTGCTTTCTGCAATGACAAAAACAATGAAAACACTTCCATAGAATATTATTATTTGGTCCCCGTCAACGGAAATACGGTCCGCGACATGGAATTTCTTGTGAACTTCGCCTGGTTTTGCTAAAAAAATGTTTGTTGTTTGGATCCGTTATGTTTCGATTCTTCTGTTTCGTGGGTTGAAAATAGAGTTTGTTTCTTCCACGGGTGCTTCCCTGGCGATGTCTACAAGGGAATCAGCGGATATGATATTCCTCTCCAATCCCTGTCGATTGCCTGCTCAATAATTGGTTTTTCCAGTGATACAAACGAGAAGCGCTTTTGTAACGTTGTAAGAAGCCAGTAATCAGGGACGCATAACTTATGGTAAAACTTCATTTTAGTCCATATTTTTTAACATATTACTTTATACAAGTAATTTTTTTCCTTTTATACTAATGCCCCTGCCGTAGCATTATTTTAATAGTCCACAACTTACAAGGCTTTATTTGAAATTTTCGTATGTAATATCTCACATATTTAATAAATATTAATTTTTAATAATAATTTATTTAATATTTTATATTTAATAATTTTATCATATAATAATATTATATTTTTAAAATTTATAATATTTTATAAAATAAAATAAAAAAATTTTTAAAAATATATTTATTTTATTTTAAAAATTAAAAATTATTTATTTTATTTTGTATTTTAAAAATAAAATAAATATTAATTTATATTTAATATATTATTTATTTAATTAAATAATAATATTTAAAAAATTTTTAGTAAATTATAAAAAATTAATTTTTAATAAATTATTCATCAAAGTGACACTCATAAATAAGGCATGGATTAAATTGAAATTTTCCCAGTTTCCCATGGTTTTCTCCAAGGCCAGGTAGACCAGTCTGTCTGCTGTCCAATGTCAGGTAGATCTGTCAGCCTACTGTTTTACTCGTGACAGCGGAGCAGTTTTAAAACGGATAATTTTAAATAACTTTAAATGTAAATATTATAAAAAATTAATATTATATCTTTATTAAATTCTCAATAAATTTAATATTTTATTATTAAATTTATTAAAATAATTTTTTAATAATTATTTTATCCGTGCAGATATTCATAATTTTTAAATATTTTTTTATATATTTTTAAATTATACTTATAATATTATTGAATATAAAATTTTAATTTATAAATTAATAAATTTATTAATCAATTTTTGTGTATTTTTTAGGGATCAATCAATAAAGATTCTACTTGTTCTTATTCGTAAATGTAAACATGGTGACCGAATCTTATAATTCTTGTTCTTTTATACAAATTAACATCATTTTTTTGTTCATTTTCATATTCTTTATTTTAGTTTATCGTATAGTAAAGTTGCAGTTTTGATCATTTTTTAACACACTAAGTAGTTTGAGTGCGAAGTGCACAGATTCTACGTTTTATTATAAGTAAATTGAAATTAGAAATGAAGCTTAAGAGAAAACTTATGAAAGCGTTTGAAACGAAGGAACAGAGAGAAAGCAAAAAGATTTTAGGTATGAATATAAGAAGGAATATAAATGCAAGAGCATTAATAATTTTTCAAGAAGAATACATTTGTAAAGTTCTTAAGAAATGGATGCTAAGTCTATAATTATCTTCTAGAAGTATATTTCAAATAAAATAAAGAATCTTATCCCAACTCAAATTTTATAAGTGGTGCCCCCACACACTTTTTGTCCTCTGAAATCCATTGAACCTTACGTTAATCAGGGAAATATGTCTTCAAGACATAGACGTGCGAAAACCCTCTCATTCTGTCGCACAATGTGTCTGCCGGCGTGGCACATTTTGCTCGCCAACGCTGCACAGCCTGCCTGCCAATGCCGCTCGCTAATGCCCAACGTTGCACGCATATGCCTAGCACCCCGTGTGCTGTACACTACCCCTCTACGTGCTGCACGCCTACAGGGCATATTATCCTTTGTTCGCTGTCTACCAAGCCCGACTTGCCTCTATTGTACTACAACCTGCAAAATCTTCTCCGTTGACTCGGACAAGCTGCCATCCTTGCATGCGCCGCAGCTTATTTGAAAGGGTGCATGTAAAATATTAGCGGAGTTTTCTTAGCATTAATCCGAATGACATCATCTACATTCATCTCGTTTCCGCGTGGCGAAATACAATTGGTTGAGCTTCCTACATCCAACTACACCGCCTAGGCTTCTCTGTTATTTTACTCTACGAAACGGCAGCGTAGCGATGTAATCAATCATTTCACGACACAACGTGAAGCTGCGTACTACGCACAGTCGTCTCCTCCTACTTTCAGCTCTACGCACAGTTTCGTAGTTCACTCAATTTTGCAGAAATGACTGACGGGCACGTCTTCAACAACATCTCTCTCGGAGGCCGAGGCGGCACTGTAAGTTTCTGATCTCTGTCTCCGCTTGATTAACGCTTCATTGAAGCTTTTCCGTCATCGTTTCTGTTTTTCGTGTGTTTTAATCCAAAAATTTTTCGAACCCCTAATTTTAAGTTACTTATTGGGAAATTTTTGGATTTTTGATATTTTTATAGTGAGGATGGGTGAGAAATGAGGTAGTAGTTGTAGATTTTGTGATTTTTGTGAGGTATTGCGCTTGTTAGAAACCCTAATTTTTTAATCAAAACCCTAATTTTTTCTGTTCTAAAGATTTTTTGATAGGAGGGGATAAATGGTAATATGAAGGAAAAAATTAAATTTGTATTAACTTGTGATTTTAAATTTATTGGTTGTGTTTGTTCTTTCCAATCTGTTTTTGTTGTAGCTATTGGTTTGGTTATGAAAAGTCGATAGAGATTAAATGTGTTAAATAATGATTGTATGACTTTTTGGAACATTAACTTGCGTTGCCAAAATCATCGGCACTGCTTTACTTGACTTAATTGATTTTTGTTGTGAAATGCAGAATCCAGGGCTGCTTAAAATATATTCAGGGGGGATTTCGTGGAAGAAGCTGGGAGGTGGTAAAGCAGTGGAAGTTGATAAAGTTGATATTGCAGGGGTTACATGGATGAAAGTACCAAGGACAAATCAACTTGGTGTTCGAAGCAAAGATGGATTGTCTTACAAGTTCACAGGTTTCCGTGACCAGGTATTTAAACCCTCTATCTCTTGTGTATTTCTAAAAGTTGGAGTTGAATAACCTCAAAAGAATTTGTTGGTGCTGTTGTTATACCATACACCTCTTGTAAACTTAATGTAAATGATGGTAATGAAGATGCGTTATTTGCAACTGCTCAGGTAAACTGTTTTGGAACCATTCTTTAGCAAGCCCTAGTAATATTATTTTTTTTTCTGTCATGACTTCTTGATCATTACTAGACCAAGTAGGTCATCAACAATCATATATTCTTGATCATGTACATATGCTTTAGAGTTTGGCTTCATTAGTTCAGTTTGATGTTCCATGCTTGTCATGCTTATTTGTTGCAATTGTGAAGAACTATAATATGGAAACTGTTAGCTGTATTCATTTTGAATTGAAATGATCAAAACCTGTTGATCCACATCTCATTCTTCTATTCTTGTCATGTAGGATGTTGTTAGTTTGACCAGTTTTTTCCAGAACAATTGTGGTATAACACCAGAAGAGAAGCAGCTTTCTGTCAGCGGTCATAACTGGGGGGAAGTTGATTTGAATGGTCAGTGGTCGTTGTTTATTATTTCTAATTTATGGTTCTAATGGGTTCCCCTTCTTATATTTAACGTAGTTCTGTTTGTTGGGGTTGCTTCATGTTGATGGTGTCTAATTTTGTGGTTTATTTTTTGCACGATTCCTCTAAGTTGTATTCTTTATTTGTTACATTTTATGTGTGTTTCTATAAGGTTTGTTGTCTCCTTTGATTTTATTGTCTGTACTGTTAGACTATGTGGTATATTATTGGTCATTTTCATGATGTTGAATCTGCCTTTGGATATCTGCAGGGAACATGCTGGCTTTTACGGTTGGTCAAAAGCAAGCATTTGAGGTATCTTTAGCAGACGTCTCACAAACACAGCTTCAAGGGAAAAATGATGTCATATTGGAGTTCCATGTTGATGATACCACAGGAGCTAACGAGGTTTGTTGGTTAATTTGTATTTCCCAGCTCATATTATCTGAATGATTCAAGCCTATTTACTGCATTTAATGCTGATGGGTCCATAGCCACCTGTGGTGAACAAAATTTAACATTTTTTACAATGTTAGCATTTTAATTCATACTAACTGTTTATTTGTTCAAGGTTGCTTCTCAAGAGCAATGTTATTGTGATTCTGATGTTGTTTATTTTCATCTTTTAATGTCAACAGAAAGATTCTCTAATGGAAATAAGTTTTCACATACCTAATTCCAACACCCAATTTGTTGGTGATGAGAATCATCCACCTGCTCAAGTAAGTTGTTTTTCTTTTTTAGAATATTTTTGGTATAATCATTATATTGTTTACTAATGTCTGGTGAACAAGCCTAGGTTTTTCGTGATAAAATAGTGTCAATGGCTGATGTCGGTGCCGGAGGTGAAGAAGCTGTTGTTACATTTGAGGGTATTGCAATCCTCACTCCAAGGTAGACATTATGGAATACAAAGATTAGGACATTTAGATTTGTGTGTTGTTATTAGCTTCAATCATCCTTAGGTACATTTGTAGATTGTTTTAATAAGATGTGCTTTCTATTATTTATTCTTACTTCCATGTTTTCTGATGGGAGTATTTGGCTTTTGTAGGGGTCGGTACAGTGTTGAACTTCATCTTTCATTCTTGCGGCTCCAAGGACAAGCTAATGACTTCAAAATTCAGTATAGCAGTGTTGTTCGTCTGTTTCTACTTCCGAAGGTACTTTTCTATTATTATCTCAGCTCTAAAATGCATGTGTACCCATGAATATCTTTCTTACCTGTTCTTTTAATGCCTCCCATGGACTGAAGATATAGCAAGTGTATATTAATAAATTATTTGCTGTCAACTGATAAATTGATCTTGTTTTGTTGTCAGTAAGAATCTTTGTAAAAACTGATATGCACTTATCTTTTGTTTGAACAGTCTAACCAGCCGCATACCTTTGTCATTGTTACTCTTGATCCACCAATTCGTAAAGGGCAAACCTTGTACCCACATATTGTCTTGCAGGTATACTATTTGGTTTCATTTGATTTCATTGATTGATTGCATCTCTTTGTTTGGTTTAATTGCAATAATTGTTGTTTTTCAAATTATGCAGTTTGAAACTGATTATGTTGTTCAAAGTGAGCTGTTAATGAGTGAGGATCTCTTGAACACAAAGTACAAGGACAAATTAGAACCATCATATAAGGTAATGACCTTTTTTTTTAAAAAAAAAGAAATTATTGCACATAGTTGTCAGCTACTTTTTCGTGTGGATTTTCTCTGTGTACAGGTCTAATACAAATGCCTCCAAAGGGATCTGGTCTTTCATGTTTGTAAGTTTACCTTATATATAGCTGGTGTTTTAATAAACAGGGACTCATCCACGAAGTATTCACCACAATATTGCGTGGTCTTTCTGGTGCCAAAGTTACTAAACCTGGAAAATTCCGTAGTGCTCAAGATGGTTATGCAGTAAAGTCTTCATTGAAAGCTGAAGATGGTGTCCTCTATCCCCTGGAAAAGAGTTTCTTCTTTCTGCCCAAACCACCTACCCTTATCCTTCATGAGGAGGTACAGTTTCTTGTATCTTCATAGAGATGACATGCCTTGTTATCAGATGGAACCTGACCTTTTTACACTTTCAAACTAGATTGACTATGTGGAATTTGAGAGGCATGCTGCTGGTGGTTCAAATATGCATTACTTCGATCTTCTTATCAGACTCAAAACTGAACAGGAACATTTGTTTAGAAACATCCAGAGAAATGAATATCATTATCTTTTTGACTTCATCAGGTCAGGATGAGATTTTTGTCATTTCAAAAGAACTATTGAGATGTCCTAATTTAAAACACACACACACACACACACACACATATATATATACTTACCTATTATTGGTGTAGTGCGAAGGGCTTGAAAATTATGAACCTCGGAGACATGAAAACTGCAGATGGTGTTGCTGCTGTTCTTCAGGATGAGGATGATGATGCAGTTGATCCACATCTTGAGAGAATTAGGAATGAAGCTGGTGGTGATGAGAGTGATGAAGAGGTAAACTCTTCAATTCATTATTTGTAGCTTTTGGCTTATGAATGTTTTATATGCTTGTGCCTGGGTTCATATCATTTGTCTGTACATTTGTGGTTTTTTTAGCAATAACTTCATAGATTCTACCCCAACTGGAAAGGTATGTATGATAAAATGGGGTCCTTGTCTTATGCTAAATACTTATTTCCTGCCTTCCCTTCCCTAGTTAGATTTCTGGTTTGTTGTTTGAATGAATGTGTGTCAGTTTCTATTTATGCTTATTAATGATTTGCTAACTTCTTGTCTGCATATGTCTTTGTGTGTTAGCATTTATGTTCATTAAGACATGATTAAATTATGCAGGATGAGGATTTTGTTGTTGACAAAGATGATGGAGGGTCTCCAACCGATGATTCCGGGGAGGATGAATCTGATGCTAGTGAAAGTGGAGGAGAGAAAGAGGTAGGCTATTTCTTTGTTTCTCTAGGTGAAAAGATGTTTGTATGAATTTTCTTGCTCAATTCTTACACCAAACAAATTGTTACAGAAACCTGCGAAAAAGGAATCAAGAAAAGAGTCTACATCTTTAAAGGCATCTACTTCTAAGAAGAATTCCAAAGATGGAGATGAAGATGGAAAGAAGAAAAAACAGAAAAAGAAGAAGGATCCAAATGCACCAAAGAGGGCAATGTCTGGTTTTATGTTTTTCTCTCAAATGGAAAGAGAGGTGGGTTTCATGTTCTTCAGTTACTGTAACTTTGAATCATTTCTTGATTGTATTTTTGTTGTACTACTATGCTCCAAAACAGTTAGAATGAGTGGGCGGTTTAGGTTTGTTTGGAGTGTAGCATCTTTCTAGTATTATCTCAGATGTCAACTGCTGTTAATGCTAAACTTTAGATTATATGACTGCTAAGTTATGGGATGACAACGAGACTACTTGTGATCAATGTTTATTTTTTGCATTAAGCTTTTGGGCAATGTCCAATGTTGCATTTTGAATGAGGACGGTTTTCTAATTTTCTTTTGTTGTTTTACAGAATATCAAGAAAAGTAATCCTGGAATTGCATTTACGGATGTTGGAAGAGTGCTTGGAGAGAAATGGAAAAAGATGAGTGGTATGCTGTAAACTTTGCTGATACTTCCCCCGTGGTTGCATTGTATTGTATGTGATTCTTAATTGCAACTTGTGGCATCCAAGCTGTTTTACTGATTGTGCAATATTTTTCTGCACAGCGGATGAGAGGGAACCCTATGAAGTCAAAGCTCGTGCTGATAAGAAACGATACAAGGACGAAATTATTGGTTACAAGAACCCCAAACCAATGGATATCGAATCAGGGAACGACTCTGACAGTGCATAGACATCACAAGCAAACAAACATCAAATCATCAGTGCACAACTCTGGGGAGGATCAAGTTTTCTTTAACGGCAGTATCTTCTCAACTGCTAACTCATTTCTGTTGACTGTACTCATCATCTGCTCAAATCCTCTCCAGTGATTGGGTTGTATCGATGATTCTGACAGTGCGAAGTTTGCAAGAAAAAGAAAAGGAAATGGATAGATGCCTCGTGGTCTAGTTTCAAGTGTTTTATCATTAGTGCATTGTGTTTAGGTATTTTTGCATATGTGGTAGCACAATGCTTCTTCTAACCGTGGCAATTTTCCGCCTCCAGCTTCTATGTGCAATTTTTATTATTTTGACGTAAATTGAGGTGAACATATGATGATCCAGTATGAAACGATATAAAATTGAACGCAAGAAGATAATATCAATAAAAACAATTTACTACATGAAACATTCCTTGTCAATGTAATTAATGGCTAGCATTTTTTGCCAGGAGAGCAGTAAAGTGAACCGGAAAAACGTGTGAGCCTTCTAACAAATGTTCCAGGTTTTGCTTTGATCTTCTCCTTCTTGGTGAATGTCGTCTCTGCGTTTGGGTCTCCTGATTGATTAAAGGTTGCTCCATTCATTAATAAATCGCCCTCTGATCTCCATGTCCAATGCTTCCACTCATCGTACTTTGCGTAGTTTCTGTTTGTTATCTGTCATGAAATTAATGCAACCAAACAAAATGACCAGCATGTTTCAGAAATTCGCATTGAGATTTTGATTATCTTGCTAGTAATTACTGTATTTATGTATGTATACCTCCTTGGCATGTGGATTATTTGGGGCAATAAACCTGTTGCCCTCGCTGATAATTGTGGGATTTTTGCTACCACCAATTGCATACATTAACCAATGTGTGTAGTCATTGTTCACAACGTGGAAGAACCCCAATCTGCATCTTGGCATTCTCTGAACTAGTCCTTGACCAAAATGGTTGAATGCGATCGTCACTTGCATCATTTTATCCGCCGTGCAGCTATCACTAGCACCCAGCAAAATCACCTGCACATGCAATTCCAAGATCATCAGTAATCTTTCAAAAGTGTTATAACATGATGAGAATATAAAATTAGGTAATGCAATTACATCATTGTGCTTGGTGAAATGACTGTTTGAGATTGTGATAGCAGTGGAACCCTGAATAGCATCAATCAGACCGTCATGGCATTGAGACATGGAAAGATGATCGAGCCAAATGTTTGATGAACCAAATATTGAAATCCCATCCCCATCACTCGGTGTCCGCAATCCAAAATGATCAACCGAGTCCCTAATCAAACCACCACTTGAAGGAACAATATGATGAATATGAAGTCCATGAATTATAACATTCTTAGCAAACTGTATCGTAATTCCAGCACCATAAGCAATGTGTACGTCTGCCCCACGAGCATCAATCGTTTTATCACTTGTCATTATCAATTCTTGTGACAGTTTGATGTGCATATCGCGAGCAAATATAATCCACAAGGGTTTATCCTGAATCACAGCATGGCGTAAAGTTCCTGGTTTAGGGTTCAGAACGTCTTGATCTGAATTATCAGTCACCACGTATATTTTCCCCTTCTTTCCTCCAGTTGTTTTATGGCCGAAACCCAGCACGCAGTTGGCCAGCTTCTTGCGATTGACTGCCCAGTTACGCCGGCAGCGCCAGCATCGGTCAATAGGGTTGGTTGCCCTGCATTCCCCTTTGTATTTTGCACGCCTTATTAAGTTCCTTCTTGTACTATTTCCCTTCTAGGGATCTGCATGCACGATATAACACATGCACCAAATTGTTATTGCTTGTTAATAATTTTCTTAATAAATGGTCCGCACAGTAATATTGAGCTTACTTATGAACGTGCATGTTGAAGTGATTGGTGACCTCTTCAGGATTGGGATGGTAGGCCTCGATGGTAGCATTCATGGCTTCTTCAGCTCGGCGCCTCCACACCTCATCGTAGTCCGAAATATCAGCAGAGATGGATGGGATGAAGGTGGCTAGAGTGAAGAAAAAGATGAACCTCAAACTAGCCAACTCCATTGTTGATCAATTGATTCGGCTATGAAATTCCTTTAATTTTCAGTGCATATTTGTAGAGATATAGATTGCAGTTTTGCCAGCAGGTTTAAGAGCAAATCACAGTGTATTACCATTGGATCATTAATTAGGTAATAACAAAATCAAACTGTTTACTTTTGTTAGAATATTTTTATCCTCCGTTAATAAAACTGATTAGGAGTAGCGATTTATATTATATTCTTACTTTATTAAATAAAAATAAATTTAAATTTAATTTATTTAATAATTTTATAAAAAATTAAAATACTAATCTCTTATGATTAATATATAATTAAACAAATTATATTAATGTGCAAAATAAAATATTAATATTATTTTAAATATTTTTAAAATCATGATATTTAAAAAAAAATTATTAAATAAAAACATAAAAAGATATGTTATTCAAGAGTAACGATGATAATATAGAATTGTAATTAATACTTAATAAATTAAAATATTTTTGATAATTTTTTAAATTTTATAAATATAAATAATATTTTATTATTTTTGATAGCGTGTGCTAAGTCGAAAGTATAAGTATGCTCAATAAATTCAATTAACTGTACAGGTACAAAATCGATTACCAATAATAAATTAATTAAATCAATGAAAATAATTAACTAACTAATAAGACTCCTCAAAATTCTCTCTGAATGCTGGCAATATACTGCTGCCAAGCACAAACACAAACAATCTTCTGAAAAATCATTCAACAGCTTAAGCCTACGCCTAGCATTTCTTGCCTTTGTAGCAGTAAAGTGCACCAGCAAATTTTGTTAGATGGGCAGCTTCTGTTCCTGGCCTTGGTTTGATCATATCATCCGGACTGAAATTTATTTTCTTCGTTGGGTCGCCAGATTGCCTAAAGAAAGCTCCGTTCATGAACAAATCTTCCTCTGATCGCCATATCCAATGCTTCCATTCCTCAAACGTTGCATAGTCTCTCTTTGTCACCTGTGTTTGCAAGCAAATAAATGTTCAGCTGATTGTGAGAGTTTTTCTGTCATGCAATGCTGTCCTCATTTGTTCTAGTCTCTCTTTTTGCTGTAATTCAGCGGTGATTAGGGCAATTTATTGCTGAATTACACGTGATTGAGAATTTTCATGTGTTCATTTACCTCTTTGGCAGCTAGTTTATCCATGGCAATAAACCTGTTACCCTGGCTAAGAATGGTGGGACTTTGGCTACCACCAATTGCGTACAGTATCCAGTGAGTGTAGTCATTGTTGACAACATGGAAGAAACCAAATCTGCATCTGGGCATTCTCTGAATTAGTCCCTTACCAAAATGGTTGAATGCAACTGTAACTTGCATCATTTTATCCTTGGAGAATAAATCGCTTGCCCCCAGCAGGATCACCTGCAAAAATTCCAACGACTTTCAAAATTATAGTTGATTTTGATGGGAATGAATATTGTAATATAATGAGTAAAGGAGTTACATCATTATGCTTCGTAAAATGACTGTTGGAAATGGTGACGGCAGTGGATCCCTGAATGACATCAATGATTCCATCTGTGCATTGTGACATTGAAAGATGATCAAGCCAAACATTTGTTGAACCAAAGATTGAAATCCCATCTCCATCGCTTCGTGTTCTTGTTCCAACGTGATCCACCGAGTCCCTAATCATGCCACCACTGGCCGGAAAAATGTGATGAATATGAAGTCCATGGATGATGACATTCTTAACAAATTGTATCATAATTCCAGCTCCATAAGCAATGTGCACATCTGCACCACGCCCGTCAATCGTCTTGTCGCTTGTAACGATCAGCTCTTGTGACAACTTGATGTGCATATCGCGGGCGAAGATAATCCACAATGGTTCTTTCTGGATCACACCAAAGCGTAAAGTTCCAGGTTTAGGGTTACTAATATCTAAGTCAGAATTATCAGTCACTACATATATCCTCCCGTCCTTTCCTCCAGTTGTTCTGTGGCCAAAACCAAGCACGCATGTCGCAAGGTTCTGGCGGTTTTCAGCCCAGTCTTCACGGCAGCGCCAGCATTTGTCAATCGGGTTTGTTGCCATGCAGGGCCCTTTGTATTCTTTCTTCCTTGCACGCTTATTCGCCGGTTTCCTTTCCAATAACCTTCCGGTAGAAATCCCGTCCGAAAAGCTGCACGCGTGTAAAGTCAAATTACAATTTAACAAACAACAAAATCAATCAAATAAATTATCGATTCCATAACACGAACATAGGTGAATGATCAACTGTTTATACTTGTGAACTTTCATGTTGAAGTTACTGGCAACCCGTTCAGGGTTTGGATCATATGCTTCCTTGGTGGCCTCGAAGGCTTCTTCAGCTCGTCGCCGCCACACCTTGTCTTCAAAATCGGGGATATTAGCCGACAAGCAAGGTGTCAAAGTGACAAAGGAGAAGAAGAAGAAGATCAATCCTAACCTAGCTACCTCCATTTTCACTGCACAATTCTTGTATTTTCTTTTTTTCAAAAAAATTAATTTCCAATTTTCAAACGTTTTTTTTATCAGAATTTTTTCAGGTGTAGAGGGATTGAGCCAATTGGTTCTCCTGATTTGTGTGGTTCAAACCCCAAAAAACCAAGAACGATTTCAGGCAACTGAGTGAAGACAAGACAGCATGCATGATTTTTGAGGATTTGGATCATGTGTTTATATCCTTTGTTTCATGAAGAACATGCCTTTAATTTAAATTCCACATGCGCAGAAAGAGGATAGCCATACTCATAATAAAGGTTGTTGTTAGCTTATTTTTAAACTACAATAAATAAAAAGTAATTAAGGGCCTAATCACCTTTAACCACTCAATACAAACCATGGTTTAGCCACAAATGGAAGAAATTATATTTTCTAATAATAAATATAATTAATAAATACTACAAAGCATCGAATCTCTATACTCTATAATTGGTCATGAAAAAAGAATTATAATAAATGTGAGCCACCCACAATGATTTTCTCTTAATCTTTTGTATTGCTAAAAGATTAAAAAATAAAAAAATTTAATTTAATTAAAATAAAATTTTTAATTTTTAATTATTTTTTATATTTACGTGAAATATTTAAAAGTTAAATTTATTAAAAAAAAATAAAAGAATTAAGAGAGAATTTTAGTCTAATATGTTCATCGAATGCCTTACAATGTAAAGCTTTTAATTTTTCTTAATATAATATCAATGGAATAGGGTATATTTACATTGAAATAGTGGGACAAAACAGTAGAATTATGTGGTCGTCAGTCTCTGGTATATCATCAATGAAATTTACAAAGATACTGCTGTCGGTTAATCAACTCATCAATGTCCGGTATTGGTGAATCAGGCGAACAATCCATGAAAGACCTCGAAACAAATGAATTTGAAATATATGCTTTATTCTCTCTTCTTCTTCTTCCTCCTTTGTTTTGGCATTGCAGCAAAACTTGTGTTACTGGAGAATCCAAGGGAAGAAGATGATGATTTTGATGATCATATTTTTGCTTTTGTTTTGTATCGACTGTTTGGAGTTCATTATATTTTTGATTTCTTGGGTGGTCTCCCTCGTTTTGTTAAATCACAACTTTTCTTGCCATTAATAAAGGGCAACAAAATTTACAGGAAACTATGCAATCCTACCCACACTTGAATCTGGATTTCAGAAATTCTGAAGGTTTAAGATGCCCAGCCCCCCGTTATTTTAATAGTCCATTTCTTCTTAGAAAACCAGTTGAGAAAACAATTATTAGAAACGTCTATGTGAAATTACTTGGGGCAAAAGCATACTGCTTTCGCAATAGGACAACTTTTCTGACGTCTTACAGTAATAATAGGAATAACTAATTAGTTAAAATTGTGTCCGATGAATTGGGAGAAAAACATGGGTTTAAGGCTAGTTAGTTTCCTTAACAGATATGTGGAGACAATGTTCTAACAATAGTAAATTGTTTGGTTTTGTTATGACTTACTTTTAATAGTCTACTGGTAATGCACAATGATTTGTTCTGAAAT
>BNST01002624.1:0-323788 GCA_019650275.1 Xylocarpus granatum | reverse complement strand
ATTAGCCCCAAATTTACGAAAACCCGAATTAAAAACAGCTATAAAAAAGTTTTCCTCTTCTTTTTCAGAGAGAAGAAAATAATTAAAACCTGAAAGGTTCTCTTCACAAAACCAGTTTGAATTTTCTTGTATTCTTATATCACAGTGTTATTCTATCTACGTTTTCCACTAATTTAGAGAAAGACCACAGAGACTCTTCTGCGAGAAGTAACCAACGTAAGTAGAAGACCTCTGTTTCTTCCCCTCTCTCTCTACCTTCTCCAATAACAGAGTTCTGGATGAAAGAGCAATTTCACATCATTATTGAATTATTAAACATATTTTATTTATTTTTTCTGATAAATCATTGCATTTAGTTTCGGACTCTCTTTAAATTCGGTCAATAACATCATTATCCCTAGTCTTTTACATATTTTTAAAACATAACAAACATATCTGTTTATATCAAATAGATCCCTGAAATGTCGGAAATAGTCAAAATAATTCACATGAAAAATCTGCTCTCACGATGAATCAGTTATTTCATGGGCCGGTTTGATGAGGACCTATTAGATACAAATGGAAGTAATATGTTATTATACGGAAATTTTTGAAAATAGGGACCAGATTTTATTATGATGCAAACGGATATTTATGATGAGGTTTTTAAAATACCAATTATCTCCTATTTTAATCGATGTAAAATTAGGTAATATTGGAAATTTAAATAAAATTAAAAATAAATATTTTTCTTGAAGAAAAAGTCTTTTAATTAATAAAATATTATATTTACATGGTGACAGAATGATGTCACGCCGTCAAGTCTCCGTTGAAATTGATTGGGATGCTTCCTTGGCAACTTCCGCGGCTGCCTTTTTGTTGCACGTGCATGGAAATTGTTTAAAGTCATCATCTGTCAAGGTAATTACCTTTTTACATTTTATTAATAACAAAATTGTACCGTCACCGTGAGAAGTAACTGGCACGAATGGCTCCGTTAGCGGGGGTGTTTCTTGCCAACTCATTGAAACGTAGCCCCTGTGACTAAAGGTTGATTACGTGTTCTCTCGAGGAATCTTAGATTTTAAAGCACGTGACATAAATCATTATCCTAAACAATTATTTCTTACTCCATCCCCCTCATGTCCCCAAATCGTGACATGCATGCGCATGTGTGCAGAAGGAGATAGAAAATCCTGGCCAGATAGGATGATTTTTTTTTATTTATTTATCATAAAAAAATTAAATAAATTTTATTATTTAATTAATATAACAAAATAAAATTTATTTAAAATTTTTGAATTTATTATTTATAAATAAATTAAATAGTCATAA
The DNA here is from genome assembly GCA_019650275.1 of Xylocarpus granatum. Classification (NCBI taxonomy): domain Eukaryota; kingdom Viridiplantae; phylum Streptophyta; class Magnoliopsida; order Sapindales; family Meliaceae; genus Xylocarpus; species Xylocarpus granatum. Next base: position 322,474 of record BNST01002624.1, on the reverse strand, counting down.
TATATTAATTATATTAACGTAATAAAATTATTTTATTTAAAATTATATATATATAATATAATATTATAATGATTGAACGGATAGAATTCAATCAAAATCATTTAGGTTACATTGAATATAACAATCATGAGTTTCACATGTAATTTCGATTATCTATTAAAGTAAATTTTAATGTTCATTGTAACGCTTTGTCAGAGATGGACGAGAAACTTTAGTCTTCTGAGATTAAAATATTAGAAAAAAAATTATTTAAAATTTTTAAAATAATTTATTTAATCGTCATCAATAATTGATCCATAATAAATTTTTCAAACACAATCATTATTATTATTATTTACAAAAATTTAATTAGATAATGAATATAAAATTTTAATATTCAAAATGAATTAAATGACCAACCAAAAATTTTATAAAAAATAATCCCTTTTAACATGTATCATCTTAGACTATAAAATTTTAGATAAAATTATATAATATAAGATTATAATAGTATAACGAATAATAAGTTAATTAGTTAAGATTGTTTCAGTTATTACTGTTAATTAAATTATTAAAAATAATTACTAATAAATTATTTATCAATTATTTAAAAAAATTATTAATAAATGATAATAAGTAAAAATGCAGCGCTACCATTGTCGAGTAAACTGGGGAGTGTAAAACTAAGTAGTTTGGAGTACAAAAGCCTAACCCAATGTTATATATAAAGGTGAATGGCATAGGAGATTGGGATGTGACATCAAATTTCAAAATGCACATGGGATGTTTGATAATACGAAGGAGATGGTGAAGAGGTCCATCAATTTTCAGGGTGGAAGTAGCAGAAACAGCACCACATGAAGACAATTTCCAAATACTACCATGCAATCTCATCTTCTTGTGTAACCAACTTGAAAAGACTTTCTTAAAATATTTTCAATTATTATTAGGGACAAATAACATTTGGGTCCTTAATCTCTTAAGTTTTATGAATAAAAATACAAAAATTACCCTTCTAAATTTGTAACATTGAATGTTGATCAATATTAGAGTGGGTGCCTATTTGAATATATAAATTAAATAATTATGAATAATAAATTATTTTTTATAAATAATATCTGAATATAAATCTTAAAAAATCTATGATTCGATATTATCAAACATTTATATTAGATAAAATTTAAGTATTAAAAAATAAAAAAATTATTGTTAAGTTTAAAAAAATAAAACTCAATTTTAAAAATTTTTTAAATGATGAATATTAAATTATATTAAACATTCATTCTTAAATTAAAGTATTTTAATAGTGGTTAATTAGGGATTTTTTTATTACATATAAAATAATTATATTTTTATTTGCAATAATTTAAAAATTAGGGGCCTATATGTTATTATTCCATACCATTTATTGTTATTATTATTGTCACTATGCTTTCCTCAACTTGCCCGTGTGATGAAGAATCTCTTTGAACCACTTCAATAACATTCATTTGGTCCGGTTTGATTAGGAAAACAAGTTCCATCTACTAACTATTCGTGAAAGAACATGGAGAAATAATCTTGTAACACACCTTAAAGATAATTTTAACATTAAATTGGTAACTAAATATTGATTATAAATAAAGTTATTTTCGTAACTAATAATATATAACTTGTAAAATTTATCACTATTGTGCTTTGATATCATTAAATTAGTAATATGTATCATGAATTTGAAATTATTTCTTAATACGAATTTTTGAACTATCAATTGTTAACTATTATTTTTACGTGGGTATAATTTTAAAAATTTTACTATTGTCGATGAATATCTAGTTTAAATTTTTTTATAAAAATATAAATTTGATAAATAGTGTAAATTTGAACAATTAAAAGTTATTTGTTAGAAAACAATCACATAATTAACAAAGAAAACACTTATCCATAATTACTAATTTGTTCATCAAGTATATAGTTAATTCATCTTTAAAGTAATTTAATGAAGATTGGCTCCCATCATTTGGGACCATATCATGATGATTAAAAAGGAATTTGATTTGCTATTTTTGGCTATTAGTGAATTGGGTTCTCCTTTGTATATGGCTCTTTGTACAACACATACAAAAATCAATTGAAATTGATTAGTTGGATGGATAGAAACCTTCAAAATTGAATGTTATGTTAGTGGGTATCAAAAGGAAAAAAACAAGAAAGAAATGGTTGTACTCATTTGAACATCCGCTAATTGGGGAAATGGGTCTACTTTCATTAATTTCATCCCAACTTTTGTCTTGTCACGTTTAAAAGATAAATTTGGAATGAGACAGGGCATACTTTCGTAAATCTATAGTACATTTATCATGAATGGGATAGTGTTGAGTTATTCTAAAATCTATTCGTTTTAATTTATTAAAATTTATATTATATTTAAAAGCGATATAAAATTTTAAAAAATTCTAATTGAGTTTTTAAAATATATTTTTATCAAATTTAATGTTTAATTAAAAAAATAAATAATAACATATAATTAATATTAAATTTGAAATCTTAATTTTAGATTAAATTTTAAGAATTTTAGCACATTATTTTGTGTAGGTAATAGTATTTAAAAATAAAAAATTTATATAAAAAAAATAAGTATATTAATAAAATAATATTTAAATATCACGTGAAATTAACGATATAATATTAAGATTCGAGTTCAATTATGAATTTATAGTTTTTGCATTTGTTAAACCATTATTGCATTAGCAAGCATCAACTTAATTGAGATAACCCACTTTTCAGAAAATAAATTTTGAAATAAGTAGTTTTAATTGTACGAGAAACATTTGACAAGACAATAAGCAATCAAAATAGAGAAGAAGCACGTAGACAAGTTGTGTTTTGTCAAGTTTCTTAACTGAAAAAAGAACATGGAATGAGTAGTTCCAAGCTTCCAACTTGGTTTTCAACTGCCTTTAACTCTTGAGCATGCAGCAGCAATTTCCCAGCTTTGCTTGCGCAATCAACCAAATACTTTGGGCCTTAGCCTGTTTGGACCATGCTTGCGGCTTGTTTTCATGCACAAAAAGTTTGTGGTCCAAGTTTGGATTGGGCGTTTTCCCTTTCGACTTATGATCCAACTGAACAATCGTGCCCACCATTCCGGAGTGAGATGGAGTGCAGGTTTCAGCAGGTACCAATTATCTTGCTCAAAATAGCATCATCGACTCCACCATGATTACTTTTGCTTAGTTTTTCTGTCCCTTTCTTTCTTTATAAACCTCTTACAAAAGCAAAATCAGAACCTTGAAACTTCTCCGGAAATGGTCAATCCAAAAAGAGCTTTCTTTATTGCTCCAATCTTGTTTATTGTTATCATTTTTATCTGGGTTAATGTCTGTCAACAGACCCAGTTGCCAGGCAAAGATTGAACCGCGTTGGGATTGGCCGGAATTTCAATGCCAACTTTGCGCATTATTCTGGTTATCATTTCATGACGAACATAGAAAACTTAATTTCCGACTTAGAAGAGAATTCATGAGGATTGAAATTACCTTTTAAACAGGTGGAGGGATGGACCCAAGAGTACGCAGGACTTACCTTCGTCTCCGTCAGGGAAGCGGGCCGCGAACTTCCATTGCACGGACCCAAACTTGCCCTCAAACTCATCAAATCGTTCTTATCTGAAACATCAATGCCAACAAATGAGCCTCAGTGATTCTTGAAGTTCTGAGGAATGTAATGTAAGGTAACATTTTCATGTTGTCACCTTTTAGAGAAACTTCTACATTCAACAAACATTGATTGAGAATTGCTTCCATTGATAACTGAATCCATATTCTTCAGCAAGTTGTGTCAGAAATTAAAAAAAATATAATAAAAGAAATTAATTAGGAACGTGTGACAAATTTTAATCTTATTAAAAAGATAAAAAAATTTAAGAATTTTTCTCCGCAGTGAAAACCAGAGTGGGCCAATTTCTTTTGCATAATGAGATCTAGTCCAGCCCATTTCTTCTCCTCCTCCTCTTCTTCTTTGCTGTTCCTCTTCTGTTCTACACTTTACTGACAGTTTTGAGCTCTTCTCTCCTCAGCGGCTGTTATGATTCACCTTCGTTAATAATGGTCAGATATGAATCTCTCTCTCTCTCTCTCTTATAAATGTTCATGTTTATACATGTATATATTTCTGTATGCATTTATGTTTATGAATATACTAGTTTGTTGATCACGGTAAAACTAGCGATTTGATTGGTGCAAATATGCAAATGGGTGTGCCCAACATTGTTAAATTAGCTTACCCATCTTTTATTTTTTTGTGGACAATATGCTTGCTTGATTAAGGATTATAATTTAGTGTTTTTCCAGTTAATTTTAGCTTCTTGTAGTCTATATTTCTATTGGGAAAACTTTTTTGTCATATGTTTTTGAGTGGAAATGTTTTGCTTGCATTGTTTACCGTTGATTTGCTTGCATTGTTACACCATTGCTTTGTGATCAAATGTTAATCTTCCTTGGGATTGCTGCCATTTTAAATTTTAATTTATGGAATGCTTGTGAGGTTATACCATCATTAAACTTAATTAAACAGTAGACTCCATATATGACGTGCTGTGGGGTAAGTTTCATTGTATACCAAGTTTGTAGTTTGACAGTACAGACTAAAGTCTGCCCTGGACTACCTTGGCTGTACCCTGTCCTGGTGGTTTATTGTGTTACTGCTATGTGCCACGACTAAGGAAAAGAAAATCTATTCAAATTCATGTTAATGATATCAAACACAAAAGTATGCATTTTCCATGTCATATCTATTGAAACAGTCCCTCTATGATGGAGTTTGAGTTGACAGCCAAACTAACTGAGTTTTTACTGTGCAGATATGTTATCAGTGATACTTAAACTCTGTGTGTCAAATCCTTGAGAGCCACTCGCAGAAGGTGCCTTTTGAAGAGGTAAGCACAGTTCATATGTCATCAATAATTTTTTTCCAATACATAATCCATCCTTTCAAATTGAACTGCTTCAAACGAAGGGGCAACAGGAGAAGAAAAGACTGGTTGGGCGACAAAAATGGTGATATCTAGTTCTAATCCCCATAACAAGGAGATGGCCATCAGGAAGAGGATTGCCAGCATGTAATTCTCTCTGTCCCTGTTAGTCTATTTAGGTTTGGGATTAGCAGCTAGTGAATGAAGATGAGCCTTTTTGTGTGGATAAAGTTCCGTAACAGCTCCATATTTGATGATTATGAGTAACAAGATCCTAGTAATGTTTATTTAGCATATGAATTAAAAGGTTCTCTGTTTCCTTGTCCTGTCATGATCAATAAAATGTGCTAATAGTAGAAAGAATATGGTAATATCTTAACCAACTTGAAATTAGGTACTTGAGAATTTACCTACTTCGTTTTTGGGACTAATGTGGAAAAAGAATCGTTGAACATCAATCTTTAATCAATCTTGTCCGTGACAAAAGCTCAAATTAATTATATTGTCAAGTATCCTTGGGGCAGATAACTTAGCAGTTCAATTTTTGCTTAGATATAATAAACGAGAAGAGGATTTTCCGTCACTGAGAGAATACAATGATTACTTAGAGGAAGTGGAGGACATGAGTAAGCATTTCAAGAGTTCAAATCATTTATCCTAGTGAGATTCCAAATATAAGGTTGGTATTTTGACATGAAAACTCTCTGTTGTAGTATTTAACTTGGTTGAAGGAATAAATGTACATGAGATTGAAGAGATAATTCGACAATACCAGAAAGCAAATGCAGAACAAATAATGATAAATCAAGCTCGGAAGGTATGTCAGTTGTGCTACTGTTTCTATCCCAACATGTTCTTTTCTTGGTTATTACAACTATCAGCTGGTCATATTTTGTCCTTTATCTCATCAATTTAGTTAAATAATAACAACAAATATGTGACGTGTTCCATTCTAGCCTTTAAGTGAGTTTGAGAGTTTATCTGCAAGAGTTTACTAAGTGGTTATTGATTTTAGGAATTTTGATGTAAATCAAACAGGCAGAAGAACTAGCTGCAGCTCTGGCCGCAAGCAAAGGGATTCCTGCACAAAATGATACTGATGGGGTGAGAAGGAAACTTTTTATTATTTCTTGTTGTGTTAAACAAATTCTTATAAAAACTCTTTCCAATATAGAACATTTCTTGAATTCTCTGGGAAGTTGTTTTTACTGTTTCAAGAACCTAGATATCTAGCATACCACAACTGTTATTACGTTTCTTGCTTATGTTAGGGAGGAAGAACCGTGGTGTACTATTAGTTTGGATGCATTTACTAGAGCTTTCTGTACACAAGTTTGATGTCTATAAAGACAAGAAAATAAGATGTGGTCTTGAAAGAATGGGTCAACGCCAATTGTTTGAAGAGTATGACTCTGGTCCATATCTTATTGTCCATATTTCTATCCATAAAATAAGATAGAGTGTCAATCTTGAATGAATTTGGATTAACATAAAGGGAAGGTATTTGTCCGCCTCGTCTATACAGTGATGCATTGTTTTCAATGCCTTTGTGGTTTAGCACTGAAACCATACAAGATATCTATTTGTGTATAAATTTACTGTACTTTAGCAGTTAAGTGTGGCTATGATGTCTTTGAAATGAATATTCATTTTCGATCCCACCAAAATTTTTATTTATGTTGATCGCGATCAGCACTCTGTTAAAGTTAATTGGAGAGCCTTTTTAAAATGAGTGTATAATCGTATTAGCTTGTTTTTTGTTCAATAATGTGGTTCATGATGTCTGTATTTGACATTTTATCATGTTCTGAGATTATTTTTAAAGTATTTTTTTGTTTTCTTTTGAGACAGGCAAGCCAGAATTCTCTAGGAGGCATTAGTGTTGACACACAGGGACAATATGCTCCTATGCTTGCTGGAGGACAGCCACGCCCAACAGGCATTCTACAACCAGTACTACTAAGAGGTGGCATGGACATGCATGGTTACGATGATGAGGAGATGATGAAACTTCAAGCAGAGAGAGGCAGAAGAGCAGCAGGATGGAGTATAGAACTGAGCAAGAAACGGGCACTTGAGGAAGCTTTTACGAGCATTTGGATTTAATTTCTCCGAGCACCAACAGTTATCTCTGAGCTTTAGGATTCAACACCAGTTCTTTCACTGGCCTCATTTGAGGAAGTTATAAACATTTGTCTGTAATGATTTCTATGGACTTTGCACAGTGATTGATGTTGAGATTTGTAACATTGTCAATCCAAGTTGTCATTCACAAACATTATAGTACAGTCCAATCTAAGTTATGCTGTCATGAAAGAACAATTTCAGGGTCATGCCCGTACAGTTTGAAGCCTTTTTGTTATAATTTTCAAGTTTCTTGCGCATAATTTCAAAATATAAATGAAATCAAATAAAAATTCTTCAAGAATTTAAATTTATTCTAAGTTAAGATTAAAAAAATATGATCAGTGGTAAATTTTTTGATTGTGCAAAAGGTTCTTTTATTGAAGAAGGCATTTTGATTATTTGTAAGCATTGGCATGCAACAGATCGGCGTTTGTTTAATGCAATGAAGGGGTTTTGTTAATAATGCACTGCAACTGATTGTCCCAAAGAAGTACCTATCACAACTCAAGTTCGTAATGCCAACCGGGCAAAGAGAAGCCGATTTCCGAAGAATAACAACGACATTGTGGCAGAAAATGTCGAGTTCCGGTATGGACTGCCGTGGGTACGACAGCTTTTTCTGGCAGAAGGCGCGTTCGGTTCTGTTTACTTTGGTGAAAAGAAAATCAAGCAACGAGAGCAGCCCTCAGTAATGCGGTGAACCGCCAGCTGTCACAGCTGTCTTCCCTCAAATACGAGAAACAGATTCTCTGCAGCTTTACGGCTTCTTCATGCATGATTAGACGCTGCGTGGACAATCAAACAGAAACCGGGAAGGCGCGAGCACCGTTTGGTTCTGGAGTATTGCTGTGGGGGAAGTCTGTATGATCGTATCAGGATGTCAGTTAATGTCTTTCCAGAATACAAAGTTCGGAGTTATGCAAAGGATAATGTCCGAGGGCTGGATTATATTCACGGTAGTGGCATAGTTCACTGCGATATCAAACCAGACAAGCATCCTGCTTGTCCCTGACGGAAAAGGGGACAGCTGGCTTATTGCAAAGCTTTGGCTGGTTTCGGATTGGCTAAGAACGTGGATTTCGAGGAGTAGGAGAACTCGGACAAGAGGGTAACGTTCAGTTTCATGTCGCCGGAGTTGTGAAAGACAGATTGCTTACGCATCCAGCGGATATCAGGGCACTTGGGTGTGTGGTTGTGGAGATGATGAGTCCGGAATCTGCGTGGGGTTGCAAGTTTTCTTCCATCGCAATTTGCTGCATCACATTGCTTTCGGCTCTGGAGTTCCACATTTTCCCGGTGAGTTTTGCGAAGACCGGAAAGAATTCTTGAGTAAATGTTTTATCAGGAATTTTTTCTCGGATGGACTGCTGAACAGTTGCTGGAACATTCATTTCTTGAGTTTGCAAGAAAACCAATTGGAATTGATATAAAAAGTTAGAGAATTACACGATTTGATTGTGATTTGATAAACCTATATGGTTGATCATGAATCATAGAGTTTGTGATTTTGGATTTTAATGTGAATGAAACATAATCTTCTGATAATAAAGGAATCCAAAAGGATAGTTCCAAATTCTAACAAATCATTGGGAGAAAGGCATTTCTTCTCAGTAGTGGTACGTGTCAGGACTATTCCGATTTGCATTATGTTCTAAGGTAAACAGTTAATGCAACAGAACCATTGGCCTGAAAAGGAAACTTGCTACTTGATAAACCAAAAACACTTTTGCAAAATGGTTTTTGCAGTACAACAAGATCGGAGTGAATAATATCAAACTGAACGTGCAGGGAACACATTGGTGTTGCTTAGCAGTCTACAATAGTATATTGCCCCAGCGGTTTTCCAGACCAAGGTTGAGAGTTTTACCAATTGCCACTATCTCCATCACGAGATTGGTAGAAATCACTTGGCCGAACAATGTTCACATCCTCAAACTCATTATCATCTAGAAAAAAAAGAAAGGGAGATTTCTCAAATTATCGGCCTCAACAAGAACAAACGTGTAAATAAATAATGCATGCAGCTGACAAGCCAAGATGTAAAGAAGCTGTGCATAAGTCAATATAATCAACACTTGGGAAAGAAAGAGTGGAACTGGCTGTCGCAAAACTCAGCAAGGTAAACTTGAGTAAGTTACTTAGTGAAAGCAAATACCAGACTATTAATTTAGAAAGTGAAACCAAAATAGAAAAGCAAACAAAAGATTTACAACTTCCTGTGTAAACATTGGTTAAACATTTTTAGAACAAATTGTTTAGTCAATTTCAGTATTCAGTTACCAAAGGCAAATTTCACCGATAATTTACAACTGAGGTTAGACTCGCGACCTCAGCTTGCAACAGAAATCTTACCAATAGAAAAATATTTTTAAGATCAAATCAACTAGCTTATAAAACCAACAATGCCCAGCTAGTATATGATCCATAAGCATAAAGAGAATTTAAAAAAAAAGAAACAGGATAAAAAGATAACCTTTTCTCAAAGTCAGTGCCACAACAGCATCATTTTCAACCTGAAAAGAAATAGAAAATTTACTGTACATGTCAACATACTGATCAAAGGATCAACAATAGAAGATCCAAAATACCACTAGACTAAAGAAATTGTATGCAAATGAAGATCAGGGCGCCAGTATTTTCCTGGGCACAAAACATGATAAACAAATGAAAAAAAGTTCACAATGTCAATTTTGTCTCAGAACCTTCTGATCAGCCAATGTCTTTGAATCCTCTAGCACTTCTCCTGTCCCCACCAAAATCAAACGCTGATCATTAACTGGTTGATCAATGAGCACATGTAATTTCTCCTTCATTTCCAGAATTGTATCAGTTGGATCACACTTGATAAAGTAAGTTGTCTTGCTGCGCTTGACACGGATATACATAGCCTGCACAAAACGTTGCAACACCTTTGAATTACCAGAGTCTCGAGTCCAGAACCAGATAGAGCTGTTAAAGTGTTCTGAGCATACAACATCAGTCTTTTACTGCATTTAATAATGCTGCAGGGCATAAAGTAAGAAAATCATTCAACTAGTGCTTGGTTTTGATTTTCAACACATAATTCTCGTATCTTAGCGACTCAACACACAAAAAAAGCATTTTTGTAGCTACATAGTACCCAAGTCAAAAATCAAAGCCCACCACCGTTATGTTCGAAAACTCATCAGACAGCTGCAATTGGTCTAACTGAAAGCTATAAGAAACTATGGTTATCTCTAAAGCTCATAGCAAGGACTTTCTTTATAACTGCAAGCCAAAATAAACTACCGGGGTAAAATCAGGCAAAGATACACAAATCTCTCGAAAAGCTTACCAAAAACAGAATCCCACAAATGTTTTGTTCAACAAGTGGAAAACCTAATTTTCTTCTCCATAATCACATTAACAAGCAATAATCCGCTCAGTCCCACATACCCAAGTAACAATAACTCTTTGATTTCTTGCACGACATTTAGATTACTAATTGTTAACGGATTTGTTTACGTTTGTTCGTTCCAACACTAAAATTAACAAAGACATAAACGTATTAAAAGACCATTAATAAAGGAACTCAAGGGCATCGTGCCTTACCATCTTCGACGTTTCTTAATGTAATAAACCTTCCGTTTGTTAGAGTAGCAGCTGCTCTCCCCGTCTCTCAGTGCTTTGTTCTCGCTTACTCGGGAAAGATAATCGAGTTTCTTTCTTCCAAATCATTTTCGGGCGGTGTTTGGCTACAGAGCTACGCTACTCCTACCCTTCGTAGTGCTTTTGTTTCTTTACTTTCAATACATTTTTATTCCTCCCACGAGATTTAAAATATTTTTGTAAAAGATATTTCTGAATAAAAGTGTCATAGTAAGGACAATTTTTATAGGAATTCTTATATTTTAATTAAAAAATATTTGCAAAATATAATTATAAAAAATACCAATTAAATTAATTAAAAATTGTTCAATTTTTCTATATAAAATACAATTTATATTGAAAAAAATATTAAAAAAATGTAAATGACTTTTAAAATAATTTTACGATATTCTCGATAATGCATAAATCTACATTAAATTTAACACGTCCTATTAATTAACTATTAATGTAATGCGTATTTTATTTATTTATCATTTATTTTAAAAATAAATAAATAAAAATAATAAAATTTATAATTATTTTTTATTAAATTATAATTTTTTTTAGTAATAAAATTAGTTTAATATTAATTTTCAATTTTATGATAAAAAAGGGATTTTGTTTTATGTCTCTGATCACACGAGGACATTTGGGAAATTTTAATATAACTCGGGACCTATTTGACACAAATGAAAGACCTGTGTTATTACTTGAGAAAACATAAACGGTTAGGTATTCAGATATTATTATCCTATTACATAATATTCTAACCTGCCAGTCCTATCCCTGATAGGAATAACCTAACCGAGAAGCAAAACATAAGACTTCGAACATACCGTACGCTCAACAGTAGCGGTAGATTCACGTACAGAGCTACCTCGATCGTAGCAACGAACCAACTCACTGTGAACAAAAGTTCACCTTCGATTCTCCATTGATTGTCATTCTCGATAACTCCTCCGCTACACCTCTCTGCACTCAATCCCTACTCTCTCACTCTCGCCGGCGACTATAGGCAATACGTCTTCGATGCTCACCCAGTACGATATCGAAGAAGTTCAGCAGCACTGTAACAACGCCTGTAAATAAATAACTCGTATTCTTATCTCGTTGGTATTGTTAAGAATCGGGTCATTCTCAGCCGTCGACTTAATTTTGTATTTTGCTATTTTTAATTGGTGTGTGTTTTCAGTTTCGCAGCAGGAGATTATTTCTTTGTATTAGAGATTTAGCCAGCTCGATCGCAATAACTGCGGCTTCATCTCCGCCGAGGAGTTCTTGTCCGTATCTGAGTTCGCCGTCAATCCTCTCTCTCTGGTCATTACTTTCTCGCGTTACTCTTCTCTTAGGTACGTGTGTGTGTGTGTGTTTCTTATGCGAGGAATTAATTTATTTTTGTGTTAACCGAACGATCGGGGGTTGCTGATGATGCTGGACGGATTAAATTTCAAGGAATTTGTGGCCTTATTGACTGCACTTAGTCCATGGGTAACTTTGCAACAGAAAATTGAATGTAATGCCTCATTTATATTTAAAGTTGAGATTTTTGTACGATTCAGATGGTAATGGGAAAGTTGCATTTGATGATATGATGGATGTTTTGCACGAATTGACGGGAAGTTTTATTTCGGAGGAACAAGGAGAGGTTGGTCGTCTTTTCAAATTTCCTTCATGTAGATTGCAGGGTTCTCACTGTTTGAGCTTGTTCTAATTTTAGCTGATTATGATTCTATGTTTTAACATCTAATTACTGTTTTGGGTAGTGATTTGAGGAAGCACTTTCTAAAATGATTGCTTTGTTGTAAGAATTGAAAGATCTCATCTTCTTTGAGCTTTTTAATTTGATTTGCAGTACTTTATTGATAGGCAATAACATCCTAGTGACAAGGTTTAGAACCGTGCTTATTATCATGCAAAAGATGCATACAAATTGCTAAATGTGTATGTATATGCTTTTGTTTAGTGCAGCAAGTTCTTACTTGGGTCCTTGCGGAAGCAGGCTACTCAAAGGATTATTTGATAATTTTATCATACTTTGTTAAGGAATAGTGACATTTACTTATTCATATCTTAAGAAGTGATTGCCATTGCCAGTACAAACTTTAGAATCACAACATGTTTTGGTGGTATTCGACAATTTTGTGCACAAAATTATCAAAGTTAGTGGGAGGCAGAGGATTTGATTGTTTTGATGAGGAAAATGAGTTGGACAAGTCTTGGTGAAGTTCTTGATTTTAAGCCTCGCTCACATTTTAATTTCCTCTACCTCTAGATTCCACCATTTCTTCATTCTAAAGGATTGCTACTTTCATTAAACAACTGTCTGAATTGATGATCTAGAACACAGACAGAAGTTCAGCCAAAAGTGAATTGATTATTTATTTTTCCTTACTGATGAATGTAAGAGCATGTTTCCACTTCTTCATTTGTTGTTTCCATTACTTTCTTTCTAGTGGATTTTCATCTATGCATTTGACTGCTGTTAGATGATGGATTGATTTCTATAAATTTGTGATCTGCTTCACTTCAGTGTCGAGCTAATATCATAATTCGTAAGTCATCCTTGGTGAACTGGAGATAATGAGGGATTTCTTTAATGGTGAAACCCTTTCCAAAATTTAGTTGATGGTAAGAGTGGTTTAACCTCATCTTGGATGTCTAACATTAAATCCAAACCGGCCAAACCTTTAAATAGACTTACACGTTCATGGCTGATAAGTTTTGGAATTTTCCAAAAAAAACTACTTACTATTGCAACTTTCACGTTCTTGTTTATTGTCGTAACTATAATGTGCTTGAAACAAAACTCATTAGTCACTAATGCTTAGCCCTGTAAATTGTTCTCAAGAAACAAATAAAATCATCTATGACATCCACTCTGCATGCAGATGCTCGGAAACTCTAGTATGAGTATGGAAGTAGAGGTTCCGGTGGACTAAACTACGAGCAAAAATCATTAACAAAACAGTGCCAAAGTTGTGTGCAAGACTGGCTTCTGTCTTTTGGTGCATAACCCATGTATCGTTCCGAGGAATGTCGGAGAAATCTGCCGTTTCCAAAACTTGTGAAATTTAGATAGTCTTGAAACTGTTGCAATGTTATACGCTACGCTGTCCTGTTGATTTAATTTCTGAACTTTTCCCCTGCATCCACCTGAGCTTATATTTGCTAACAAGTTCGAGGAAACTGATTGTTTTCCAAAACCACATACCCTGCTGTTACAAGAATCAGGATTAAAGAAGACTCCATTGCTAATGCCTGAAGTCAAATGAGATGTTTCCCGGGAATCATGGCCCAAACATGTGGAAAAACAATGATGGCCCAAGCCCTCTGAACAAACAAAGATGGAGGAGTTAAAATAACATGACCAGTAGAAAGATGCTAAATGCACCCGTACTCTGAATCATTATTCCAATTTAATTTAATGCTAAACATTTGATCTGGACAAGTCGTCGTATCAAAAACCAGTTCAACTGAAAGTTATCTTACAACTCAAAACTTTTTTGGTTTTCTATCCAAACGATACGTGTCCTTACCTGTACTGCAAAGAGCGTGGTTATTTAAAAAAAAATTTGGCCGGCCACAGGTGGACCCCACGTGGGGCCCTTTGTTTAATAGCCGTTAACGGCAGTTTGGATTCAACGACCCTTTAAAATGGCAGGAAACCGAACTCCTCTTTGCGGGAAAGGAAGTAAAATTAGGACCCACTCTGCAATGATTAATTAGTAGATAATTATAATTTGATGGTAAATTTTCATTTACATCCCTTGACTTTGATTAAAATATGATTGAAGGATCTTGAAGTTGCGTATTATAATATTATAATAATTCGTTGCCAATAATTTAATAATATCAGACTAATTTTATTCATTTAAATTTTAATAGAAATTGGGGACTTATTTCTAATAAAAAAGTAACTATGTTCTTATTTTGAAAAACATAAAAAATTAGGAACTCGGATGATATTATCCAATTTCAGCGATATATCTATAACACAACTAATTTAGAAAGAAAATGGAAGGGAATTTATCAGATTCAAGTCAAAAGTCTTAAGAATAGGATTAACACAACCAAACCAATTTGCACTGTCAGGCTAAATTGATTGATCTTTCCCAAAATGAAACCTAAATATGTAGACACCAAGTTTCTGTTTCCAATTGGACAAATTATTTTTGTTTTCCAATTTAAAAAAAGTGCTCTAGGCAAACTTCACATCTGTTTAGATTTTGATTGTTACTTTAATAATCCTTGAGCAAACTTCACTCTGAATTTTCAGAAAGGAGAAGCAGTATACTCTCTTGCGCCGGAGTTTTGAGATATCCGTTATATGATATTAGCAAGAAGTGATTCTTGGAATTAAGTGTGTTTTCTTTTGATTCCTTTGTGGGATTTCTGTGATCATTTTGTCTACCCTTTTGTTTCCTTTTCTCTCGGATTGTGGGATAGACTTTCCTTCAAAATATCAGCTCTGAGGATCAGAATTTGCGTCATTCTTTTATTGTTACCAGGTAAATTTGCATCTCTTTTCTAGTTTTGGTTATTTTTCTTTGAATTTCTTCGTGTTTTCTATGATTTGGGATCTATTTATTTGCCATGAATCTTTGTGAAATTTTGTTGCGAGTGTTGCTGAATGAATTATCTGCTGCAGTTTCATTGTTCTGGGTTTGAAAATTGGAAAGTAGTTTTGTTCCTCATTTGGGTTTGAATCTGTTACAATTGGATTCCTATTTTTTTGCTCAGTGAAGTGTGGTGTCTTCTACATTGGATTTAATGAGCCACGGCTGAAGGCAATATGAACATGGGAATGACAGAAGCTGAAGTTAAAGAGCTGAAAGTAGCACTTTCTGCTCAACAGCAACTTCTGCAAAAGCTGTATGCTGAATTGGATGTGGAAAGAGAAGCTTCTGCTACAGCTGTTAGTGAAGCTCTATCAATGATACTGCGTTTGCAAGGAGAAAAATCTGCGATGATGATGGAAGCGAGTCAGTATAAGAGAATGACAGAACAGAAAATTTGTCATGCTGAGGAATCATTAGCAGCTTTTGAAGAACTGATGTATCAGAAAGAAATGGAAATTGCCGCACTTGAGTTTCAAGTTCAGGCTTATAAGTGCAAGCTTTTGAGCATGGGCTGCAATGATTTGAGCATCAATGTAAACGGATATCAGGAAAATTTGTTGTCGCCAAGAAATGATGGATTGAATGGTGAAATGGGTATGAATGGGAGTTTGAGAAGACACAAATCTCTGCCACCCATTCCGCCCAAAGATTCCAATGACCATAGAGGTCGTATAGGGAGGAGAATGTCGATGACCCCCGAGCCAGACATGGTTGTAAGGACTGTGCAGGAGAAAGTAGATGAGGAAGCTAGTGATCAAAACTTGGATCTAAACAAGAGTTCCGTGGAGTGGGAAGCTGGAGATTTGGATTCATACTGGGATCAGATCAGAAAGTTAGGTGAAAGAGTGAAAGGAATAACAGATAGATCTACAAACTTAAGGGTTGAATCCAGGACATCTTCGTTACATCCCAAATTAAGCACTGGTTCATTGTATGATTCAAGAAAAAGCACAATCATTTCTAAATTGGAACAAATAAAAGATTCCAAATTGCCAATGGATGGAGAAGCATTTGCCAACTCTGCTTTTTCGTCCAGTGTTTATGATGTGTTTGAAGTACTACCAGTGGGTGAGAATGGTAAAAGTTATTCAAAGGAGGAAAAAGGACAAAATAAACAGATTTGGGACGAAGAGAACAGGCTTGGGAAGCCTGATTGGTTCATGAAAGAAAGTTCGCATTCACATGATAAGGATGGAAGTGGTTTGTTAAAGAAATTATTGCTTAGTGTAAATCAAGAAAAGGGATTAAGCCAAGTGAAAGATGGGACAAGTATTGGATGCAACCTTGCTATTGCTCAGCCAGAAGTGAGCATTACTGAACTTCAACCCGAGTTTCAGCAGCTCAGTCGAAGAAATGAAAGATTGGAGGCAGCGAGACACAACACTAGGCATCACATTTTTACTGAAAGAAAAGAGGAATTGAGTACATTGAATACCAGCATTGCTGAATGTCAACCTGATGAGTTTGGACAGCTGAGACAAAGAATTGAGCGACTAGAGGCAGATAGAAACAGCACGAGGCATGAAATTGTTGCCGAAGGAGGAGAACAGTTGAGTTTGCTGAAGGAGATACGCGAGCAACTCAATTCAATACAAGTTGAAATGAGGAGTTGGAAGGCCAAGAAGTCCCCTCCTGTTAATCCATCCCTTGACTCCCTCCAAGAGGTATGCTTTTCCTTCTCTCCTTTAAGCAATGTTCTTGAATTCTGTGAACTTATATGACGAATCTGCTTTGATATCCTCCATAAAATCTTGTTTCGCTTATGCTTATGTTTGCATTCACTTCATATTTTCATAACAAGATTGGTTTGTATTGACAGGCAATGCTGTACTTCTGGCTTTAGACACGTTCTACAAAAAGGGGAGTGTGTGTAAGAACGACCTTTGCTTTCTTCCAAGGAATAGGAACAATGTATCATACATCAAATGACAGGAATAATTTTAGCCATAAGACATTGACTGTATAAATACTACTAGTGTGGAATGTAAAGCGAGAAAATGAATACAAAGTTTATACGATTGTTCAATATGCAGTAAGGAATGACACTCATTGGCAGCAAGCTTTTCTGCTTTAGTTGTTGGACCTGGAGTACAACAAAGCGCAAAGTTGTGAGTCACAGACACCTCAGAAATTTGAGTAAGTGTAATGTTTTGTACAGTAAAATAAACGTTAAATGCAACTTACTCTTTTTTTTAATTAATATTTTTCATCAAATTTTGAATAATAATTTGATCTAAATCTTAATACAATGACATAATCGATTACATTATTAAGTTTTAATGTTACATTGGTGTCTTCCGGTATGCTCTATTCTAGGGTTGGCATGCAAAGAAATATGCCAGATTCCACTAAGGAAAACCATGTAAACCATGTTGTTTATCTCCCATTGAAGGAAGCATATATCTCTAATATGCCATAAAGATGATACTGTTGTGTTTTCTACTCAGTATGAAATGCTGACACATGTAATTAATGTTTGGTTTCTAGGAAAATGTATGCCAAGTATGCATATATATTAATCTACGCGATATGGATTGTATAAAAATAACGAGTAAGGGAACTGAAAAGGCCGCCTGTTTTCCACCAACTCAATAAAGTTTCTACATGTGCAGATGGGAAAGGAAAGGAAAATGTGTTGGTATTTGAATGGAATCTTACCAGACATGAAAACAACGAAAGACACAAAAATATTTTCTCCATTGATTTGGAAGTTGTCTTTGAGATGAACCCTATAATCATCAGAGAAGGATCAAAATATCTGCGGGATGGAGAATCTGGAAAAGTCTTATTCTGCCAGATTATGAGAATGACTGAAGAACTTTCTGGGAATTCACCCGGTATTGTTTCAATGAATCTAGCCAGCAGAACAATGAACACATTACTTCGCATTTCTAATGCACTGATTAAGAAATTATACATGTACAAATTTGTTCACGTTCGTAAGAGAAAATGACTGTAGTCAAATATTCCAAAATAAACTAGGGTTTTATGAAGATATTGGAGAAAGATTTATATTATGAATGGAATTTTATTAAATCATTGAATGAATGGCGAATTATTATAATTTTTTTTGGCATAATTTTTATAACACAATGCTTTCCAAGTTGTCTCAAATCAAACTCAAACAACATGGGTCTCCTATCCTTAGTTTTGGACAGTTTTTCCAACAGCAACAAACACCAAATGGTGTAATTTTGATGATTAATTGTCCTTAATTACACTATTATATCAATCAAATATTCTCTAATTACACTCTATTGAGCTTTTAGGGATTTACTACTATTATCATCTTCCATTCACTAGAAATTCTTTATCAATGGTTGGCAAAAAGAGATCTTGATGCTATTTTATTTATGGGAATCACTACTTGTGTGATGTTCTAGACTGACCACAAATAAACAAAGAAAACATTAATTTAATTGAAAGAAACTATATGAAGTATGATTCATAGCACTAGAACTTAATTTAATGGGGATTTCATATCCCATTAAATCATTATTATTGTAGAAAAATCAAAGGCTAACTTTGGTTGGTTGCAATATAATAATTAGTGATTAAAAATGTGCAACTTTTTTATTATTTTATAAAAAACAAATCTCCTTTTATACTTTAATATATCTCACTTTCGGCTCATTTCATCTCATTAATTAAAACTATATTGTGGACTCAACACCAGTTATCAATCTAAAAAGTTATTGATTAGCTAGTAATGCTTACTCGCTTTTTATAAATATAAAATTAATTCATATTCTATCTAATATTGACGTTGAATTGTATGTAATTATATTATTAAATGTATTTATTAGATATAAATTTAAAATTTATTATTACAATACCTCAATTTTAAACTTATTTTTTCTTGAATAATGCAAAATAATGTATTTAAATGTAGAGAAAACAAAATTTATAAATAATTGATCAGTTAAATTAAGATGAAAATGTTAAAAATAATTTTTTAAAAAAAAATTCAACAAATTTCAATACAATTAATGTTTAAGAATGATCAAAATTCTAAAACACGAATGGGTTCTATAATTAACTCCTAAGAGCAGCTTCTTCAATCAAAGATGAAGGATTTGAGAGATATTGCTTGAGCTTGCCTATTTCATGGGCAACGTCAACCATGCTTGGCCTTGTTGAAGGACTGTATTGGGTGCAAAGAAGACCAAGTTCAATCATTTCCAACACGACGTCTCTCCATATTTTGTCGTAATACATCGGCTTGTGCGGTGGTGCATGTTTGGCAATAGCTTGTTCGACGATTGGCTGTAGCCTGTATGGGTAGTGGCGTTTAACCCATTCATGTAAGTTTGAACCGTCGTGAAAAAGTACGTCCGTCGGGCGCCTTCCCGTCACGATTTCTAGTAGAAGCACACCAAAGCTGTAGACATCTCCTTGTGTTGAAGCGCGTTTGCCCATTCCATACTCTGGATTTGAACATGCAACAATTAGAATCACCATCTTCAAATAACTTAGGACAATACCATCTTTTAATAAAAAATTGGGATGTGTTCATAGAGTATATGTGATCCATATAATCATCATAAAGCTAGCTTTTTCTATTGTTTCACAAGTGAAGATTGAACCGATGGAAAGTGAGGGCTATATAATAGTAATAATAACAATCAACCATTTCTATGGTAAGTAATTGGTGAGTGCTTGAAAGATAACTCTGCAAAAAGCACTTTGAAGATTCTCTACTTGAAGAGATGATTTAATTTTAACAATATCCTGTTGATGTTAGTTGGGTTTAAAATAGAGAAGGAAAAGGAATAGGCACATACCAGGAGCAATATAGCCAACAGATCCACGTAGCAGTCCATCAGTTGAGGTAAAGGACATTGAATCATTGGCAGAACTGTTTTTAATCTCATCACTCCATTCAACCAATTTTGCAATTCCAAAATCAGCTACCAAAGCCGTCATATCTTCATCAAGAAGAATATTACTTGGTTTAAGATCACAGTGCACTACTTTAACAGGAGAATAATGATGCAGATAAGCAATTCCTTCAGCTACATCACAGCAAATATTCACCAGCCGAATCAAATCCAACCCTTGATCAGTCAACCCGTGGCTTGGATACAAATGTCTTTCCAAGCTTCCATTTGACATTAGTGGAAGAACTATAGCCTTAAAATCTGGCTTGCTGCAAATTGTGAGGATTCTGATTAAATTTCTGTGCCTTGTTCTCTTTAAAATTTGGCACTCTCTCTTAAAGCTTACGGTGATTTCCCCAGCCGTTTTTAATTCAAGAACTTTTACTGCAATTCTTGTATTGTCCGGAAGAATTCCCTTGTAGACACGGCCAAATCTGCCTGATCCGATTAAGCTTGAAGGACTGAATCCTCCTGTGGCTTCAATGAGTTCTTTGTATGAAACCCTTGGATATTTTGCTCCTTCTCTTTCTTTTTCTTCTGGATCTTCTAAATCCGCTCCTCTAAATTTGGACAATTGTTTTCTGAATTTTGATCTTACAAAAGAGTAACCAAATAGACACAATACAGGAGTTGCAAACAGTGACAAGAGAATTGGCAAAATAATCAAATGATGAGCATGTTTCCTTCTGCAGTTTGCCATGCCTTTTATCGACCCACAGAGACCATCATTGCCCAGGAAAGAATCTACGGTCAGCGACGTAAAGGCTCCCTTGTTTGATATGTTCCCAGAAAACTTGTTGAAGGAGAAGTTGAGCCGCTTCAGGGTTGGTGATGCCTGAAATGTTTGTGGTATTTCCCCAGACAATCTATTTGATGAAATATCGATTTGTTTAAGATAAGGCAACTGTCCTATCGAAGCCGGAAGAGGTCCTTCTAATATATTCCCAGAAAGATTGAGACATTCCAGGGCAACGCAGCTTCCCAGCTGCGGCGGAATTGAGCCGGAGAGATTGTTTAAAGACACATCAATTGCTAGGACCATGTCCATTTTGCTCAGCTCTAATGGTAAAGGACCATCCAAATGATTGCCGGACAAATTCAAGTACAATTTCATGCTTCTTAGTGCTGCAACTTCTCTAGGAATTATCCCTGAAATTTTGTTGTGAGAGAGGTCTAGAATTTCTAAATTGACACATTTTCCTAAACTGGGTGGTATTGATCCTGAGAGGTGATTTCCATAAAGCAAGAGTCTTCTCAGCTGAGAAAGATTGGCAAAACTATCTGGAATCGAACCTGAAAGCTTGTTTTTGGACAAGTCCAAAAGACCAAGGTGAGGAATGTCACCAAAAGCTGAAGGAATTTCACCAGAGAGTGAATTATTTGACAAATAAACTCTCTCCAGCTTTCTCATTAGACATAATTCATAAGGGATTGTTCCATTCAGGAGATTACTAGACAAATTCAGAAGAGTAAGGTTGACAAGATTAGAAATGTGAGGAGGGATTGCACCGTAGAGAAGATTGTTATCGAGATGAATCTGTATAAAATTAGTAGAAAGATCACCGATAATAGAAGGTATCTCTCCACCCAAATTATTTCCTGCCAATTCTAATTCCTGAAAGTTAGAGGAATTAGCTAATGAAGCAAAAAAAGGTTCAAGGTTAGTATTACCATTATGGCTAACAAAATTGTTATAGGACAAGTAGAGGAACTGTAACTGTGGCATTTTGCTTATAATTTCTGAAGGCAACTCCCCGCTGAACATATTTGACTCCAAATCGAGCCATTTGAGTTTCGAAGAGTTTACAAGAGCTTGAGGAAAACGACCAATTAGTTTATTTGACCAGAGAAGAAGAAACCTCAACTCTCTCAGCTCACATGCAATTTTCAAAGGAATTTCGCCGCTTAAAGAATTGTTGGAGAGGTCTATGTACTGCAAGGAAGAAGAAGACCTGTTGCAGAAAAGTGGAAAAGGGATTTCTCCTAGAAGCATGTTGCTTTCGAGATCAAGATATTCTAGTTGGAGAAAACCTAATTGTGCCGGAATGTTTCCTTGGAGGAAATTCCAGGATAGACTGAGTTGTTTCAGATGAACAAGATTTCCAAGCTCGGCTGGAATGTGGCCATGGAAGAAGTTTCTTGACAAATCAAGAATGGTTAAAGAAGAAAGGTTTGCAAGAGCAGGAGAAATTGTGCCGTGAAGAGACCGAGAACTGAGGACTAATTCCACTACTCGATTACTGCTATCGTTGCACTTCACCCCAGACCAGTTGCAGACATGAACACCAGTTGAATTCCAGCTCTGAAGAGCATTCTCCTGGTCGGAAACGATACTGGACATGAATGCAAGCAACGAATCTCTATCTCTCCTGATTTGATCATCAACATCTCCTTGTCCCGAAACCACCACAAACAAGACAAAAACCAAACACAGGAAAGAAAACAAGAAGAATTTATGAGACCCCATTTGTAAAAATACTCTGCAACTCGTTCTCTCCAAGCACATTCTGCAAGAAATCAATGTAACAAGAACCTGTAATCTATTCATATATCCATCATGGCTGTGCCTAACTGCCGTTGAAGGAGCGAAACTAAGTTTGGCGCCCGTGATGTTTGACTTTGAATCTAGCCAATGATGATTATCGAACAAGTGTGAAATCGTGGCATGACAATAAGCAAAATCGTTTAGAACTGATAGCTCTAGTGGTGTACATGTCAGAATGATAATTCATAACTAACCAGGCCTAACACTTTTTCTTTTTTGGGCTGTTATTGTTTGTATTTGTATGTAAAGTTTGATTGCTTGTGAAATTGGGGATGATCAAATTAGTGGATGATGCGTTGTTAATGAAGATAATCTAGGTTAATATAATCATGAGCATGCTTAATTAGCTGATGTCATATTTATTTATTAAATAATTATATTAATTTAATAAATAAATTGTGGACTGTTTTAGCAAACCCATTACCCAAATTTGAAAGCAAATTATCAAACCGAAAGCCCACTGGGTAAAGCCTGCTTAATTCAAATGGGCCTTGACCGCATCCAACTGCCCATAGATCATTGACTTGAGGCCCACTCAAGCCCATTTCATATTCTCTAAAAATGTTAATTTATTTATATAGTAAAATAAAATTCAAAGAATGATAAAAATGTTTTTGGAAAACGAAAAAATCGAAAATATCTTGAAGCGAAGAACACTACACGGTGAGGTTTATGAGAGGTTTTCCTTTTTCTTCCTCGTTCCTCCCTCCAGAGTTTACTGACAGTCTTATCTTCAAATAACCATGGTTGCCACAGCTTCTTTCTCGTCGTTGGGCTGTGCTGCTCAAATTCAATACCCCCCTACGTGTACTATAACCACTACGACGACGACGAGAAAAACCCTCAATGTGTTTAATACCAAAAGAAACGACAAGTCACACAAAGACCTTCAATTCGGATTCAGCTCTTCTTCTTCTTCTTTTCCCGTGAATTTGAAAAGAACTTCTTTTAACCCAATTCAGCTTTGTCCTTTACAAGACTCGGTTCGTAATGATTTCCTCGAAAATCTTGAAAATTCGACGAATTTTCACTTATCCAGCTGCGAAAGTCAGCAAATTTTGCGGGATGGTGTAGAAAATATTGAAACATGCGGCGATTTAGGTAAGCCCAGAAGTGAAAATCATCAGCTTATGAGTTTTGAACCGCGGAGGAGAGTTTTTATCCAGGACCCAACTTGGATTTCTTCAATTTTTTTGAAGGGTCTTTACAAAAGAATCAAACAACAGGAAGTGAAGCTCAAGCTGGAGCGTAAAGAAATGGAGAAAAGGAAGTATAATTTGCTGAGGAGGAGACAGGTTAAGGAAGAGACTGAAGCTTGGGAGAGAATGGTAGATGAATATAAAGAGTTGGAAGCTAGAATGATTGAAAAGAAATTGGCGCCAGATTTGCCACGCATTAAGGGTTTGTTTTTGGGGTGGTTTGAACCACTGAGAGAGGCAATAGCGAGAGAGCAGAAAACGCAAAGAACGAAGAAACAGAAGGCAGCTTATGCGCCGCATATTGACTTGTTACCGGCTGATAAGATGGCTGTGATTGTGATGCATAAGATGATGGGACTGATTATGGCAGGGCATGACGATAGATGTGTTCAGGTTGTCCAGGCTGCAGTGCACATTGGCATGGCTATTGAGCAGGAGGTGAGCATTTAAAAATTTTGGTTATGTTGGTTTTGGTTTATTTTGTTGATTAGAAATTTTTGGATTGCTTACTTATGAAATTTTTGTGCAATGCGTGTAGTTTAGTCAAAGTCTAGGAAGAAAATAAAAGAATTGGTTTTGTGGCACTATAATGAAGTAGGATTGTTTTTGGATAATTCAGTATTTTGCTTTTGAATTGTTGCTGTGTTGTGTGTTAGATCACTCTTCATGTCAAGCTAGTAGATTTCCACTACATGAATTTTCTTGTTAAATGGAAAGCAAAGAAATCACATCTGCCATCTAGATTAATACAAGCTACTTATTGAAAACTTCTTGTACAATTGGAGAATGGGGCTTAAGTCGATAACAGATGACTTATTTTGTGCTATTCATAGCATCACATTAGTGCCTCTTCAGTAGTCAGCAAGTCAATGAAGTTTCTCCATTCTTATGATTTTCTTTTGAGGCACCTAAAATTTAATTGACCGCAGGACGGGCTTTGTTTTGTCAGATCTATTCATGCGTATTTAAAAATTTGTTTAATCCCAGGTTAGGATTCATAGTTTCTTGGAGAAAACTAAGAATTACAAAAGGAAGAAGATTGTAACTGATACTGAAGAGGTTATGAGCAAGGAAAAGGAAATGCTAAGGAAAAGGGTTGTTAGTTTGATCAGAAGTAAAAGGCTTATTGAGGTGCAAAAGCTGCTGAAAAATGAAGAAAGTAAACCTTGGGGTCGAGATACCCAGGCTAAGGTTTGTAGCCCTTGGTTTTCTTTTTGAAATGGTCACTTGACCAGTTTTGCCATCTTATGGATTTTTTTTTAATTTTTATTTTCCTGGATGTAATTGTGCAGCTAGGAAGCCGTCTGCTAGAGCTATTGATCGAAACAGCTTATGTACAACATCCAGTTGACCAGGCAGGGGATTGTCCGCCTGATGTTCGTCCTGCATTTAGGCACAGATTTAAAACCATAATGAGACATCCGGGGTAGGAATTCATTTGCATCTAATCTCTCTAATTCTTCTTCACAGAGTTAGACATGTCTCTAAATTATGGTCCACCACCTCATCTTTTTGAAAACATGATTGTACTTCATCTCTTGTGTTAGAATTGCCTAGTGTCTTGATTAGTTTCTGATGCCTAAGTCCTTGCTGTTTATCTGTGTCCATGCAGGCCAAATTTTCTTGAGGATAATTAGTGATATTTGTTTCTATTTGATTTTTTATCTGTTGATTGTCTTTCTGATTCATTTTTTGGTTCCTGCAGGCAAAAGATTGCAAAGAGATATGGGGTTGTAGAATGTGATCCGCTTGTGCTCGCCAGACTTGATAGATCTGTGAGTTAAGCCGTCTCTCTTTCTTTCCTCCTTTTTTTTTAAACATGTTCATTTGATTGATAAATATTTGACTTTACAAGCTTTTAGTTTGATCTTGCATTCTTTTGTGATGAAGAAGGAACATTTTCTAGCGCAGCAATGCAGACTTCAGTCTTAATAGTTAAAGATTTTGTGTATCTGGTGCAAAACATATTTTCTGATATAGTTATAGAAAAGAATTTTATAACCTTCGTGTGCTATCCTAGAAAAGAATTTTTGAACCTTCATATGCTATCTTCAGTTTTTCAGGGATCTAGTAAAAAGGTAAAAGTTTTCTAGTTTTGTGAGTAATTTGTGTTTTCCATGAATCTATATGATTGGTGGCACTACTCTTAAGCCTGATTGTTATCTTTTATGATCAAAGCATTGGGTAAACAACACCAATGTAGTCGTTGATAACCAACACCTATCTACTATCATGCAATACAATATTAGATT
This sequence comes from Xylocarpus granatum, assembly GCA_019650275.1. NCBI lineage: Eukaryota > Viridiplantae > Streptophyta > Magnoliopsida > Sapindales > Meliaceae > Xylocarpus > Xylocarpus granatum. Next base: position 296,313 of record BNST01002624.1, on the reverse strand, counting down.
ATTTTTTGTTGCTTGACAATTCCTTATTAACCAATTATATACCTGTGTTTTTATGCAGGCTAAACATATGTTGATTCCTTATGTGCCAATGTTGGTACCTCCAAAAAAATGGAAAGGGTACGATTTATAGGAAATAAGTGATATAATAAATAGCTACATAATAGTTGACATGCTTATGAGATTTTCTCCTAACTCGCATTTTATCTCCAAAAGGAAATATAAATCAAATATTGAAGTAGTCAAATTTAATAATTGTGAAGATAAATGATGAACTAATAGCAAAGAATGAAAAATTGCTTAAGACTGCAATTGGTTGCCAGGGTAGTTTTAAGTAGCTTTAAAATTTTATCCTAAATAAATTGTGAACTCCTTCTAGGTACGACAAGGGTGGGTACTTGTTCTTACCTTCTTATGTCATGCGTACTCATGGATCTCGGAGGCAGCAAGAGGCACTCAAGGCCATTCGTGGGGAATGCATGAACAAAGTATTTGAGGTAAAAAAAAATAATAATAAAAGTGAAACAAAAACAAACAAACAAGAGTTCTCTTGTTTTCTGATTTTTCTTCAAGTTATAGGTTAAGGTCAAAAGTGTTGTGTGGCTTAGCCGAAAAAAATTTATTGGGGATCCGCCAACAACCTGAATTTCAAGTATTCACTTGAGAATTTTTACGTCATCTCCAGCTTGCTGATGAAAGATGTACTCTAGATTAGATGTAGTTTGTAAACTGACATGCCCACGACAAACAATTTGTAATATATCAAGATACACCAGGTCCCTGTATTCATAGACCTAGTGAACTGGATCATGACTATATTTATGGTTAAGTTTATTCTGATGAATTTGCTAGATATGTCTTGTGTTACTACAAACTGTTGATTTTTTTAAAATAAAATTTTAACATATCATGTTTTTGTTCTAAAACATATTTTGATTGAAGCATGTGAGGGCATTCTAGTTGTTTTTCTTTTATAATTAAATACTTGTAACCGCTTCTCAATGGAAAATAACATTTTATTTTGGCTCCTATGAGTGTTGAGAATTTTTTTTCTTTCAAAATTTAATGAACTATAAGTTAAGGCCTATGATTTTCTCCCTTTTAGTGGTTGAAATTATCTGTCTGATTTCTTATGCTTTTTGAACCTATTATATGGTCCACGTGCATCATATGATGATGTTTGACTTCAATCAGTTTCTGAAATGGCACAAGAGCAGGCCCTGGATACACTTGGAAACACAAAATGGAGGGTAAACAAAAAGGTTCTTAACGTATTGGAGAGCGTTTGGGCTAATGGTGGCAATATTGCTGGCTTAGTTGATCGTGATGATGTAAGCACATCACAAACTTCCATCTGAGATATGAAATCTTATGTGTACAAATATTTTGTATTCTGATTTACCATTTAAAAACCATTCTGTTTTTTAATATATTCACTGGTTGTTGCTGGCAAGCTGCGGCTAGGCTTGTTTTATTCCTTGATATATAATTTTTTTTCTTGTATTTGTCAGCTATTTATTTCATTCATAATGCTTGAACTCTTATCCCTTTTGGCTTTTAGATTCCCATACCAGAGAAGCCTATTTCAGTGGATCTGACAGAAGTTCAAAAGTGGAAATGGAGTGCAAGAAAGGCAAAGAAAATAAACCAAGAGAGGCATTCTCAACGATGTGATACTGAACTTAAGCTCTGTGTAAGATCTTTATTGTTCTAAGATGATAGCTTGCCACAGTATTCTGCTATATATAGTAATCTGCATAAATAACCTCCCCTGTAAAAATTAGATGATGATGAGTTCTTTTTCTAAGTTAGTGAAGGTCATAATTCTGCTTCATTTTTTCTGCTATGGTTCCCCCACAGATCAATATGTGACTTCAATTTGATTTGACATGGGTTAGATGTCAGGTCATATGAAATTTTGATTTCGCTTTGCTGAAACTTGGCTTTACAATTTTGGGCTATTAGGGGCCATAACACAATGTGGTTTTAAGCCATGGCTTTACAAGTTTCTTGTTGTGAGCATGAATATTGAACAACCATTATATGACAGGTGGCTCGAAAAATGAAGGATGAGGAGGGCTTTTATTATCCTCACAATCTCGATTTTCGAGGCCGTGCATACCCAATGCATCCACATTTGAATCATCTTAGTTCTGATATCTGTCGAGGAGTTCTTGAATTTGCTGAAGGACGTCCATTGGGAAAGGCTGGGTTACGTTGGCTGAAAATACATATAGCAAACCTGTTTTCAGGTGGTGTTGAAAAGCTTTCACATGATGGGCGTCTGGCATTTGTGGACAATCATCTAGATGATATATTTGATTCAGCTGAAAATCCTGTTAATGGAAGCAGATGGTGGTTAACTGCTGAAGATCCTTTTCAGTGCTTAGCCGCTTGTGTTAATCTCTCAGAAGCCTTAAAGAGCTCATCACCACATACTGTCATCTCTCACTTGCCAATTCATCAGGTAAATGCTGTGTTAGTGTCCTTCAATCCAATTAGTAAAATATGTTCTTGTTGGATTCATAGTCTGTCACGATTTTAGAGTGGCATTTGTTATTCCTTTCTGCAATACACTTAGATTATAATTCCTCTTTAGACCATATGATGCCATTGTCGTCAAAGGAGGTGGACATTCATTAAGAGACCAAAGTCAACTTTTTTTCAGGAAAACATGAAACCAAATAAATCACCAAACGACTAGAAGTAACCAAACTTATAGTAGATCTGATGCCCCAGACATTGAAACACCCTTGGACCATACTCACAACATGCTTATTATAGTTACACCACCTTTGCCATGTTGCTGTATTTAAGAATATTTTGCATTTTCCAATGCTAGCCATTTTGGACCATTTATTTAGATTGACTCTTTGCTGGGTAAATCTTTTGACAAAGCTTAATCATTCTTGCTTGAGCTGGATGATGAAAAATGATTTTCCCATCTTCTACATGTGCATCTTATAGAGATCCGCAACAATCCCCTGGGATAATTCATGTTTTCTAATATCTTATCTGACATCTATTAGTGATCTATGCATCTTATTTTATTTCTTCCCCCATCTTTATTTACCTTAATATGCCCTTTTTTATAATCTTTTCATTTGCCATTTCTTTTTTCCTTTTGTTTTAGAACCTAACTCACAGGCTTTTTTCTTTTCTTTGTGTATGTAAGGATGGTTCATGCAATGGATTACAGCATTATGCAGCCTTGGGGAGAAACAGTGTAGGTTTTCTGTAAACTTTTATGTATGATTTATTAATTTCAGTTTCGCTTTTTCCCCCTTCCATTAACCTATCTTCAGGGAAAGAGGCTAACTTTAACCATCTTAAAATATTTCTCTGCTCATTTATTTGAAGTTTATTAATGTTCTCACCTTTTCTTTTTGGTTGTTGTTGTGCTCTATGTGATTTCTCAGTTAGAAGCAGCTGCAGTTAACTTAGTAGCGAGAGAGAAACCAGCTGATGTTTACTCAGAAATAGCTGTGAGGTATGATAAATTTTATAATGAGCTTTTAACTCAATCATTGGTATCTCATCTGGTTCATGATTGGATTACAATGAAGATATTAGTGGCGCAAAATATGAATTAAAAATAAATAAATAAATAAAATAACATCATCCATCTCACCTCAAGGTAGCCTTAAACCTAGTACTTTGGAGCTAGCTATATTCATTTATTTTGCCTTGTAGCTCCTTTTAGAACCATATTCTATTAAACAACAGAACAAGGAAAAGAAAGTCAATACATTAAAGAATTTGTCGGTGGTAAGATGGTTTAGGAGCAAAATAGAATGGTTTACTAGAGAAATATGGTAAATGTGAAACATGAATTAAACAGAACAAATAAAAATTAAACTTTTCTAGTCAATTGAGATGATGAGAATAGAGATGACATTTTGAACTGCCCCAAGGTTAGAAGCTATTGAAAGTGAGTCTAAGTTCACAACATGTACATGCGACAAGTTCATGTCAATTTTATAAAGCTTGAGGGTTTTAATATTGCTGATTTGTGACATGCTGTGTGGACAGTTTTTACTGTCTTTCTTGTTATAGCTATTAAATAGTTCATGATTTTTCTATTATTAAATCAGCATTTACTCTTGATACGTGAATACATATTCTTTTACCCTTTTTGATTATTATTATTATTTTGCTCTAGTTATTTGGTATTTGTATGGAACTTAACATGATGAGACCAAAATGTTTCTGGGCAGAGTTCATGACATCATGAAGAGGGACAGCAACAAGGATCCTTCTAAATATCCGTATGCTTTATTGGCCAAGATTTTAATCAATCAGGTCTGTCTTTTAAAGTTCTTGACCTTGGTTTTCTTTTTTTTAATTTCTCTGATTGACTGAACTTTTGGGTGCTTCAGGTGGATAGGAAATTGGTGAAACAGACTGTGATGACTTCAGTATATGGTGTCACTTTTGTGGGGGCACGTGAGCAAATAAAAAGAAGATTAGAGGAGAAGGGTCATATTACTGATGATAGAATGCTGTTTTCTGCAGCTTGCTATGCTGCTAAAGTAAGCTATTAACATCCTAATTGTGACCTAACTTGTGACCTAACTTTCTGGGACACCATTTTTAGGAAAAAAAAATCAGTACACAGTTGAGATTTGCAATGGGAAGCCAGTTCTTTTAATATTAATACATTTTATAACCTTTCGATCTCTGGGTACTGTGATTATGGTTACATGCCTTGGTTATGGACTTCCATGGCAGACATTACTCAGAGGATACAGCTACAGCAAATCCTTGCTATTCTAAATGGAATTATGCTTTTATTTTGAACTTTACTCCTCCTCATCCTTCCCCATGCAGAAACTCAAAAAGTAATTCCCCCTCCAAGATTTATATGGGGGGATTTGATCTCAAAAACTCTTGTTGGCTGCTGCAGAAACTCAAAAAGTAATTCCCCCTCCAAGATTTATATGGGGGGATTTGATCTCAAAAACTCTTGTTGGCTGCAGTGATTTAACCAACCGGGCTATTCAGTTAGGGAGTATCTAAATGTGAAGTTATTATCATGCTTAAACTATCTCTTACACAGGTGACGTTGACTGCCCTTGGAGAGATATTTGAAGCTGCACGCAGCATAATGGGCTGGCTTGGAGATTGTGCAAAGGTATGGCTTCTTGTTACATCTTTTATTCTTCCGCTCTCCCTCCCTCTTTGAATTTTCTTTTAATATTTCAGTACTTTACACAAAAAGCAAGATTTTGTGTCACATCATGGAAATTGAATAAGTTGTGCAGGTTATTGCTTCAGAAAATCAACCTGTGCGGTGGACCACTCCCCTTGGTCTTCCTGTTGTGCAACCATACTGTAAAAGTGAACGACATCTTGTGAGTTTTAACTTTGTTATACAATGATTTCACATTTCTTTCTGGTAGCAAAGATATATTCCACAATGGTGGTAAGAGATCTATATAGAACAAATCCATTCACATCCCAGTTCTCTGTAAGGAGTAAAATTTTCTTCCATTCAAATACTGTATAGTTGTAATCTTGTGTCTAAAATCCTGCCATGTTATTCGCGAGCAAGCTTCTTTTAAAGTATTATTCCTTCCACATGGGTAGTGCCAAAATTAATTTATCTTTAGCTGTATATATGTACCATTGAGATCATGAAATTGCAGAATGCCATTGTTTTGATTTTTTTCTTTCAATTTATTATTTTCTGTGGGTGATGAAATCATTGCGCTCTGTTAAATTATAATTGAACTTGTATTGTGGTTGCAGATAAGAACATCTCTCCAGGTTTTGGCATTACAGCGGGAGGGTAACTCTGTAAGTATATTATCGTCTTCTGTTGAGCTCCTCTTCATTTCCAATTATTCCTTCTTTTTTTTTAAAAAAAAATTGGGTCTCTAGTAAAATTCCAGTATCATGTCAATTTTTCCAGGTAGAGATTAGAAAGCAGAGAACTGCATTTCCTCCGAACTTTGTACACTCGCTGGATGGCTCTCACATGATGATGACTGCTGTTGCCTGCAGGGATGCTGGCTTACATTTTGCAGGTTTGTTTTTTTCACATTGTGCTTAATCCTTTTTGATACATTGCAAACAAGCAGATTAACATGGTTTAGAACCTTCTGTACATATTTAAGGAAGTCAAACACACACATACACACAAAAGAAAGCATTTCCAAGAGTGGTTAAAGTTGAAACTGTCCTGCATCAGCATTTCTTGCATTATTGGATTTCAGTTTTTTTTTACGCCATTGTTTTGTTAAAATTGCATTCTCTAATGTATTTTCAAAGAAACTGAAGGAATCATCATCTATTCTATTTCTGTCACATGATATTTCTTGTTCGTCTGATGAATCTTTTTTCAGGGGTTCATGACTCCTTCTGGACACATGCGTGTGATGTGGACCAAATGAATGATATACTTCGGAAAAAGTTTGTAGAGCTTTACAGCATGCCAATACTCGAAAATGTGAGTAAATTTTGACCTATTTCCTCCTTACTCGTAAGACAGCCCACAGAACATTTTGGGTGTGCTTCAAAGCAACTGAGAGGGAAAACGACTATTTCACTGTGGTTTGTGTAGATTCTTCATTAGGATGTTTCCTTGTGAAAATTGGTTGAAAAAGGAGTACCTGAATGGCTTTTTACTTCATTTAGTGACTCCATTAAAGTTGTTTAAAGAAATAAATTTATGTTATGAAAAGCTAATGAGTTATATCTAAATTCATAGCATTGGTACGATGGGATATTAGCCTATGATCTTAAAATTTGCTGTTCATTTCCATTGACTAATGATGTTTAATTCTGATTGTCCCAGTTGCTTGAGAGCTTTCAGACATCATATCCAACATTGATGTTTCCTTCTCTCCCTGAGAGGGGCAATTTTGAGTTAGAAGAAGTTCTTGAATCTCCTTACTTTTTCAACTGATTCTCCATTTGCAAGCTAGAATCATATTTTGAAAAGTGCAGAAGCAAAATTATCTTCTTGGCCCCAAAATTGATCATTGATGCTCTTGGGAGGCAATGGTGACTCGAAATTGTACAGAAAGTTGGCCTGGAAGGACTGTTGAAAACATTGAATTCCTATGTCTTGCGACAATCATAGGTTCCTTGGAAGAGAACGTGTTTGAAACTACTGTTTCTTGCACAGAGATCGTGTTATGATTGCACAGATTGTCTGTTTGAGAAACAAGAAATGAAGCTTTCACAAGAATGCGAGTACATTGTAAATTTATCATCTTCTTTGTAGCTTTTCTGGAGGTGAATAAGATGCTGCCCTGGATCTTGCGGCAAGTGTTTTTCTGTTGCTGCGGGAGCTGATCATTGGTGTGTCATGATCAAAATATTATTCTTTTCAAATGATGTCCAAAAATGTAATCTGCACTCTAGGAATGATAAATTATGGTGCAGAATGACAAACTATGTATTTTGGACAAGGTAATAGAAATGACATGAAAATTTTCCTGGGTGAATTTCTGTCCGCTTTTTCCTGTTTAAAAAATACCATATGGCACATGGACTGCTATGGGTCACATTACACCTGGTCTAAACTACCATCCCGGAAGAGTACAACTAATGAAGATAAGAAACCGAAGTTTTAAATCTCAGATCCATCGTTATTTAATAGCTAATATGAATGAATACAGACACTGTTAATTGTGTTTTTTTCAACAAAATTGACTATCAACTGGCCACCAGAGGTTAAACAGTATGAGGAAGATACAGATTGAACTATTTTTTTTGACAATGTCATTCTATTTGATTTATTTTCCATTCTTTACCAGGAAACAGAACACTTATTGTCAAGAAGCCACAACTTTTACTTGAACCAGAGTAAGAGGAAGGCCCGGCATTTTGCCCTCCCTCAAAATCATGGCATTTGTTCAATATCCTTATTTGAATTCAAAAACTAATTTCACTTCCATCCACTAGATACAAAGACACAAGTTTTCATTTCTCCATTGTAAGTGAAACCTCTGCAAGTCTGCTGATTTCACTTGTGGGATGTACACTATCTTTAGGTTTCATAACCTATGAGCAAATATAGCGCCTGTATGGAGTATTATCAAAATCATTTAGCATGTATAGAAAGCTAAGAGTTTATAAATATGATCAGCAGGGTCACTGAGTGACCCTGATCTGACCACATTTCACCCAGCTAACACAGATATTCAATGAAAAGTATGGACGTAATTCTCTTTAAAATGGTAAATAGGAAGTTTCAAGCAAGCCAAAGGCCTGTCAGGTTCAGGTTTCAAAAACAGGCACAACAAAGACAAGACAGAACCCATATCAAAAAGCATTCTCAAAAGCTGCTTTGCAAAAATTTCTGTTCAGTGTAGTTATTTTGAAAAAAGCAAGTGTTAATGTTAAGTCATTCTTCATTTTTTTGAGATTCCCTAGGGTATATTCAGAAATGAAAAGTCAAATTGAGGGAAAGAACGTGAAGGACATAATTCCAACATGGACAGGAGTAATGACTAGGAAAACAAACTAGCAGCATCACTTACATTGTTACAATTATATTATCAGGGTAGTGAAATTTGATTCGTTTGAGAAGGATTTCAAGCAAAGGCTCTTCCAGGTGTGAAGAGAGACGGAAGACAAAACATAAAAAGCATCATATAGATCAGCTCTGTTTACCTTACAAACCCATCTGCTTCATCCACAAAGACCACTTAATAGCCTCTAAAAACTTATCATTCCTCCGTAGTGCAGAGATCATATTGGCATATGTTATCTTATCAGGTTTGATACCATTCTCTCTCATTTCTTTTACCAAATCTACAGCATCTTCAACCATTCCAGCAATTCCATACGCCTTTATCAATGTGTTATAGCTGCACAAATCAGGACCAAGCCCAGATTCTTTCAGTTCGTTCAGCACACCAGCAACTTCATTGATCCAACCTTGCTCTCCATAGATATTGATCATAATGTTGTATGTATAACGATCAGAACCACAGTTTGTTTCCTTCATTTTCTGTAAGACACTTCTAAAACTCTTCATTTGACCTTCTTTCCCGTAGACATCCAACATACAATTGTAGGCTTCAAGGGAAACCAAAAAACCATCAAATTGCATTTTCTGAACAGTTGATGACATATTTTTTAAGTCCTTATTTTGGCCATAGGCAGCGATAATTGTATTGTAAGAAATTACATCCACTAAACCTAGATTTTGAGCCATACAGAACAATGTCCTAGCCTTCTTGAAAAGCTTAGCTTTTCCATAAACATCAAGCAAGATATTGAATGTTATGGTATGAGGAGTAAACCCATGGTGAAGCATCTCATTAAAAATCCTGGAAAGCTCATCAATTGGCAAAGCACGAGCACAGCAATTTATCACACAATTGTACAGGTCCTGATCCCAAGTGATTCTACTCTTCAAGATTTTATAGTAAAGATATGCTAACTTATCCTGCATGCCGCATTGTTGATAAATACGGAGCATATCACAGTACAGATAAACATCTGGATCGACACCCTTTTGCTTTTCCATTGTTTCTAGAACAGCGCAAGCATCTTTCAAAGATCCAGCTTTGACATACATTCTCACAACAATGCTGAAGGCAATCATGTCCAATCTAATTCCCGAAGATTTCAATATCAGATAAAGTTTTTCGGCTTCAGTGAACAGACCCATAACACTGTAAGTGTCAATCATCGTGCACATGATGTGTAAGTTTGGCTTGCCGTCTGAATTAGGCATTTGAGAGAATATTTTAACAGCATCATCAAGATGACCCAACTCCTTGCATGAGCAAATCAACAAATGGTACAAACTGTCCTCGAAGGCTGGATCTTTCCATTCCTTGTCCCCCAAGACTTTTACAGCATCATCAACCAATCCATGTTTCACATAAGCCATAACCAGAATGGAGCAGGAGGTTTGATTGACTACAACATGTTGATAGAAGGACCCTTTCAAAATGCGTGGCACTTTGTCAATTCTTCCAGCCCTCTCATATGCTTGCAAAAGAGTAGAAAGGATGGGGGAATGTTGGCAACCCATCTTCAGCATATCATCAAGAGTGTTAAAAGCAGTCACCTCATCTTCGTATTTTGCTTGTAAGTTTATTAGCGTGTACAAGTTAGATGAGTTCGGCTTGTAACCCAACCGCTTGAGTTCATTATAGTACCACTTTGCCTCCTTATAATTGCCAGCTCGACCCCAACCTTCAATCATGGAACGGTAAGTTGTTTGATCTGGCCCTAATCCAACATCCTTAATGTGTAGGAATAGGTGTTGAGCAGCAACCATATTGGATACCTTCCCATACCCAGTGATTAATGTATTGTAAGCAATGATGTTTGGAGAAAAACCTGCTTCTTGCATTGAGACCAAAACCATTTCAGCCTCCTCTAACTTGCCTTGCTGACAATAAGCATTAAGCATAACCAACCAATTCTCCAAATTTGGAACTACTTTATCTTCTCTGATTAAGCCAATTACTTCTTCTGCTTTGTCATGCAAACTCAAACGGGTATAGATTGTGATCATTGCCGAGTAAGCAGATTCACACACAATCCGAAATTTTCTCATCTGGATAAACGCAAATTCTGCCTCCTCAACATTCCAACTCTTCTTATAGAGGCACATGAGCATGCCAAAAGTCGCAACATTAGGCCGAACCTTACATTCCAACATCATCCGAAAAAACTTTGCACCCAACTCCACACACCCACCTTTACTACATGCGTAAATAACAGTGTTAAAAACCTGAAAATTTAGCTCATGACCCGCACTCTTACTCACTTCCCTGATCATTGTCTCTGCTGCATCCCAATCTTCTCTCCTACCAAACACTCGAAGAACCAAATTATAAGCAGTCAAATTTTTTTCCAACTTCCGATTACTCTTCATCCACTCAAAAAACTTCAAAGTATTGTTATCACTATGCTTCTCAAGCCGTTTCAAGATCGCATTACACTGCTCCAAGCTTAACTGAGCACCAATAACAGAGTAATTAACATCCAATTCACCACCAATGACAAAAAAATATTCTGTTTTCTGTTCTCTATCATTCCTTTGAATACTGAAACTTATACCCAAATCACTTTTAATCCCTTTCTTAGCACTATAACGTCTCTTCTTAACTTTTCGCGATAAATCCAGCTTATCCACAACCAAATCCTCGTTAACCAGCTCTTTTCTTGACAAAGCATTGCTATTTTCAGTACGGTTGGATTCATTCAAGTTAGACAATTCAGTTTCAGAAGGAGCAACGTTAACATGTTTGACCCTATTAAAAGTAGTGATTATACAAGACCTAGTAAAATGAATGTAAGAAGAAACTGAAAAAATGGGGGAGTGATCAGACAATTGAGGTGGGTTTGCAGTGAAATTGAGCTTCCTTGAGTCTACTGTGTCCAAAGAAATGGACAACAGTTTCAAAGAAGCCATGAAAATCAAAGAGCAAGCAACTTAACAGCAAATTTAGGCTGAGAAGTGTTCTGCAGCCAGAATACCTTGTGGCGTTTGCGCAGATAACCAAAGTTGAAGCAGCGGAGCACAACAAACGCTGTTGGATTTTATGAACAAAGCACGGGTACCAACCAAATTTGCAATTAAGATAATAACATTAAAGTCCCTACTTTCATTTGAATTGCAACATAAGATAAAATTATCTATTTGTATCAAATAAGTCCCTACAAAAATTATCACAAAATAATAATAATAATAATAATAATAATAATAATAAAGAGAGAATTTTATATAAAAAATATAAATATTATATATTTAATAATTTTATTACAATTTCATTTTCTTTAATTACATTCTTTAATAGCACGTAATATTTTTATAAAATAAAATTATTATAAATTTAAAAAATTATAATTTTTTTTAAATAATTTAATAAATAAATATAATTAATTTTTATTTCTGTTTCGAATCAAAATCAAGTGCGCGAGAAAGGTCTCTCTCTATGTATATTTGCTTTATTAATCTTATTTAAAAAAATTATTAAAGGATAATTCATACGTGGGTTTGACAAGAGATTTCTTAACGTAGGCCTGGGCCCACATTTTTGGGCTAAAAGAGTTCTGCAATTATTTGACTGCGGAAACGGCACCGTTTTTAAATATATTCCATGTTGTCAAACATGGAATATATTGCAGTGAGTAACTTAAATTTATACCCCCACTGATGACTCTCGGCTGCTCTCTATATTGCACTGAGTAATCCCCCGGCTTAAAATTTTCTCTCTCGTTTTCTCGGTAACCAAAGATCAGCTTTCGGTTTGGTAGGGTTTCAATTGATCTCATCGGATCGTACTATTAAGAATCTCTAACCCTAATCTTCGGATCAGGTAATCAAAAACCTAATACCATACAATTTCGTTTGTTTTGTTTCTCTATTTATGGAGAAGATTTAGGAATTTTGTGCTTGATGATTTCATTGGGCATATAATTGTGGAAGTTTATCGTTTTGTGATGTTAACTATCCAAATCGTGGTTTAGATTGCTGTGATTCTTGGTTTAAATTTATCGAGTTGGAAATTTTTACAAGTTATGATGTTGTGATTTGTAAATATCATGTCATTGCGTATTCTTTGTCTTTTGATTTGATTTGTTATGATGTTAATAGATACTTTGGAAAGATGGCCGGGCAAAACCAGCGGTTGACTGTAGCCCCAACAGTTGCAATGCTCGGAGTTATGAAAAGTAGGCTTGTTGGTGCTACAAGAGGCCATGCTCTTCTCAAGAAGAAGAGTGATGCTTTAACTGTTCAGTTTCGTCTGATCCTTAAGAAGATTGTTACAACGAAGGAATCAATGGGTGAAGTCATGAAAACTTCTTCCTTTGCCTTGACTGAAGCTAAGTATGTAGCTGGTGAAAACATCAAGCACATTGTCCTTGAGAATGTCCAAAATGCTTCTCTTAAAGTTAGATCCCGTCAAGAGAATGTTGCTGGTGTCAAGCTTCCTAAGTTTGAGTACTTCACTGAAAGCGATACCAAGAATAATCTCACTGGATTAGCCAGAGGTGGCCAGCAGGTCCAACAATGTCGTGCTGCCTATGTCAAAGCAATTGAGCTTCTTGTTGAGCTTGCTTCACTGCAGACTTCATTTTTAACACTAGATGAGGCCATTAAAACCACTAACCGCAGGGTTAATGCTTTAGAGAATGTTGTCAAACCCAGGTTGGAGAATACCATCAGTTACATTAAGGGTGAGTTAGACGAGCTTGAAAGAGAGGATTTCTTTCGCATTAAGAAGATTCAAAGTTATAAGAAGAGGGAAATCGAGAGGCAGCTTGTTGCTGCCAAGAAGTTTAACGAGGAGCATTTTGCCGAGAAGGTTTCTTTGCAGAAAGGAATTTCAATTAGGTCTGCTCGCAACTTGTTATCTCCAGCTGCAGAGAATGACGAGGACATAATTTTCTGATGTGGAGGTTCCTTTGTGTGTTCTTCTGTAGGATATCTGGCTCTGTCTTTGCTGCTTGATTTCTGGTGGAAGATTCATATTATTATTATTATTCAGAAGAGGATTCTCTAGTTTTTTGAATAAAGTGCTTTCTGTATAATTCTATTTATTGTGTATTAATCCATCTACCAGACTGTCATCCCATAGATATTTGTTGCAGAAATGGCTTTTGTTTGATTCCTGCAATATGTTCATGGTTTTTCATTTGTCACTGCAATGTATTTTGTGACTCCATTGTTTTTAAAATCTTAATATTAGTCATTTGAATGTCAGTGCTACCCATCAGACTAGATTGATCATGTTTAAATAAATATTTGACTTCATCAGGCATGCTATAAGTTTCCTGAGGTGAATAATTTTCTTCCACGTTTGTACTTTTTCAATCTTATCATTTATTTTTCAGACCTCAAAAGGAGCATTTGTAATGACATTGTTTTCAACTGATTTGCCATGTTCTAACATTGTTCTGAACTGATCAGCAGTTTTTGAAAAAGTTGAAAGCAGCATTTGATAAAGGGCATTTACCTTGTTATCTGGTACCTTAAGATGCCTGTCTGTTTATTCTATTCTATTCTTTACTTTTTTCACAGATTTGATCACTGCAAATTCATTCCAAGGTGAGTTACTTAGAGGCTATTATTTGGAAATATAGTTTTCTTGTGCTGTCAGCTTGAATGTTGAGTTCTTGTTTATTCTCAAACTTGATGCTTAGAACATTATGGTTTACATCTTGTCATCAGTCTTGTTTGGTGTATATGTCTCTTCCATCCATGTTTGTTGCTTCATTCTATCCCAGCTGACATTCGATCTTGATGTTTAAAAGTAGCCAATTCTATTTCAATAATTTTATCATTGTCTTGCATGTCAACATCATGTTGCTTGTAAACCCTTCTTTGCTCAATTGTTAATTCTGATTTGTTGGTATTATACATTATTTGGTAGTTATTGATTGTGTTTGACTTTCCTCTTTTCAGTATAGGCCTTGTGTTACAAGTAATGTACCTACAGCAATATATTTTGTTTCTTTGATTGTTTTTCTGGCATTGCATTGGTTTTCAGTTATTCATTATTTTGCAATCATACATTTCTTAGACTCCTGGCCTTTGGCTTCTTTACATGTAGCTCAAGCTCTTTCATACATCAGATGGGGTGCATCAGAACCCTCCTTGATCAATTAGAAAATATAGTTACAATATGATTTAGGAATTTTTCGAACATGTCTTAACTCACTGACTTCATAGAGAAGTATGTTAGGCAAAAATATTAGTAAATGTTGGAGAAAAGCGTTCTAATTGGATGGATAGATCAGCATCATGTATAAGGTCCACCCATGATAATGATCACAGGTGTTAATAGCTCTATGATGCCAAAAAGTATAAACCAAATGCACAAAACATTCATCAATGACAAAATGTTTCCATAAGCTTGCCTTTTCATCCATGTCTTCTGAATTTGTTCCAATATGATGCAGAGGCTAATCTTGATGATGTAGAACAGAGGATAAGAAATGTGCACTTACTCTGTAGTTTGGATGTTTGAGCAAAACTTTTTGATGGGTATTTGTATAGACCATAAACTTTGAAAATATCAATCAAATTTTGTTGAGAAATTGATTATTTTGTTATTTTTAAATTTGAACATGTTATTAGCAATATGCTTGTAAGTGATTTGATTCTACTTAATGTTGAAAGTTCAACAGTTTTACTTGTACGTTTATTCTTCACAACTATTGATTTTATTTCATGATTTAAAAGTTACAACATCTCAAATCCAAACATACTGTAATTCACGATTGAAGGTTGTGTTCACTTTGCTAGTTTTGCTTATGATCTGCAGACAAGAATCCAAGGAACAAATGGTGACCAAATTATGTGCGAGGATGGACAATCAGAAGAAATCATGGAACTTTCAATTTCTACTTTTTTGTTTCTTGATTGAGAAATCATTATAGTTAAGGATTGTACTCTGAAGTATGCCAAATTTTAGTTGAAACAAAGTAATGAATACTCATGGAACTTTTTATTTCTATGTTTTTGTTTCTTGATTGAGAAATCATTATAGTTTAGGATTGTACTCTGAAATATACCAAATTTTCAAGTTAATATAGATGAGTCGTGTAATGGTGTGAATACAAGTCGTGCTGAAATAACCAACACAGGCAATCAACTGAGATTTCAAAATTCGGGCCAAAATTGAGGATCCTGGTGGTCACCCCAGTAAGCCAGTTCTCATTTTTCTTATTTCATTTGTGCTAATCAATTTCTGTACCATCTTTGAGTGTGAGAATTTATTTATTATCCAATTTTATCAAAGTATTAATTATAAATTTGAATGTATTTGGGTGGGTAAAAAGATAATCATGGCAGTGGCTTACTCAAATTACTTGTGGCTGGTTTGACAAGCTTTTTTTGGGTAGAAGCAGAAAACTCTGGACATTGGCATCATCCACCTTGAAACTATTATGAATCTACTAATTGGTGTTCTTCCAGGGAGACCCAGATTTCAAACCTGAGAGAAATTGACTTCTTCAGACACACTGCTACTGACAATGTTTCTCCTCTCTTTGGAAGCAGACGGTTTCTGCCCTCAACGAAATCAAAGGCATCCAAGGTGAGCCATCATTCACAATCTTACAAAACCAAACCAAACAAAAACAGACGAGTCGGTGGATTGATTCATGATTAAATTATTCATTGGAAATTATCATCTAGGTCTGTAATTTTCCATGTTTTCTCAACCAAGGACGCACTTGCTTCCTCCCTCCATCTGTTTGTATACATTTGGGGACCTCGATGATGAAATCTCAATTATTTATTTATATAACATGCTTGAAAGTTGAGAATAAATTACGAATGGAAATACCAATTTTGGAGTATTTGTCAGTTAAATATAAATAAATTAATTACTTTTAAAATGATGAAAACCAAACCCCATCGTGGTAGTTGAAGCAAGCAAGGCAAAGTAAAGCAAATAAGACATGCAAAAGCATGGCAGATGCATGCGGTTGATTGACGATTATATATCATTAATGATTGTGCTTTATTTCCTAGCACATGACTGCCCATCATTTGGTCTTAAGAACAACACTCACTCTTTATTATTAATTAATTAATCAATCAATTCATTTATTCATTATGAAATAACAACATTGTCTGTCTTTGTTTAAATGCATAAATTTATATTAATGATTATTAATTTTTTATATATAAAAAAAAACTTAGAATGACAAAAATATGTATACCAATGCAATAGAAATTATACAAATATACATACAAATATACATATGTACTATAATTTTTTTTATGAGAATATGCATATATATATATCGTTAAAAAGGGGTGTAAATTGAGTTTTAAAGATGTTTAAATTAAAACATAAAAAAAAGTATTTTTTAAAAATATTTTATTTGTTTTAATAAAATATTATAAAATAGAATTAAAAAAAACAACATTTAAATTGTTGGATTTTTGGATTTACACATGGATGTGATTGGGTAAAAATTTTTAGTTTAATTAATGGCTCTTAACAAACATAATGACTTCACTAATAAATTAAGAAAAATCCAACCCAAATTCCTTTTCCAATATTAAATTGAATCAATCAAATGTTGCTTTGGAGATAATTTTTGGATCATTCAATCTTGTTAATGTGGATGGAATATGCTTTTTTGTTCTAAGGTCCCGATAACTCTAAGAAGCTCAAGGATTCAATATTTAACAAAGGTTTTCAAAATTTAATTTAACCTAGAACTTGAGAATGCAAATGGTTAGAATTCATAAAATCTAACCCTCTACTATAAGGAAATTATCCACTACAAAAAAAACTACTCATTACAATAATCACCTATTGTTGAAATTATTGTGCAATGAAAAGTGGTTAAATAATTCAAAAAAAGTTTATTAAAAAAAGACTTTTTTTTTAAAAAAAGTAAAAAAAATTATTTGAAAATCGTTATTCTGTCATTTTAATTTTAAAATATTAGTTGTTATTATTTTAATTTAAGCATCAAAAAGCCTTTATTGAAGAAGCCTAATTTGTGGTTCTTTTGGAATAGAAACTTGAAGAATCTAAAAAGAGTTTGTGAGTTGACATTGAGCAAAATTTAGTGTCAACATATGCTAATTTTATTTATATTTTAATATAAGTTTAACTATTATATAAAATTGATACATATATATACAGTAATCAAGATTCTAAATTTTATATTTTGTATGTCAACATTATCCCGAAAATATTTATCATTATCCTTTAATCATTCATTCCTTTTTTTTATATATATATTTAGGTATCATATTTATATTCATGTTTCATATGTCATAATTTATGTGCGTATTGATTAATTTAAATATATATTTTTTAAAAATAATTAAAAAAATTAAATCTCAACTTGTTTACATTAGAATTAGAGAGTGGTTTGATTTATATTTAAGTGTATAGATAATAATAAATAAATTATAACTATTGAGCCACTTTAAATCCTAAATAAAGTATTAAAAATACAAAATAAAGAATAAAAAAGAGTAGGGCCAAAAGAGAAGAGACAAGAGGACCACAAAGTTAAGGTGAAAGTAACATATCATATGATATGTTCCATTCATAGCATGTGGAAGGGGAAAAGTCAAAGAAAATTCTAATACCAACATTCAACCAATTCTTGCCTTGACCTTCGTCATGATTGAAGGTCAAATTTTGGACACATTATTTTCTTTATTTATATTTTATTTTAATAAGATTCAATGCATCAATTTGTGGGGTACTTTAAAATAGGAATTTATTTTGTTTATAATAATTTAATATAAATAAATAAATAAATTATATTCTTGTACGATAATATAAAAATTTAAATACCGAAAGATTATAATCTATATATAAACATCTAAATTTTGACTTTATTTATTTATTTATTTTTTTGTTGTCTTTTTCATAGGGTTGAAATTTTGAAGGCTTTCTTATCATCACCTTGTATATACTTTGACCATTCTTTGCTTTTGTCCCTTTTTTTTTCTTGTAATTTTATGAGCTTTTATTTGTTGTGAAAATCTTCTGTGTTGTGTTTTGTTGTTGTCCTACAAGAATCTTGTGTGTTGTGTTGTGTTGTTATCCTCTAATCTTTCCTTTGCTAGAAAATGCAAATGCAAGAACTTATCTTCATTATTGTTGTAGATGTTGTATTAGTTCTACTTTGATTCAATTTTTTAAAATAAGATAAGTTTAAACTAAACTCGATATCTTCGTCACTTTTCATACGCTTTCAATTTTGTGTTAATCTACCAATCCATACTAAAAACTATCACTCTTATATACAAAATCAATATTAAACATTTAATTTTATTATTTGTGTCTTGTATATGCATGCACATGTGTGTATAAAATACAATATCCTAAATTATTACATCTTATTTCTACTAATTATGAATTTACTATAAATAAGTCAATACTTATTTATAAAAATATGATCCATCACAAATAATAATTTTATAAAAATTTTACTTTAAATTTTTTAAAAAAATATGGAGGCTAAAAGATTCAAACCCTAAAACATTCTCAAATTTTGGGCAACCCTAATTGACAATTCAAATTAGTACTCATTGGAGCTTTAATAATATAGAAAAATTTCCCAATTTTCAAATAAGATTTGGTCTAACAATTAATCAAATTGAATTTGTCATCTTTTTTTTTGGGGGTGGGAGGGTATTTGAAGATGTCTGACATTTTTATTGATTCTTTATATGATTTAAGATGGTTGTCTTCACACACATAAAAAAAGAAAAAAACTTTTAGACAAGTTGACAATGAAAATAATAATTTAAATTTATTTTTTTATTTTATAATAAAAATTTTAAAATAAAAAAGAAAGTATTCATTTTTAATAATAATAAAATTAATCATTTTAAATATTAAAAATTAGTCGAGGGTAAAAAAATATTTTAAACGAATAAATATCATACATATGCATGATTTGTTGGTGTGTATATTTTCTTTTTTATTTATTATTTATATAAATTGATATGAAAGTAAATTAAATTAATTGTTTTTTAATTTTTATTTGTTTGAAATAAATATGTAATTAATGATACACCCAAATTAGACTTAGAGTTTAAGAAAAAAGAAAATAAAAGAGAGAAATTAAAAAAGACCCACAACAACTCACATTCAAGCTTAATCAACTTGTCAAAATCTTATTATTATCATCCATTAACACGTTTTAATCTCAAGATTAAACTAATCAATCTTCTCTTAATCACTTTGTTAATTACGAAAAATTAAACGTGAAAATTTTAATTAATTTAATTATTTCATATTATAACTTGACCTAAAAGGGTGCCCATTTTTCTTATAATAATAATAATAATAATTAGTTTCGCTAATTACAAATTAAGAGGCAAAGTTTGTGTGTAATTAAAAATTGGTGGCGCGAAAATAACGTCCTCCCTTTTGACTCCCCCTCCTTTCTTTTTCTCTGAGTCTCAAACTGACCAACTGTTTCTCAGAATTCAGTTCCTCTTTCTATCTATACGCGTTCTCCGATCAGATTTCCTTTCTTGCCTGAATTTTCTCCCTCCGATCGCCGCCCGACACGTCTCCTTCTGTCTCCAGCGAATCTTCTCTCCTTTGGATTTCGTGAGAAATTAAAATTATTCGGTGAATTGGGGTTTTTCCAGTTAGTATTCGGCGCCGTTTTCGTAATTGAGGAAATTTGGTATTGTCAAAGGTAAGCTTTTGTTTTCTGTTGTTTAATCTTATTTTTTCGAAACTTATCATTTTTCTGGTTTGATTTTGTTAATTTTCCTCGAGAAAAGAATGATTCCTTTCTTTTAAAATCAAGTATCAGATTTTATTCAATGAATTGTCTCTCTCTCTCTCTCTCTTTTTGTGCCTGTTCTCTGCAATTTCTGAGAGAGATTTACATGAACAGTTTGATCGCTGCACATGTCTTGAGTACCAGAGACATAAAACTGCCAAAGCACATACCAATTTTTGTCAAAAATTTTAATTAGTCCTTTTTAATCACCATTTTAGTACAAATCAAATCATAATCTCATCTGGGTTTCATCGATTTTCGCTCCTGAATTTCGAAATTAAGAAACCCAGATGGTCAAATCATAAAATAATAAAAAATTCACAAAATGATGCGCTGTAAAAATCATTTCTTTATTTGAACTACTTTATTTTGTTAAATTAATGTAAAAATTGCTGGGGATGGACAATGATCTTCTTAGCACGTGGTCCTCCATGTCTGTTCCCATATCCCCTGGAACACTAGCACCTGCAATTTCAATCTTGTAATAATAAATTATCTTAAAATACTATGCGTACAAACCACATTATTTCTACTTCTTATCTAACTCAATTTTTGTAGTAAATTTAATTTATCATCTTTTTAGCATTAGCTTTGTAAAACAATTGTAATTGAGTGCAAATTTTGTTGTGGTTTTTTTTAATGACTGTAATTTCTTATAGATCTCTCTAAAATCTTTGGTGATCAATGAAAAATTATATTTTTTTAATATATAAATGAGAATAAAATTTACTTTTTTCTCTTTGTAGGGATGAGAATTTTTTTTTAAAAATTTTGAGATCATTTTCATTGAACCCTCTTTCATGGAAAGAGTGGGGACTGGTTTTGAGTGAGGAGTGAACCCCCCATTTTTGCCAGCCAAGCCGATCATGGCATTCCCGTGAGAGGGGCAAAAGGGAAATATACAGAGAAATGGAAAAGCAAGAAAAATAATATGTATATATATAATATATATATATATATATATATATGTTAAACAGAGCCAAAAGTCTTTCATAAGTTGTAGTTATTTCTTATCCCACCACTTACCCAGTAACAACACGGTTCATTTTCTAGTCTTCCTTTTTTTCTTCTCAGGAAACAACTGCAACTGCAATATATTTTGTGGGGATGTAAGTGTGGTGGCAAAACCAAAAGTAATTTCTAGTGATGACAGTTAATGCACATTGTGACGCTGTCCGCAAATTTCTGTGACCCCGTTGTTGTGCCAAATGTGGTTGTTTTATCATTCTGTATCCACTTCCTTGCAATGGCCTGATCTGCTGCGATTTGGGCTTTTTCTTGTTAAAAAAACAATACCAATTTGTGATCACTTGTAATTCCCAAATTGTTCTTCAATCAGATCTGGGTTGCTGTAAAGATATAATCTTTTTCCTTTTTTTGCTTTTTCTTCTTTATGGGCTTGTTATTCATTATTCTTTGCTTTTTCTCCTGTCATTCTGTAAGTATCAAACTTTTGATTGGGTTAATTTTGCGGCAGTTTTAGTGCAGAGAAAAGGATCTTCTTTTCCAGCGACTGGTGTAAAGATTATTCCTCTGGAATGTGGGATATTTGATAACCAGCCAAGGCCGTAAAAAATGGGTTTAGTTTAGTTTTCTGAAAGATTTCCATCGATGTGGTCTAATTTGGATAGTGTTTGATGGATATATGTGAATCACAACGAGCATTGCACAAGCAGATACCGACTGATACTGCAAGACCACCTTTGGTTCCAGCTGAGAAGAACAATGCACTCAATACGGTACCCACTCGCCGTCCTAGAACAAGAGAGGTTAGTTCTAGGTACAAATCACCTTCTCGATCAACTGCTTCTGCTGCTCCTAGGCGTTGCCCATCGCCAAACCTTACAAGAACATTGCCTTCTTCACATGCTCAATTGGGCTCGAAGAGGGCACTTTCAGCTGAGAGAAAGCGCCCCTCAACATCACCGTCACCACCTAGTCCGTCGACACCCGTTCATGAGTCATCTGTGGATACATATTTGTCGTCTAGAAGGTTAAGTGCTGGTTGCCGTTTACCAGAAAGTTTATGGCCTTCTACAATGAGAAGTCTTAGTGTATCTTTTCAGTCGGATACAATTTCAATTCCTGTAAGTAAGAAAGAGAAATCGGTTCCTAATGTTTCCTTGGATCGCACTTTGAGACCGTCCTCGAATGTGGCTCATAAGGAGGCTGAAACACATAATACTTTGTCAAGGAAGCCAACACCGGAGAGACAAAGGAGTCCCCTTAAAGGCAAGAATGCACCTGATCAATCAGAGAATTCTAAACCAGTTGATGGTTTGCGTACTAAATTGATGGATCAGCATCGGTGGCCAAGTCGAATTGGTGGAAGGGTGTCTTCCAATTCATTGGCTAAAGGTGCAGATCTCACAGATAAGATTGTTAGAAGTTTAGGTACATCAGTTCAGGGAATCGGGTTGTCTTCCTTAAGGAGAATTCCTACCTCTGATGCTGGTTTGAGTCGACCTTTACAGAAATCTGCTAGTGAAGCTGTTACGAGGTTGTTATCACTTGATGAAACTGGTAGAGTAGGATCTAGGGCAAAATCAAATGATGATAACTCAATGCGAGTGTTGGGACCTCACAGGCTTATTTCTGCGAGTTCATCGCAGAGATCAACAATACAAACTCCTACAGTTAGATCTCAGTCGTCGGCTACTCCTGGATCACGGCCTTCATCACCAAGTAGGACATCGGTTTTATCATCTTCAAGATGTGTCAGCCCATCCCGGGCAAGACCATCGACTCCTCCTCCAAGAGGACTCAGTCCATCTTGGATAAGGTCATCAACTACTGCTAGTCAATCCAACAGCTCAACTTCTGTGCTCAGTTTTATTGCAGATTTTAAGAAAGGGAAGAAGAGTGCAAGCTACATAGATGATGCTCATCAACTGCGGCTGCTATATAATAGATATTTGCAGTGGCGATTTGCAAATGCTAGAGCAGAGGCTGTACTTTTTATTCAGAAAGTAACAGCTGAGGTATAATTCTATCTGTCAGAAATAACCATATATAGCAGACATTTTTAATTTGTTTCGTGAGCTATAAGAAATGACACAAAGATACCACTCCTTTCTACAGCATGCCAAATTTATTTCAAGGAAACCTTGATTTCATGGCGCAGGAAACTCTGTATAATGTCTGGGACACTACTTTAAGCCTGTGGGATTCAGTAATTAAGAAAAGGATCAATCTCGAACAGCTGAAGCTGGAACTCAAGTTAAACTCAGTTTTGAACAATCAAGTATTTCATCTCCCCCCTTGCAATGTTATTGTTTTATTGTTAGCACTTAATTGATTGCATTGATTCCTCAGATAGTTTTTGCATATTTGATGTTAAACACACATTATAACTTTAAATTTCATATAATAGTTACTGCTGATGTTCTTTTATATGGAGCAACTTATAGGGACAGAACAATGGATAATTTATATTTCATGTGCATATGCATACTTGCATTGTGTATGATGAATGTCAGTTTTTCATTAATTGTGTATATTTCTGTAATAGCAAGTTCTTGCTTATTTGTTTGTATTGAAAATAAGTTTATAGGAACATCATTTATAGACATTGAGCCCCTTTCTTGAGTTCATGAGATACTGAAACTTGATAAAATCAGAAGTCATGGAGAAACCACTCCTCTAGCCTGATCAAATATCAGATAATCAGGACCAAGCTGCAGCCATATCTGGGACTACAGGCTTGAATGGATTTACTTGTCCTATTGATAACATCATCGGAACAGGCCACTGGATTTACTACTGATTTTCCAGTTAATCTATTTCTAGTTACATCACTCATTGCACTTCAATATCTTAAGGTGTTCTGTGCTTTAGAATATACAAGGAAGTAGACTTCAGCCATATTAAGAGAAAGCAAAATTTAGGCTCTTCTTATTATAGGCATTCCTTTGATAATTTTAAGCGGTTAAAATTTTAAGATGGCCCTAAATAATCACGGAAGGGTACCTTAAAGTTTATGCCAGGTGTCCAACATGCAATTTCTGGTTGGACAAACGTTTGCATGTCTGAAACTTGAGTATGTTGAAAGCTGCTGATGTTAATGAGATATAGTTGCAACTAAGAATTGGAATGTCCCAAAGATCTTTGTATGGATGAATGCAAGCCGCATTTGAAAATTGCAGTCTACCTATATCAACTTCCATGTGTGCAAGTAAATGAGTTTGCAAGTAAATTTGCTATTTGTCCTAAAAGCTTAAACTTGAAGATAAGGGTCTAGATAATTGTATTTAACATTCCCCTTAAGGTAAGAGTCCAAAAAATTGTATTTATTCCCCCTAATTTGCAAGCTCAATTTTATTTAATGGGCTTTGTCACATGGAACCCCAAATGTGTGCGCGCGCGCGTATTTCTGGTGTTTGCAAAAATCCAAACGCGAGACTGTGAGGTCAAGCCTGTTCTGACATAATGTTAAATTAGCAACTTGTCCTAAAACTTAAGCTTGAAGGTAAGGGCCCAAACACTTGTATTTATTGCTTACAGGTTCTTACTTCTTTAACTGATATTATGCCTATTGGCCATGTGAAATCATGAATATCTACGAAAGAATTGGAAACATGCGATGTTTGGCTATTGGGAATATAGGGAAGCAGTTGTCTCAAATTTGAATGCCAAGAAGAAAAATATCATTGATGTTCATATTGCTTGGTAGAATTGTGGACAACCATTTTTCTGTTCTTCCCAGATGTGCTTTTATCTATAAAAATTGATTGAACAAAGAAGATTATAGATGAATTACCTTCATCTATCACAATTAATTCAGCAACAAAAACAACACAGTACCCTGTCATGTTTAATGTGATAGGAAAAGTTGTGTGACTTGTTTATTTTATCTTTCTATCTATGTCCATTTATTTGTTACCATATAAGTTACTGATGCCACTATCTAATTGTTTGCATCTACAAAAATTCAGATGGCCTACCTGGATGATTGGGCTTCCCTTGAAAGAGACCATATCAGTTCTTTATCTGGGGTTGTAGAAGATTTGGAAGCGAGCACTGTCCGTGTTCCCATAACTGGAGGAGCAAAGGTTTTTCAGGGTTTTTTTATTCCAGTAATTAGAATTAAAATGAGAAATGAGAAATCTTGGCATCATTATTGGATTTATTCGTTTACAGGTGGACATTGAATCTTTAAAGGCTGCTGTTTGCTCAGCTGTTGACGCGATGCAGGCAATGGGATCCTCTACATGCTCCTTACTATCAAGGGTGAGATATTATGTTTAATAAGTACTATGTTAGATATGTATTATTTAAGTTGTTCCATGCACATAACTCATTTAAATTCTGTTTAAGAACTTTTTTTTTATATATATATATAAGCGCTGTATATCAAATGGTTTTTTTGGCATTGGTCATCCTATATAGATTTCATAACCATCATCAAATGTTCATTGTTAAGATACCACTGTCTGCATGATATCATATTGCTAGCCCCTAGTGGCCAGGGGTGAAGGATTATAATTCTTCTATATTTTACTGTTGACACCTATTAAATGTTTGAAACCATTGTTTTGATGTTTGATACACATTACTTTTTGCCCGTTGAGAAGTAAGTTTCTTACATTCTTCGTTCTTTCAGCTACATGAAAACAGTTTGATGGAATTTTTAGTTCTAGGGCTGCATTTCTTTGATCCTTTTGCCAACTCCAGACTCTGATGTTGAAACATGTTTGTTTTGTTAAATAAGCTTTTGTACACATACAAGTAATCCAGGATCTTAACTCCTTTTTTTTGCCTTAACTTTTGTAGGTGGAGGGGATGAACAGTTTGGTTTCTGAACTTGCTGTTGTAGGAGCACAGGTGAAAATAAAGCTGGACGAGTGTGAAGCTCTCTTGGATTCAACAGCAGCTTTGCAGGTGAGAACAATGCTCCAGGAAAATTTTCATCTTGAATTGATGAGCTGATAGTAAGTATTTAATAGTTAGGCAACATGATTGTTTCTTTGTTTTCCAGTAAAAAAATAAAAAAAGTAAATAGTTTAAGCTTTTGAGTTATGTTGTCATAACATGATTATTAGACTTGGGTTAATCAACATATCTTCTTTTATTCAAATTCTTTCATCATACTAAACTAAGGTTAATAAATTCAATGCATGTTCTTGTTTATGCAATATTGATTCCAAGTTTGTCTGGATTCATGTGACAGGAGAAATTTGGTCTTGCACATGAAAAAACATGTTAGTTTAAACAAACATTGAATTCGAATCCTAAATTTCTTGTACCACCCGTAAAAACTTCGGTTTGCCTAACATGAGCTCTCTAAAGTAAATAATTTCTTCTATTCTCGAAAGGCTCATTTAATGAGCACATGGGCTTGAATAGGCACTTTACATCTAGCTAGGCCTTGACCTGACATGACTGAGTATGTTTGCCGTTCAGACTCTGCTGTTCACTTTTGTCTGCTCTGGGTTGTACGAAAGACACTCCTTTTAAGGTCAAAAATCGAGTCTTATCCAGTCTATTGATTGTTTCTGAGAATGCTTGTCTGACATCTGTTGCTTCACACAGACTGCATAGATACACGGTTCAGGCTCTCACCCATTTCAATTATGTGATGTGGTTGGAAATCTTAACCTGGTTAGGTATTAAATTGCTTGGGGCCAATATGCAGACTGTCAATTGCTTCATTATTCCCTCCCTCATGTGCCCATTAGTCCTTTGTTATGTAGCATTCAATTCTAGTATACGTGTGACTACATCCAATTTGTCTCCTATCAAGCTTGCTGGCCAAGTGCACATCATTCCTGACAATTGCTTTAAAGCAAAGTTCATATTAGAGTTGAACTTTTGTATGTTTGTGCATTCTATGTGTTAGATTATCTACTTGTTCTTCATGCATAATTCTCTTGTTCATCAAAATCTCAGATTGTAATTTCATTGCTTTCGGCATCCAAACAGGTAGAAGAATACAGCCTGAGGACTCATCTTATACAAAAGAAACAAACTTTGGAGAAGGATTGAGCAGCAATTTTCTTGGTCCTAACCAGTTGCTGATACACTAACAAATTTACCAGTTTGTTACTTCAACAGAGAAAAAGAAAAAAAGCAATGCTGTCTGCTTGGTCTCACCCAGTTAATGTAAATTTGATTTTTTTTCATTTAACTTTTGTTGGGATTTTCATAATTTAATTAATCTATTTTTCCTTTTTGTTTTCTTTTCCACGATAGAGCTAATGCTACAGCTCCATACATCTTAGATGTAATTTTTGTATCATGGATATGAACAGAAAAATGCAGAAGGAAGCGAAGGATTGAACGAATCCATTGGGAAAGGAAGATAAATTTACCAGTTCAATTATTCTCTTCTCTATTCAATCATGCAAACTCTCAATGATTATGCATCCTATTGTAAATAATCAATATGCTTTATCAAGTGCCCGAGCCGACAGAGGCAAAAACTTCAAATATACCCTAAACTGCTTTCGGATGGGCTTGAACTGCCATGCGCGCGTAAACCCGTACTCGGAGTTTCCCGCCTTTTTCGGTTATATGAATCTCGAGTCAATTATTCACCAACAATAGACCGGGAAGCAGAAACTTGTTTCTGAGTAATCTGAAAGGATCCCAAACGCTTTCTCAGCTGGCTCCGACTCACGGCCAAATCATCCTCCATGGCTTCCAAAACGATCTCTCCACTGTCACAGGCCTTGGGCTACGGGCGTGACCTCTTCTACTCCATCCCTAAACACGTTTTCCATTTCGACGTTCTCATTCGCGTCTCCAATAATAACAGGCCTCACTCGTCTATTTTGTTATATGCCCATTTGAGGGTAAGTACTTATCTTAAGCCGCCTAATTTTGCTTATTCGTTCGTAATATCTGCGGTCGCTTCTTCGTCTTGTTTTGATATTCATAGAGGTCTTTTGTTGCATGGGCAAGCGATCTTTGACCGGTATGGAGATGAGTTGTTTGTTGCTGCTGCTTTGGTTGATTTGTTTTCCTGTGTTGTGTTGGCAAAGAATTCTTGTTTTGAGGATTCTATTTGGTTTTTTTGGGGTCACCCGGTTGAATTCGACAAGTGCGGCGGCTGTGCTTCCGGCTGTAGCAGAGTTGCAAGAGTTGAGACTGGACATGGAGATTCAGTTTTTGGTTTTAAAGTTGGGGTTTCATTATCATGTTTATGGGATTACTGGATTGGTTTCATTGTACTCGAAATGTGGTGAGATTGAGAGGGAAATTTTGTTATTTAGACAGATTGGTCGGTCGGATTTGATATCTTGTAAAGCAATGATATGTAGTTATACTTGCAATGGCGAGACCGATTCTTCAGTGAGACTTTGTGGACAATTGTTTGCTTCAGGTGAGAAAGTTAATTCAAGCACGATTGTGGGGATGATTCCTGTGTTTTATCGTTTGGGTCATTTACATCTTACTATTTCCATTCACAATTTCTGTCTGAAGTCTTGTGTAATTTCAAATTCTTCTATTTCAACTGCTTTAATGACTGTTTATAGTAGATTAAATGAAATTAAAGCCTCACGTCGGGTATTTGACGAATCTTCAGAGAAAAGTTTGGCCTCTTGGAATGCCATGATAGTTGGTTATACCCAAAATGGGTTAACGGAGGAGGCAATTTCACTTTTCCGGGAAATGCAATCCTTTGTAGTGGCTCCAAATCCGGTAACAGTCACGAGTTATTTCTGCTTGTGCTTAACTTAGCGCACAATGTCTTGGAAAATGCGTGCATTGGTTAGTTAAGAGCAGAAACTTTTGAGTCTATTTATGTGTCGACTGCTTGAATTGACATGTATGCAAAGTGTGGAAACATTGTAGAGGCTCGAGAGGTATTTGACTTGATGCCACAAAAGACTGAGGTAACTTGGAAAGCGTTATGGCCTCCATGGACATGGATAGGAAGCTCTAAAGCTTTTTCAGAGATGTAGCGTTCTGTCATTCGGCCTACTGGAGTAACTTTTCTTTCTGCTTTGTATGCCTGCAGTCATGCTGGCTTAGTTAAAGGAGATGAAATCTTCCAATCCATGGTTCATGAACACGGATTTGAGCCTTTAGCGGAACATTATGCTTGCATAGTTGACGTCATTGATCGAGTTCGACATTTAGAGAAGGCCTTGGAATTTATAGAGGGATTGCCTGGGTGCATTGCTGGGAGATTGCATGATTCATAGACACAAACCTAGCCCATGTGGCTTCTGAAAAGCTATTTGAATTGCACCCAGAAAATGTCGGATACTATGTCTCACTCTCAAATATTAATTCAACCGGGAGGGATTATCCACAAGCTGCATCAGTACGACAAGCAATTAAGAAGAGAAAGCTTGCAAAGACTCCTGGGTGCATCTAATTGAGGTTGGTGGCTACATGTCGTCACATCAGATGATCGGCAGCAATCTGTGCAAAGCTAGAGGAATTGAATGGATACATGAGGGGCTGGATCTCCGACAGAGATTATAACTGCTTTGCATGATTTGTGGAGAAAGAGAATGAGCTAATGGCGAAGGTTCACAGTGAGAATTTGGCCATTGCATTTGGCGTTATCACTATTGAACCTGCAACTGAAATGAGGATCATTAGGATTCTCCGGATTTGTTTAGACTGCCATACAGAACTAAATTTATATCCAAGATTACAGGGGGAGTCATTGTGGAGACTACTGGTGATAAAATTTTCCTGCTGCACAGCTGTTGTTTAACGGATCCAAATTTTCCTCTCTCAAATCAACAACTATCCAATGGAAATGGGTTACCCGTCCGATCCGGCTAGAGGGATACAGAATTTACCAGTTTGGAAGAGAAATGAACTTCTATCTTCATATCCGATTAATTTTTTCATGCTCAAGGTACTTCCTGTTAACCAGGGTCGCTTTATGTTTTACTGTCTACAACTACTCAATTTGGTCTCTTCGTCCTTCTCGAAGTTAAAAAGAATGCTTGTTTTAAAGCCATTGAACTCATCGCTGTAAAAATAAGTAATATTGAGAAAAGGAGAAGTATCTGCTATGATATTATGCAACAGGATACAAGCTCTGAATCCATACTTTCGATGCTACAGGTGCATTCCATTAGATATTGATGAATCATGCATCATGGTATTAATAAAATGCATGCATTCTCAATGACTCAACATGACACGACTTCGGATGCACATCACATGCATGGCGAATCAGTATTCTTTTTCTCACTCTTCAAACAGCTTGAAGAAGTATCGACTGTGGTATCCCAGGGATGTTGCTCATGTGGCTGCCAACTTCAATTATTTTCAGTACAACTGTTAATATTATTCAAAAATGACCTAAAGTTTGTGGTTTTGACTTTGCATTAATCATTTTGACATTATAACTAAAATGGGTTTGAAATTTCATGTAAAATATGTAATTAGGAACAGGCTGGATTAATTTATCCTAATCCAATGGCTCAGATTTGACCTAGTCAAACAAAGTTCTAGTTTCTACAGTAGCTCCAATTATAACCTAATCAAATAATTTATTTATCGTACTAAAATTATAATTAGATGATTTTTTTAAAAATATTTGTATTAAATGTAAAATAAAAAATTTTAATTAAATTTTATATTTTAATAGTATTATTTACTGCCTGTTGATTAGCATCGTTTCTCTATCTTTTTTTGACAAAATAATAATTTGTAATATTATTAATAGTAAATAATTAATATTATATTTTAATAAAATTTATAAATTAATTTTATATTTTATTATATAAATTTTTTTAAAAAAAACTAATAGATAATCATATTTCGAGCACAAATCATAACCCATAAATATATAGGTATGCAGGTAGTGTTATCATAATGCTGGTGTTGTATTTTTGAAAACCTCTACTGGGAGAAAACTCCGTGCTTCAGTCATTGGTTTTCTGTTGGATTCAGTATCAGATTTGTTACTATTTTATCAAAGGTGGTTTATTTTTTGGGTGTGTCTGCCTCAATTAATGATACGGGGCAGGTTTCCGAAATCTAACGTCTGAAACTGAGATGGGTTCAGGATTTTCTACTAGTTTGAGCGCCCGGAGAAAACAAAAGCCTTCTGGATCGGATTCTTCTGCACAAAATAAGGCTACTGGGGAAAACAACGATGTTGTGACTCAAATCAGGTAAGTCGGATTATGATAGATTGTAAGTTCCTGGAGAGTATTCTTATTTCGCAAGATTAATGATTAGGCATCCTCCAGAATGATTTTTAGGGCCAGGTTTTGGAGCATCTTTCTCAGTTTTCTGTATCTTCTGCTTCAAAGATTATCTCCAAGCTTTGTTTGTTTGTTTGATTGATTTTTGTCGTGCTGCTGCCGCTGCTTCTAAACCAGCCTGCTGGAAGATCTGCTTCCAGATCATCCTTCTTCTAGACCAAACCTGTAAAATTTTCGACCCTTCTGAAATTATTTTGATTCCGAACAAGATTGCCTGCAATGCAGTGAGCAGTATATGATGATTGATCATCAATATAATTTACTTGCGAATTATTGCAATGAAGTCAAATCGTCTGACAAAATAAAAAGGCAACACTGAGAGCTACAACTTTTCTTTTTACACGGGAATGTTCTACCAGGATTCTTCATCAAAACAATTTTCTGAATCCCAGAACTTCCCAGGGAACAAGAACAGAACCTTCTTCACAACATTCAGATTTATATTAAACAACCACCAAAACTCAACCCTTTAACAGTGAGAAAACTATCTATCTGGCTTGACTCTCCCCGTTGTCTTCTGCAATGTTGAACAAGAATTTCGGGAGGGATGCTATTCGAGGGAGATGAAGTAACACCTCCCCAAATGAGTCTTTCCTAGACATGCCTGTCGGAGGTTTGCTGCTAGAGACATCCTTACTATCTGCCTCGGGAGGTTTAACATTGTCCGTCATCCTGTTATCATAAATTGATTCAAATGTGCTAGTTAGCTGCGCGTCCTTTCCTTTTACATCATTGGGTTTTTGATCAGAACTTTCCCCATAATGCTGGTTGTTTTGAGCTGTACTGGGCTCTTTCTGCAGAAGGCAACAGAGGGAATTGACTCTTGACATGAGGGATTTCTCATCAGAAGTGGCTGATAATTGAGTGTCACTTAGCAGATACTGTGCAATGTCTTCTAGTAAGTCACGGCAGTCTGATCCTTCTTCAGACAGATGTTGGTTTCCGGAAGTAATCTGTTCTGAAATACAATGTTCAATATGGTTCACAAGATCATTCATAGACATTGAAGGGTGAAGCCCCAGCAACTTTATCTGGTCCCAATTCCTTGAAGCCTTGGAATTTACCTCACCAGTTCCACTTCCTCCCATTGCACAGGCGTCCATCACTACCATTAGAACAGTGATCAGTGAAAATTCAGGAAACCAACTAGAATGTGCAACCACAAATGAATTAAGAGCTTACAAATAACCGTACATAGCCAAGACATAGAGATAAGTGTGATACTGGAATTCTAACATTAATAATACATATAAAACACAACACAACCTCAAGCAAGAAATTCAAAAGAGGAATTAAAAAATAAAAGACATTTTTTAACATATTTACATGTTAAGACTATATATTCTTTCAAAATCTCCCTCATACAATATACTTTTTCAAAGAAAATTTCAACACTAAATGAACATATTTCTCACTTGAAAACCAAACTAAATAAACAATGAATGAATCAAATGTCACATCATATTAATGGCTTCTCATTTCTTATAGGCAGCACCTCCTACTCATACCATTTTCTATATTATTACCAAAACAACACCAATATCATGAATATCAGTATATGCAGGATTTTAAGAAAAATCTTATTAAATGGGGAAAAAATATGTATGTATCTAAAAATGAATCTAGGCTAAAGAAATCGTTAAAACTTCAAAATGAAAGGAACATATCGATAATGTACCAGAGCTGGGAGATGGGGCTTCCCGAGGCATATGTTCTGATCCAATACCAGAAGGATCCCCCTTTTCAATTTCAAAGGAAGACGAATGAGCAGCAGTTGGTGATGATAGACTCTGCAAACCAGAGATAGACTGCCCTTTACTAGTTTTGACGTGATCACCTTTAGCTTCATCTAGATCCTCACAAATGGAAGCCCTTGGTTCAAAGTATGGTGAGTCCAAAATTATTTCTGGCTGTCGGCTTAAGAAGTTCAGACGCATGTCACATTGGATGAGCTTTTCAAAATGCTTGTTTAACAGCCCTTGCGGACACTGCAGAAAGTGTTGCCTACAAATCATAATATCAAAATTTCACATCAGTTTTACAGCCTCATCAAACATAAAATACAACCCTTTTAAGAAGAGTTTGTAAAAGAGAAAAAAAATGTCCAACATAAATCTGAAGTCCGATAAAAAGATTTTCAGCAACAAATATATCCCAAGCTTCGAAGATGAAATATTGACAACATAAGTGCATAAATCGAGATCTATAGACGCTATATAACGAAAGTATGCACAAAACCTTGAATAAAATTATAAAAATATTAAAAAGAAAAAAGCTTAACTTGCTATGTTACACGACAAAGACAAACCAAACCTCAAGCTATAATCCAATTGATGATAATATGAAAAGTAACCATGAAAGCAAAAGTATCCAACCTGTGTACGCTGGCTTGCCCACCAGTAAAATCCGCTGTAGCTTGCCACAAGGTGTGCTTTCTAGGCTGTGGGTTAGTCTCCCTAAAGAAAAGGGGCTGTCTAGCAAGCTGCATAACAAAACCAATTACCAATAAATCAATTTACAATCTGCAATATAAACACAAAGTATGTACAAGTTGGCGATAACATTACCACCACATTCAATGTTCCAGGTGCATCGTCAGGACAGTTTGCTTTCAGAGCCATAATATCTGACCACTGGATCTCTATTTTGCTCTTGAGGCCACCTTCAAGAACTTCCCAAACAAGCTTATGCTTTGCAAAATAGCACTTAGCCACTAAATCACCTTCATATCTCGATTTATACTGTCACCCAAAAACAAACAACAATTATCAGTAACCTGTTAACTCTCAAAGCACATTGAAAACACAGAAAAAAATATCTCAATCACCTCCCAACACCCAATTCTTAGAATCGAAGCGGGAAAATTGGAAGCCTTGAGCTTGTCAGTATTACTGGATGAAGAGACAGTGGCTTTACTCTCCTTCTTAACCACGGGGTTAACGTTCTCAGTTCCTTGAGAGAGCCTCATTTGAATCAAATCCAACAATGATGGGCTCTTCCTCAGCTGCAAACCCAACGGGCTAGGCTCATCGAGCGGGTTGTATTGAGATGGAGGGATCAGAAACGATTGATTAGCATTCCAAGCACCCCATTGCTAATTCATGATCAACAATAACACAAAAGAAAATATTGAAAATTAAATATTAATAATCATAACAACAATAAACACAATGACTTTTATACAGATACATAAATCCCCGATCAACTAATACAGATACAAAGGGAACCTAA
This sequence comes from Xylocarpus granatum, assembly GCA_019650275.1. NCBI lineage: Eukaryota > Viridiplantae > Streptophyta > Magnoliopsida > Sapindales > Meliaceae > Xylocarpus > Xylocarpus granatum. Next base: position 261,685 of record BNST01002624.1, on the reverse strand, counting down.
AAATGTTGATTTTTCTTCACTTTTTTGGGAATTAAACAGGGCAGACGTGAAAATAGCCTACCTGTTGTTGAAGAGTTGAAGATGTCTTAGATCGCTTATTGAGAGGTCCGTGTTCTTCCTCCAACGAGTCTTCAGAGATCTCTAATTTGACCGGCACCGTCTCCCGACACGACGACGTTTCAGGATCTGGCTTCGGATTCCCTGATTTCATCAACTGAACCATCAAAAAAAAATTTTTTTTGCCAAATTTCACCTCGCGCCAATCACAACACCGACAGCTAAGGAAAATCGGATTTTTCTCCCCCGATGAAAATAGAAAATAAAACACCAAGAAATTTCCAAATTTGATTCAGATTGCAGGAAAACGGGGAAGATTCTGAAACCCTAGAATTCTCCTGCTTTCTACCTTCCGCTTTCAATTTCCGAGACGAGAGAGATCTTTAACGGTGTTAACGGGATGGTGATCACGTGCCGCATCCTGCGTTCTTCTTCCCAATGACTATAATAGCCTTAAAACTGCGCTGTACCAGACACTGGCCCTAAACGATTTGGTAATTTCATTAAGTGACATCGATTGAGCACGTGTTTGTAGGCAAGTATGGTACGAGCTAACGGCTATATGTAGGGCCCACGGTGCTTCAAAAAGACGGCGCTGGTTGGTTTGATCTGATACGTGGCGCAAGATCCTGAGGTAGCTTGCCAAAAATGATTCCTTGAGTTGACACGTCGACTGTTGAATTGGATGCCGTGGAAGAAGGCTTCGGGTAAGGGTGGCTGCCTGTGTTAATCGTGAGCTTTCTCTTTTCTTTTCTTTTCTTACTTCAGTAGATCATACGCAATTGGAAAACTGGATACATACAATGTATGTGGATGTTAATCTATCAAAATTTTATATTATTCTCCTTTCACAATTTTCAAGTTAATGCAATGCAATCCGATCCAATGTGTTACGAAGAAGTACTTGGGTTGCATGTGGCAAATCGTTTTCCTGTTAGCAGAAAGCCATTGAGAATCAAAAAGCTGGAGTTGCTTCATGCATAAGCACTCTATGATGAAGTGCACTTGCTTTTGAGCTTTGTGGGTGAAAGAAAACATGTGGGAAGTAAGAGCCAATAATGATATCAAGACAATGGAAATTCCAAGGTAGGAACAATCAACTACCTATTTAGCTGGATTAAGAGAACAAAACAACTGGAAGCACTTTGTTGTTTACATCAAAATGTAAGAAACTTCCTGGAAATTAACACACATTGGTCTTCAGCAAATCGTAAAAAGCCCATTTCTATTTTGCTTGTCTGTTAACTTTCAGATATGGCAGGCAACCGGTGATATTGCCATTGTTACTTGGGCTAACGTTGGCCTGTTCACAACAATAGATAATAAGCAATGTTAAAGCTTGCTTTGTTCAGAAATGCCACAAAAGAGACGAGAGTATAAATCGAAAACGAGATAGCAAGTTTAAAAGTATAAGATCGTGATTATTCTAACTCAAAAAGAAACAGTGACTGATTGCGGTAATATAAACATCAAAGAAGGAACTCATGCATCCAAGTCATATCAGCATTTGTGGTCTAGATATCTTTAAAAAAGCAAATCTGTTGTGAGGTCGATTTCCAAATCATAGTAAACAAATAAGAGAAGCCAAAAAGGAAAGGAACTTCAGGAATTTTCTCTCAAGACTGTATTGGCATGTCTAGTAACAAAGACTTCATTTAGATAGCTAAGAGATGCCCAGGTTTCAGACCAAAAGCAACAGAAGACAGAACAGCAAACAGACAAGCAGAAAATGAAGACGGATCCAATAGATTTTCCAGCATGAAAACATCACAAAACCACGGAACTACTAAATCTCTTCTGCAAAACATTGTGAGCATTTAATCCCTTTGCTAGCAGAACTAAGAGAATTCAATTGTGGGAAACCACTTGGACTAACTATTTTATTAATTTCTGTTACCTCGCTCGCCAGCGTAGAAAATAAATCATTCAGAATAGAAAGATGCCATAGCAACATTTTGAGTCAGTATTACTCACTCCATTTTCTTTTAATCCTGTTTTTTTGGCAGTAAAGAGAAGAAACAATCTCATAAAAGTAAACATTCATCACATTTCAGTATGCACATTTTTGTCACTTCCTATGACAATCACATCCTACCTGAAAGCTCAAAAGCTAGTAGACTACAGCATTTGCATAATTTTTCAATGAGAAATTCTCAATTTCAGAATTTTGAGAAATCAAAAGAGGATTGAATAGATCAAAATTTTTGTTGGATCCCTCACAAGGTTCCTCCACCCACAATTCAGGTTCTAAACTTCATCGTCAAGTTATTCAATATAATAACAGATGTCATAGTAAAGAGCTGCAATCAAAACCCAATTCAGAACCCAACAAGACAATTTAAATAGAGAGAGAAAGGACCTTTTGGCTTTTCATTTTGTAACCTTTAGCAGCAAATACAGTAAGAGCGTGCGTTCTGCATTGAGGAGCCATTAATGTTGTGAAAAGCCCATTGTTCTTAGGGAGAAGTAAAGGAGACCCAGAAATGCTAGAGCTTGAACTGAGTCTGAGAGAGTTCTAAGCCTCATTGAATGGGGCTTTTCTGATCGAAGAAGTTCTGATTGAAGGACATAACGGGGAAACATTAAATTGAAAGACAAGATGGAAGCCATGTTTTGTTTTCTTTACCTGCCAAGGATGCCGTGTTGTTCTGAACAGAAGAAGAAGAGAGAAGTGGTGAAACGTGGAGGGATGAATGGTGATTTCTGGATGAAGGGCAAATTGGAAACTGGAAGAAGCAGGGCCCTCTATCTTTTCCGTTTTCTGCGGCCTAGGACATGGCACATTCATCAACCACGATGTGTCCGAAGGGAGTGTTTATTTTTATTTCTTTATTTATTTTTTCCTTTCCTATTTCTTACTTTTTCAATATTTAAAATTCAATCCTCAAAAGTTTCGTACTTTCTCTAAGCCAATTATAATGTTTTTGGATACTTTTAAAATCAACAATAATTGTCATTAACAAGTGAATTAAGATAAATAAATAATTAAAAGATTGCCATGGTACCCTCCTGATATAACAAGTCTCAGCCTGTTTCCGTCTTGGCACATGAATAGAAACACTCATGTGAGAAATGCTGGGCACAGAGAGTGCTTTTCTTTCCAGCAACTTTTCTCCTTATCTTCCCGTAAAAAGCCGCAGCGGCAGCAGATGCAGCAGCAAATCCTTCACCAGACTAGCAGCTAAAAAGAAAGACTTTCTTGAAAGTTCAGTCAAAAACCCGCAGCAGCAGGAACCAGTTTTCCCAATCAGAGTTTCAAATGCAATACTTCCCAGAACTGCTGTTGCAATCTTTGGACTGGGATTTCTCGATGCCGGGTAAACTTTCTCGTTTTCTTTAATCTTCTTTGATGTAATTAATATTTTCGAAGATTTCTTCTTCTTCTTCTTCATCTGGATTATGAGTTGCAGAACTTGATGATGTTCAGGTACAGTGGAGACTGGTCGAGAATTGGAGTGATTTCGAAAGAAACTGAAGCTCTGTTAAAGCTTGCAGCTTTTGTGGTTGTTCCTGTCTGTATTTTTCTGATATTTTCTTTTTCCAGAGAGCAAAAGGATTGAATTTTTTCATCTGGGTATTTTTCATTTTTGGATTTAATATAAGTTTTCCAGTTTATATTTATCAATTATTCATTTATTCATACTATTATCAAGTAATCACTCAAAATTTTAAGACTAAGCATGCCTTAATAAGCTTATACACCAAATTTGAATAAGTACAAGATGTGGTTTCAACAGAAGAAAGTACGAAAAGATAATGGATTTCTGAAGTGGAATGGCTGAAATAGTGGACCAGTGCTTGCTTGGGTAGTGTAGGGACAATCAAATTCTGACCTTACATTTGGTAGCTTAGCTTATAACACAAAATAAGCTGGAACCAATAAGCTACCACTCTAAAGTGCTTCTCAATTTTAATGTACAACTCATTCAACAACTTTTTCTTAACCAAAAACAAACGAGAAAATTTCCAAAAATCAATCTAAATATGTATATAATACAGCATAGATCCTGAATAATGCATAGAATTACATACACGTATATATATTTATTATGTCATGTCATATACACACACACACGTATATATATATATATATATATATATATATATATATATAAATTTATCATAATTACTAATAAACTTGACAGAATTATAATGAAAATATTTCTTGCAAACAATCACAAGTCATGAGTATGATTCCATTTACAATCTTCCAAATTATCTAGAGTGAGTGACAAAAAAAAAGAGCGAACAAAAGAGTTGGGTAAGGTTGGGTCAGGGAGAGATTATGATGAGGTGTGACTGAGGAAGAATAAAAATGAATGGTCTGAAATTGCTAGCCTCACGTTATTTTTATTTTCCTGTACTCTTGTGTGTACAAGAAAAAGCCTTGGCTCTCTTCAGTCTCACCTTATCCTATCCCTTTCTTTCCTCTCTCTCTTGCTATATCCTATTTACTTGACACAGTCTAACTGTGTTTTGTGTCCCCAAGCTTCTCTTTTCTTTTCCTTCCCTCTTCAGCGCTTTTCATATATGTAAAAGCACTTTCTGTGTCGTTCATATATATATTTCAGAAGCACTTAATGCATATACTCTCTTGCAGCTCGATATCTGTATCCATTTATGTATCTTTTCGTATTGCACTACTTGTAAAAGCACTTTCTAGGTTGTTGTTTTAACACTGTTTCAGGAAAAGCCAAGAAAGCCAAAAAAAAATGGATTTCCTATTCTGCTAGGAGTGTGGATGGTTTATTGAAGAGAGAATTTGAGTTATTGGACGGAGCTTCCCCCAGAATTTGTACGCAGAGAGATTTTTTTATGTATTTTGTCGATAAATTTAATTCAGGTCATTGTATTTATCGTCAAACAAGCACATTGGATCGAGTCTGCTGCAACTTTTCATTCCGAATTCAACAGTTTTGATGCACAATGGCTCCGAAAACTGGCAAGGCAAAACCCCATAGAACCAAGGGAGAGAAGAAGAAGAAGGAAGAGAAAGGTCAGTCATATATTATTATCTGCTTTCTTAATTTCTGTTTGGTTGCTTAGAAAATTTGAGGAAAGAATGCAACTCATGATACCCAGATGAATATTTATGTCTGCATACATGTTTTTACCTTGTTAGTGTCATATCATTCAAGTTTCCATCCATTTTCTCTCCTGTTCTCGGCAGCCAAATGGTAACCATCATTCAAGTTTCCTTTTATCCATTTGGCTGCTAACAAAATTATCAACGAAGGAAAATAGCTCAAACCCAGATGAACAATTACGCTCATCTACATGTTTCTCGTTCATCACAGCATTTCATTCACCATTCCATTCCACTTTCTATCGAGCCTCATCCATTTTCTCGCATTTTCTTGCCAATCAAATGAAACCTTATCATCAACCAAAAATTGTAATGTTAATCAATTTATCTAAAACTAATCATTAATAATTTCACAATTCATGTAGTTTTGCCGACTGTAGTCGAGATTAACGTCGAGACGCCGGAGGAGTCACAAGTCACACTCAAGGTACGAAATCAACACACCGTGTAGGTATACACATTCCCATTAGTCCACTATAAGCTTAGTCTTTTAATTATTTTATTTATTTATTATTAACAAATAAATTATATTTATTTTATTAATTTAATAATTTTATCATATTAACTATATTTATAATAAAATTATTTTACTTAAAATTTTTTCATAATACATAAATAAAATATTTATTTTTATATATTTTTTAATTTTTAATTTTAATTATAATTATCTAACAATCAACTTTTTGTTGATTTTGTGAAGGGTATATCTACGGACAGGATCTTGGATATAAGAAAGCTTTTAGCGGTACATGTCGAGACATGCCATTTGACCAACTTTTCTATATCTCATGAGGTACTTTTACTTGTTTTATTTACTCTTCTCACCCTCTATCTTTCGTTATTTTTATTTTGACTCAACATGCTATCCTGCGACGCTGGTGGCCCCCACTTCCCAATTTTCGTAAAATCGCCATCACCGTCGATCCAATTTTCCTTTTTGGGACTAGCGCACTTCTTTTATTCGATTTATGAATAATGACATCCAAGTCCATAATAATTATAAGTTTATAAAAGAAATTGCAGTTTTCCATTTGTATGACATAGGTCCTCAATCGCCTCTTTAAATGTCCGCAATATCAGAAGGGTAATTTGGTCATATAGGGACGTATTTGATACAAATAGACAAGTTATGTTCTTATTTGTTAAAGTATAAAATTTAGGGATCCACATTTTATCATCCCGTGGATTAATTATCATCGTTGTGCGAATGGGTCACAGTGATCAGACGGTGTGTGTGGTGAATATCAGTGGTTTGCTTATGTTGTACATTGTATATTCCGTACTGAAAATAACACAATAAAGTGCCGCGAAATGGCGATCACATTGGCAGGCACTGACTATTTCCAACTGAATTTTGAAATTCCCCCAGGTGCGAGGATCGAAACTCAAAGATTCGGTGGATATTGTCTCGTTCAAACCCTGCCACCTCACCATCGTCGAAGGTAAATCACCAATCTATCGGCCTGGATCTAACCACACCAATCATCTCGTTAATTTTAAATTTCTCGTAAACAGAGGACTACACCGAAGAACAAGCAGTCGCTCACATCCGCCGTCTTCTCGACATCGTTGCCTGCACAAACAGCTTTGGCCCTTCTCCCAAACCGGCGGGTCGGCCCAGTGTCACTGCGAAAGAATCCGGTCTGAACGAGAGCGGACCGTCATCTCAGGATGGAGGAGATCCAAAGCCTAACAAGACAGGAGAAAAGAAGGTCGGAGGCGGCGTCGCACAGGTGGCGAAGAATGAGAAGGAAACATTGGACAGTACGGATAAAGGAGACGTTGTGTCCATGTGTCCGCCTCCGAGACTTGGACGGTTCTACGATTTCTTCTCCTTCTCGCATCTCACTCCGCCGCTTCAGTGTAAGTTTTCAGATTCCCTTCTCGTAAAATGAAACAGAAAACTGAAGTTTCCTATGTAACCGTATTGAAGAATCCACTGCTTATCTGTTGATTGTGTCCTGGTGGATTCTCTTGCAGATATTCGAAGATCAAATCGTCCATTCCTTGAGGATAAAACAGACGACGATTTCTTTCAAATCGATGTATGCGAATTTTTGCATATTACAATACCTAATTTTCGTTAATTTATTCTTATGCGAATTAATATTTTAATTTGGTACGGTTGGGTGAATATTCAGGTCCGGGTATGCACTGGGAAGCCGATGATAGTGGTTGCTTGTCGAAAAGGGTACTATCCTGCTGGAAAACGTCTTCTTCTTTGTCACTCTTTGGTTAGATTGCTGCAGCAGATGAGTCGGCCTTTTGATAACGTGAGTTTAATTGAATCTCCATGACTTTTATGTTTTGTTGTATCTCTATGATGGTCATTAAAATATAAATTTTGCTTGCAGGCATACAAAGCTCTTATGAAAGCTTTTACTGAACACAATAAAGTATGTATACTCGCAATATATTTTCAGAATTCTACAGTGATTAACAGAGAAAATGATTGTACACTTAAATTTGTATAACATTTTTGGTTTATTACCTCAGTTTGGCAACCTTCCTTATGGTTTTCGGCCGAACACATGGGTTGTCCCTCCAGTTGTTGCTGAAAACCCATCTGTTTTCCCACCGCTTCCTGTGGAAGATGATAATTGGGGAGGAAGTGGTGGTGGCCAAGGAAGAGATGGAAAACATGACAACAGGCAGTGGGCAAAAGAATTTGCAATTTTGGCAGAAATGCCCTGCAAAACAGCAGAAGAGAGGCAGATTCGAGATCGAAAAGCCTTTCTACTTCACAGTTTATTTGTTGACGTTTCACTTTTTAAAGCTGTTGAGTCAATCAAGAATATAATTCACTGTAACCAGTACTCTGTAAATGATTCTGCCACCTCACTTATGCATGAGGAAATGGTTGGAGATTTAATTATTAAGGTTGCAAGGGATGTGCCTGATGCAAGTATAAGATTGGACTGTAAAAATGATGGAAGTCAGGTTCTTGGAATGTCACAAGAAGACCTTACTCGGAGAAATTTACTAAAAGGCATCACAGCTGATGAGAGTGCAACTGTTCACGTGAGTTCTACATTGCTTTGAATGCTTATTTCGATTTACTGAAGTAAGCTGTGTTAATAGCTGAGTTCATCTTTTGGTCTTGCAGGACTCTTCTACTTTAGGTGCAGTGATCATTAGACATTGTGGCTATACAGCTGTTGTAAAAGTTGCTGGGGAGGTGAACTGGAAGGGAAATCCTATACCCCAGGACATCGACATTGAGGACCAGCCTGAAGGAGGGGCAAATGCCTTGAATGTGAATAGGTCAGTCAATACCTTGTATCAGTGTATGATTATGGAATTAAGATGCGCTACCACCTGTCAAACAATCAGCTTTGTAGGATACACAACGAAACCATATAATGTAAACATTAACTGCTTTCTCAACAATTCACACTTGCAGGCACACACACATATGTGAACACTGTAAATAGTAATGAAAGGAATTATGTACTTGCAAAATTGTGCACTACTGATTTCTTTTCCTTGCCTCAATTTTCAGCTTGAGGATGTTGTTGCAGAAGTCAGCCACACCGCAATTCTCTACTATAGTTCAACGATCTCAGAGTGCCGATTTTGAGAATTTGCAGTCTGCTAGGCTTTTGGTGCGGAAAGTAATAAAGGATAGTTTGCTGAAGTTGCAGGAGGAACCTTCCAAACATACCAGGACTATTAGATGGGAGCTAGGAGCTTGTTGGGTGCAACATTTGCAAAATCAGGCTACTGGAAAAAATGAATCTGAGAAAACTGAAGAACAGAAGCCTGAGCCTGCCATCAAGGGTCTTGGAAAGCAAGGTGCACTGCTAAAGGGTATAAAGAAGAAAACAGATGGCAGAATCAGCAAAACTGAGCAGGGAAAAGAGGTTCCTGCAGATAACAACCTTGGCACAAATAATAAATTAGATGTGGCTGATCAGAAGGAATCAGAGAAACGGGATGAGGAAATGGAAAAAATGTGGAAAAAGCTGCTTCCTGAAGCAGCATACTTGCGCCTTAAAGAATCAGAAACAGGTCTTCACCTTAAGGTTTGCTTGCTGCTTCTCTGTAGAACAAAAATGTGAGCAATTTTGTTCATCAATTTTTTTGAAATCATGTACCTTCCTGTTTTCCCAGTAGAGCTGACTTCAGAAATTTCCAGATTGTTAAGTTGCCTTATGGTTACAGGCCTATAAAACTCATGATCTTTCTGTTGCATCTCTTACAAACGTTTTTATTTGTGATGTTCTGGTTTGTTCATATTGCAGTCACCTGATGAGTTGATTGAAATGGCACATAAATATTATGCTGATACTGCCCTTCCAAAACTGGTTAGTTCGATTTACCATCTCTTTCTTTGCCCCCAAGATATTCTGCAGTTAATATATCTGGTTTATGTGGTCTAAATTTATTAGGTAGCAGATTTTGGCTCCCTTGAACTTTCACCGGTTGATGGAAGGACATTGACAGATTTTATGCATACCAGAGGTTTGCAAATGTGCTCATTGGGACAAGTGGTAATTTCCTTCATCAATTTTCTTATTCATCACCTTCTTTAAAAATTTGTTTCAGTTTTTGCCATTTTACACAAGTTTGGAGTAAAGAAGTCTGTTGAAATTTTATTGTCTCCCACTTACGGTATTCTTCCCCCGGGACATTCTAGGTTGAACTTGCAGACAAATTACCTCATGTTCAATCACTGTGTATACATGAGATGGTTGTCCGAGCTTATAAACACATACTGCAAGCTGTTGTAGCGGCAGTTGATAATGTTGCTGACTTAGCTGCATCAATAGCTTCATGCTTGAACTTATTGTTAGGAACAGCATCTACTGAAATTGCCGACACAGATGTCACTAATGATGATATGTTAAAGTGGAAATGGGTGGAAACCTTCCTTTTCAAGAGATTTGGATGGCAGTGGAAACACAAAAGCTGCCTGAACCTGAGAAAATTTGCCATTCTTCGTGGTTTATCGCACAAGGTTTGATGATAAGACCTTTTTGCTACTGTTTAATTTACCACACAGTTAACATACTCCCATATCTGGGTTTCTTAGTGAAGTTATCTTTTGTCAGGTTGGGCTCGAGCTTGTTCCAAGGGACTATGATATGGACTCTGCATCGCCTTTTAGGAAGTCAGATATCATAAGCATGGTTCCTGTCTATAAGGTATTGTTGTAGTTCACATTAGAACTGCGATATGACATTCTTCCACAAATTTTCACTCCTAACAAATTTTATTCTTCCATACAGCATGTTGCATGTTCATCTGCAGATGGGCGAACACTACTAGAATCATCCAAGACTTCGTTGGACAAGGGAAAATTAGAGGATGCTGTTAATTATGGCACTAAGGTACAATTAGCTCCTTCCTCTTTGGTGTTTTATACGTTTACTAAGGACAATGGAAAATTGAATGTGTTGTATCTTGAATCTTGAAGGCACTCTCAAAGCTTGTGTCAGTCTGTGGACCTTATCATCGAATGACAGCAGGAGCATATAGTCTCCTGGCTGTAGTGCTCTACCATACTGGAGATTTCAATCAGGTATTTTCTTTGAAACATTTAGATAGTACCGTGCATGCACCAGATGGTTAATAATATATTGCTAGCACACATGACTGGTTAAACTCAAGCATGTTGCAGTTGTTATTTTAGTACATTGTTCAGGGTATGCTAGTGTGTATTTATTTATTTTTCCCTTCTGAAAAAGGTAAAAGGGTGGGACAAGTCTCCAAACAACATTTTTAAACCATTTATCGAGAGAATTATTCTTCTTTTCAATATGCTGACCTCTTTTACACATATAGGCAACCATTTATCAACAAAAAGCTTTGGATATAAATGAGAGAGAACTTGGACTTGATCATCCTGATACAATGAAAAGTTATGGGGACCTAGCTGTCTTCTATTATCGACTTCAACATACAGAGTTAGCCTTGAAGTATGCTTTTATAAATTTTTAATCAACTTATATTTCCAGATAGTTTTGTTATATCCTTATTTAGGAGTTACATTCATTTTTCCTCATTCTAGGTACGTCAATCGTGCATTGTATCTCTTGCATTTGACATGCGGACCATCTCATCCAAATACGGCTGCTACCTATATTAATGTAGCGATGATGGAAGAAGGTCTGGGAAATGTCCACATTGCTCTTAGGTACCTCCATGAAGCCCTGAAGTGTAACCAAAGACTTCTTGGAGCTGATCATATACAGGTAAGATTTTTCTGTTAGAAGGGAAGCATTTTAGTAGCAAAATATTATAAACGTGAGAAATATAGGTATTGCTATGATGTCTTTATTTGCTTTGATTAGATGTGAATATGGAAGTTTAAGTTAATACACTAAGTCTACAAAAAATTGTAGAAAATATTAGGTCATTGGATTGCATTTGTTTGTAATACATTTCTGGTTTCTTCAGACTGCTGCCAGCTACCATGCCATAGCAATTGCTCTCTCTCTGATGGAAGCATTCACCTTGAGTGTTCAGCATGAACAAACTACCCTACAAATATTGCAGGCCAAACTTGGGTCTGAGGATTTGCGCACACAGGTAGCTTTAATTTTGCTGTTTGATGATTGAATATCATTTTATGATCCTTGTTTATCAACTTCTAAACAATGAAATGTTCTTTAGGATGCGGCTGCATGGCTTGAGTACTTTGAATCCAAGGCTTTGGAGCAGCAAGAATCTGCACGCAATGGTACTCCAAAACCAGATGCCTCAATCTCCAGCAAAGGTCATTTAAGGTAATGATGAGAAGCAGAATAATTAGTGATTTGGAGATGGCATTTGTATTGAAGCTCTTGTGAACTATTTGGTATTACTAAAATTTTCAATCTTGAAACAGTGTTTCCGACCTTTTGGATTACATAACCCCAGATGCAGAGATTAAAACAAGAGAGGTCCAGAGGAAAGCTCGTGAAAAGGTGATAAACTGCTAAATATCCCTGCTTTCATTCCTTGTACTGCTCATGGTACTCCTTTTCTCGCTGCAGAAATTTTTTACGAATAGTTTTACCTTCATCATGCAGGTCAAAGGCAAACCAGGCCGAACCTGGGAAACAGTCTCAGATGAAGATCAGAAGGATGAAATTTTGCCACCAACTTCTCCGGTTATGGAGAACTCAAGTGATAAAGAGAACAAATCTGAGGCTCAATTTTCAAAACCTAAGAATGAGAAATCTGATTCAGATCTCCTAGAACAATCAATAATGATTAAAAATGATGACCTAACACAGGATGACAATTCAGATGAAGGATGGCAGGAAGCTGTTCCCAAGAGTCGCTCACTTACTGGTCGCCGTTCTGGTTCAAAGAGGACAAGCTTAGCAAAGCTGAATACTAATTTTATGAACGTATCCCAATCATCAAGATATCGAGGAAAGCCCACTGGTTTCACATCCCCAACACCAATTCCAAGTGAATCTGCTGCCACCTCTGGATACAATCTTCCTGTTCCAAAAAAGTTTGTTAAAAGTGCAAGCTTCAGTCCTAAGCTACAGAGTGCGAGCAATTTCACTGGTGAGGAGAAATCTGCCCCAGCTAGCCCAGCTTCCACCAATCAACTTGCCAAGTCTGCTCCTGTGGCTAGTTTAATTAGTGTCCAAGAAGCTGGAAAACTTTTCTCCTACAAAGAAGTTGCTTTGGCTCCTCCAGGGACAATTGTAAAGGCAGTAGCAGAACAATTTCCAAAAGGGAATCTTGCCATGGAACCAAGTCCTCGGGTGACGCTGGAGGCTGCCACGTCAGTAGTCTCCCCATGTGACATGACGGCTGTGAAGGATGCAGAGGAAGGCAAAGTTCAGAAATCCATAGAAGAAAAAAGGCCTGTGGTTTCTGAGGAAGAAATGAAGCAGTGTGTCAATGAAGAAGAAAAGACAGAAGTCAGGGACTCAACAGAACCCCTGAAGGGAAGAAAGGATTCTGCTTTGGAAGACATACAAGCGGAGGCTAGAAAAGAAGTGATGAGTGCAACAGTTGAAACCACAAATACAGAAGCTGGAAATGCAGAAGTTGTACGACCTGAAAATTCAGATTCTTCCAAGGTTTCAAATGTTGTTTCTTCTAAACCCGAAGTTTCAGAAACAGGATCATCAGAAAGATACCTAGAAGCTCCCCCTGATCCAGAGCCTCCTACCATTTTAACAGAAAAAACAACTTTGTTGTCGGAAAAAGATGCTGCTGTTCCCAAAGAAGAACCGATGGATGAAAAACCACAAGAACTACCAAATGCTGACATTAGTGTTAAACAACTCTCAACTCAAGAAGAAAAGCAAGATGAAGTAGAAACAGTGAAGGAGACAACCAAGAAACTTTCTGCTGCTGCACCACCATTTAATCCATCCACAGTTCCAGTTTTTGGATCCGTTGCTGTTCCTGGTTTCAAAGACCATGGTGGAATTCTGCCTCCGCCAGTGAATATACCTCCAATGCTTAATGTTAACCCTGTCCTTAGATCACCCCATCAGTCTGCTACAGCTCGAGTTCCTTATGGTCCAAGGCTGTCTGGTGGCTATAACAGGTCTGGAACCCGGCTTCCACGAAATAAACCCAGTTTCGCGAACGGTGAACATACAGGGGAAGCAAATCACTTTAGCCCTCCAAGAATAATGAACCCACATGCAGCTGAGTTTGTGCCTGCCCAACCTTGGGTTCCTAATGGCTATCCAGTTTCTCCTCATGGTTATGTGGCTTCTCCAAACGGCATGCCAGTATCTCCAAATGGTTTCTCTGTATCCCAAAATGGTGTTCCAGTAATGCCAAATGGATATCCAGCACCAATGAATGGGTTTCCTGCTCCCATTGGCTCAGTAGAATCGCCTGGGATTTTAACCGTTAATGTTGGAACTGAAACCAACCCTGAATCTGCAGGAGATGACAAGTCCTCAACAGAAAACAAAGGTGAAAAGCAGGAAACTGAGCAAAATCCTTCCGAAGATCAATATGTACGTAGTGAAAGCACTAATCCTGTGGTTGAAGATAAACCAACAGATGTAACTCCAGTTACTGGTGACTCAGTTTTGGCGAAGGAAATTTGCGACGACAAAGCAGTTGAAGAAAAACCAAGCAAGTGTTGGGGAGATTACAGTGACAGTGAGGCTGAAATAGTTGAGGTTATAAGTTGAGGGGCGACCTTCAACTTTTCTGAAATACAACGTGATCTGTTCATAGCTGAGGGCTTGTATAGCTGTGAGAGACACGACAAGCAATGCGTAACACAGATTCACACGAGGCCGGGAATGACCGGAACGGTTTTATCCTAAGCAGAAGCTTGTGAAATTAATAGCCGCGCAATGTTAAGTTTTTTCTTTTTTTGGATATATTTCAGTTCTGCTGCAGAGAGAAAGAAGATTTTCAAAACGGCTGGCATGTGAAAAATGCACCACCTCCACCACCACCACCACCATGAAAGGATCTCCCAAATAGTTCACTGGTCAGCTCAGGTCTCTTCATTTTATTCTTTTTGTTGATTAAACTAACAATAACGTTGAGGATTTTGTGCTTTCTATGCCATAGTAGTAGGAATATTGACTGCTTAGAAGATATGCCATAATAAATTTTCAGTTTCCTTTGCCTTTAGTTATTATGATATCCCATTTTATTTTTATAGTTGGAGAATGTGTTTACTTTCTTGGTTTTGTTCCAGGGTTCCTACTATAATAGAAAAGCATATATATTTTTCTTTGGGTTTTGCTATACTATTCGTAGACGGCCTTATTTAAGGACAACGATAGCCAAGTAAACATACTTTTGGCCTCCAATGGAAGAGGAGAAGAAGCACTGCGGGTTAGAGATTAACTAACAATAACTACATAATATTTCTGAAAAATTACAAGTAAATTGAACCAACATGAATGATACAAGGAAGGAATGCCCTAGCTGAGGTTGTTGTCCTGTAAACTTCTAAGATACACAAGGAGGAGATACCCGACGGAAATCCATAATAAAAAGTGTGGCAGCACTGTGGGCAAGAGCTCCCATAACAACGAAGACATGAAAGATCTGATGGCTATGCCCTGCAATATCAAATGCACCAGGCTTCCATCTTTCAGGTATTCTGCTAACATAAAATCCAGCTCCTACTGTGTATAAAACCGCCATGGCAAGCTCGTATCCGATGGAAACGTATACGTGCGGGTGGCCCCAGTGGAGCAGGAGTGCGTGCGTTGCCGGAATGACACCCGAGAATCCCATGGTGAGGAAGAGGGAAGCCCTGAAAGAACGGAAACGTGGAGAAGATAGGGCAGGCGAGAGGAGAGTTACAATGGCGAGGATTCCCAGGAGAGTTATGGAAGAAAGGTAGAGGAAACGCGTGTACGGGTGGCAGTAGAAGGCGTAGTAGATTGGAGCGAAGAAGGATGAGACAATCATGAGGGAGATTCCGGCGTAGTCTAGGCGCCAGAAGAAGAGGTTAAAGCGCCTTGAATGACAAGCAAGGAGGTGGGAAAGTGAGCTGCAAACTAAGCAGCCCATTGCTCCGGTTAAGAACACAAACCACGGCCATTTGGCAAGAACTTCTTGTGTCATTTCGTCACGTATGTGGAATCTTGATTGCTCTTTAATGGCGTTCACTTTTGAACCCTGCAAATGAAATCGTACAAAATAATCAATATTAGAGGATCGTTAGATAATTCAAGCCCATGTTAGAATCACAAAGTTGTGTCCGTACAAACAAACAGACTCTGTTTTTTCTTTCCCAAATGAAACTGAATACCCACGGGAAGACATGCGGAATCCTACAGTATTAAAATATAATTTAAATTATTTATTATTAATTATATAATAATAAAATAAATTATAAAAAAAAATAAATTTAATAATAAAATTTATTTATATTTTAATATTTAAAAATAAAATAAAATCCTTCACAAACCCACGTGCTTGCATAATCCCTTGTATATATTAAAAAGAAATAAAAGAAATTGACAGTGACATATAATAATTTTATATATTTACTTTTAAATATTTTATTTACTAAAATATAAGAAATGTACATTTTACCTAACACACCCTTGAAAGCACGACAGTCGTTTAATTTAGCATAAATATCTTATTTATAATTTTAATTTAAAAAAATATAATAATTATTATTATATTTTTTATTTATTATTAATAATATAAATCTAAAATATTTATACAAATTTTATTTAATAATACTAAAAGTACTAATTCTATTTTAATTTACATGACATATTTAATATTATTATAAATATAATATATTTTATTTTATTTATAAAAATATAAATTATATAATAAGATATTCGGTAATAATATAAAAAAATTAATGATAATATTATAAATATATATATATATTTTTTTTTAAAAAAAGAAATTTAAAAAATATATTAATTAATTAATATTAAAATAAAGATGGAAAAGGTATATTTTGAAAATAGTACAGAAATCAAAAGATCACGTGGGTGTATGGCCCCACTTTATGAACCAAATCTTTTGGGGCTTTTCGGCTTCTAAATTTCTTCCCCGCCTCCCTTTTCAACTCAGCCACTAATTTAATCAAATCAAATCAAATAACTAGAGAACAAATAACTCACCGGAAACATCATACGCTGATCTGAGACGTTCTTCATCATCATCAGCGTCATCAACGGCCCAGAACCCTCTCGTGATCTATGATGCATGTCAATCGAATTCAGACTTCTTTTTCATACATGCATGATATAAAATGACAAACGAGTCCTCGTCTTCTTTGTAATCTTACCTGGAGAAGAAATTCCTCATCAGGAAATCCTCTAACTCCATCTTCTCCATCGAGCTCATCACTATTAATCCTGTAAAAATCGCAAACCCCGCCAAATGCCTGCAGCCCAAGATTTACTTTTAATATGATCCCATGAAAATTAGGGAATATTAGACAAATAAATAAAGAAATTAATACTTACGTCCAGATGTTTAGGGTTTCGTTGTGCCATGAAAATAAGCTGAAGAAAGCCTCCTTCAATGGCCATTCGCATCTGTAATAATCCAATATGTATTCATTATCTTTCAAGTAATCAGGCAAGTCTTGGAACTTCACCAATCTTCTCTCAAATTTCTTCTCCTTCTTCTTTTCTGCTGCATCTTCTGGTCCCCTGCCACCCGTTTTCCTCTGCTGCAGCTGGTGCTGATGACGATGATCGTGATTGTTGTTTTCTTGCATGGTTGAAAATGTCTTCGCTTTTGCTGTGCGTTTCTGGTTATGATGATTAAGTCTCGCCGGAATATACCCGGACGGGATTGGTTTTCCGGCGAGAAATCTGCCTTTTTTTTGAGTGGTTCCGGCAGATCTAGTCTGGGTTTGAGTGTTCTCCTCCATTTCCTGTTTATATAAACAAATGGATGCGTGAGAACCAATTACTTTACAACGGCTTCGCATTCAAACATAATATCTATTTTTTTTTCATTTTTTAAAATAATATTTGTAATACGTGGCCGCAGATTATTGGAAGTAAATGATTGATTTTTAAAACATTCTTTAAAATCAGTTAATATATAAAATTAATAACCTTTTCTCATGTTTAAAATATTTTATATTGTATTATTATTTTTAATTTTTTTTTAGTGAAAATTAAAAATGCAAATTGGGTAGGTAAGTGAGAAATGTGATTGTAGTGTCACACAAGATAGCTATAATGCATATTATTTAATTTTTTTAAAATTTTATATAAATATTTTATATTATATATTTTAAATTATATATTAAAAAATATAAAATACATAATATTTACGTTAAAAAATTTATTAAAACGAAAAAATTATTTCATCACAAAAACGTAAAAATATATCTACAAGAAAATATATTCTATTTTAACTTTCAATGTTTATAATATAAATTTTTAGGTTATTTTGTTTTTTATTTTTAATTTTCGTAACAATAATTATGCGTGGAGGAAAATATATTTACTTTTTATGAGTGAAAAGGAAAATTTATAAACATGGAGAAAATGTTATGTCCATTCTCACAAGCTATTCATGTTGTGCCCAGAGAAGAGAATATTTCTTCGTGACAATGCCAACCCAAAATAGAAAGCATAGTAGTTGCTTAAGATTATATCTTATGCAAAGGAATAAACTTATGACATATGTGATGGCAATGCCAATAGACAAAGCAAAAGCCAGCCAGCATTAGCAAGACCAAAATTAGTTTTGAAGTGAGAAAGCTCCATTTGAAAGAGTGCTTTTGAAAGCATTGTATTGATATCACTATTAGAATCGTAACTATGATACAGAATCTGAACTATCTTTATTTAAATATATTCTGCTATCGAGTAAAAGTATTTTCGGATAAAAAGCGCTTTTGTGGTATAAGCGAAAGTGCTTTTTCAAATAGTGTGTTTGGGATGAGAAATGGCAAAGGGTGTTCACCTAATTAATTAAACTAGTTGTCTTGGACAAGGCAGTTGGCCAATTTTGAGGCACAAAATCTTGCCAAACACATGCAGAAATTATTAGTTAATTCTTAATTAATGACAAGATTCTGAATCATCGAGGTGAGGTTGTTCAGCCGATCGAGTTCTTCGTGGTCTGAATGTTGGCCTAATTATTTTCGTTAAATGCATTAATAGCAAGAATTCATATTTACTTTCTTTGTGACTTGTGTCTTATGATTTAATCGATGGCATGCCATTAGTTCAACAAACCCTGACTTTAAAATTAATTTATATAAATGACTTTTACGCTTATATCAATTCTATTTGTCCACTGTGATTTTTCATCCTATCAATTTTCAACAAGCGAATTTCCTATTCCTAGTTCTTTGGTACCTTCGTTCCTGTAAAAATAAATGAATATTACAGTTGTCGTTGGCGGTGGCTTTCTAATACCTAAGTTAGGACTATTTCCGGCAGCATAACCTTGCCTTTTTCTCGGGAATGTGTCTTCTTTTTCATAAACTTTATAGCTTGACGTGATTACTTTGAAAATTACTTTCTTGATCGTAGGCGGTTATCAAAATAACGAATAGTTAGGTGAAACCATGTATCCCCATAGTATAATAGGTAGTTATATAGACAACATGATCCTTTTAACTTGAGTTCTTGAGTTGTAGGCACATTGATCTCACTACTTGGCATTTGATTACTGTCGGGTAATGAATTCTCGATCTCACAGTTTTGGCTGATTCATTGGTGCCAAATGAACTACTGCAATAACACTAATAATTCTTATTCAGATTGTATTAAATTTGAAGTTTGCTCGAGAACACAAATGGTTGCATATAGCCTCGTTAATGTCATTGCGATGTGGGCCAAATTTCAGTAGCCAATATTTTAGGATCCAAAACCCAACTCCAATTACACGAGCCAAGAACCAAAATGAGACATTGACAGATCAAACAGCTTTTCAATGGTATAATTTGTGTATAATTATTCAAGGATAGGATTAGTGACACCATATTTGTCGTGTCACAAATGAATTAGTGTATTTTTAATTATAAAAATTATGATTAATACATATATATATATAAATAATATGTTGTAATTTATTCAACATATAAAATGTAATTTCATTCATTTAAAGCAGATTAATCTAATCCATCTAGATTTGGGTGTGCCTATAAACTATAAGGCTTTAGAGTTAGTTAATAGTTATTTTCGTTAATTATAGATGTGCCTACTGTAAGCTCTAGGGTTTATAATCTGCTGGCTATGTGCATTATGCATTTAATTAATTACTTACTGGTTGGCCCCAAAAAAATTCAATTACCTCATCACAAGTGCATCTATTTCTTTATATTAATGCATATTAATGGCAATCTAATGTAATGCGATTATAAAATTAGATAAGTATTATCATAACATTTTGTATATACACACAATAAATCTACACATGAACTGATCTAATAGTGTTATATCATTATTACAAGTTTTATATTTATACGAAAATAAAAGAAAAATTATAATATTAAAAAGAAAAGAAAGAAATTTATATGAAATGTATAATGATGATATAATATTATTATATTAATTTATAAGAATTAAAATTTGTATATTTATTATTTTTTAAATATATATGTATAAAAAAATATATGAATTTGCACTAAGTGGCTAGAAAGCTAGGTTATAATCAAAAACCTAGAGATGCCATGAATTTTCAAAATGGTAAGTGGTCAAATATTTTGTGTTGATCAATTTTCATGTTTCTTCTACTGTAATTAGGTGAGCTACAATATGGGTGTTAGGCATGGCCAATAGGTGATGAGTTAGAACCAAAATTAAGTTTCCCAAAAGCAGTATGGTAATTTTAATTGCTAAAGTAGAAGTGTATTCTTTGGTTAGAAAAATATGGAGAGACATTAAATCATAGGTGTGGGCAAGCTTTTATAATTCAAACCTGTGTGGTCTTGCACAGTGGTTTGCGAAAATTTGTAGCAATAAATTCAAAAGATATTGTAGGAAAAGCCTAAAAGAAACTATGAAACATAGCGTATTAAATAACATAAACATTAAACACTACTCGTATGGTTAGTTGCATCTGTATAAATGCATAGTTATAAAAATTACTAGTACAATATTTTTTTAATCATGTTTAAGAGTTTGATTATGGTATATGTATGTACTGATATGTTTTAAAAAATTTAGTTAATATTAACTTAAAATATCCTTTATGAGAAATTAAAATAAAGAATAAAAATTTAAAACGTTAAATATATGATCTTATTTTAAGTTATAATAATAAAAATTTTAAAATATAATGATGCATTCATATACTACTAACATACTCTCAAATTTAAATATTAAGCATATGAATCGATCTATCAAAAATAAAAAATTTTAATTCAAATTTAATGATTATGTATAAGTCTAGTTAATATAAATGAGGTCGAGCTATAGTTGTTATATGAATACTAATTATATGATAGGTGCAAAACAGGAGGTATATAGCAGACGCATACGCAT
Source organism: Xylocarpus granatum (assembly GCA_019650275.1). Classification (NCBI taxonomy): domain Eukaryota; kingdom Viridiplantae; phylum Streptophyta; class Magnoliopsida; order Sapindales; family Meliaceae; genus Xylocarpus; species Xylocarpus granatum. The sequence continues at coordinate 240,664 of BNST01002624.1, read as the reverse complement.
GCCCTCACATCAAAAGTTGAAGACAATCTCTCAAGATTCTTGTAAAACATTGACATGTTGTAGGGAAATTGATCAAGCTAGCATTTCTTTTCAATTGAAGTTCAAGTGATTGGCTCATCAACAAGAAGATAATGACTTAATTCATAAATTAAATTCATGCCATCAATTGAATCTTATGTTTTAGGTTGGAATCTTTTATCCCAATTAGCAATTTCTTTTTTACTCTTTTACAAATAAGAAGAAAGCTTGTCTGTTTATAACAAACAGGTCCATAACTCCATTTAAATGGCTGCAATACCCTTTAGTTTTAACTAAGTACCCTAATATTATGATCGTCATAATTCAATATTAGAAGGGTAGTTTTATCATTTCAAAGTAAGGGCCAGGAACTCTAATTATTTCAAATAGACAAGTTATATGTTTATTTGTAAAATAAAAATACTCAAAGACTGGGATGCTATTTCGGTATATAGATTATTATAAATTAAAGATGACAATAAGACGCGCGTAACAAAATTTAAATGGGAGATGAAGAACGAATGAAAGGAATTAGCTTCTAAATCATTCGGATTTTGAATATGATTGTGATAGCACATATCATAGAGTTAGGTGAAGACAATCAAGAACAGCCCATACAAGCCGCTTAGAGACGGCCAGAAACAGCTTTAATTTGTTTTATTTTTTTTATTTTTTAATCTTTTAATTTTTTTAGTTTTATGTAGCCGGCTGTCTGTAATGTAATGTTGCCAGCCACACTGTTTTAACCCTTTTTTCTTTGCCTCTCTTCCTTGCAATTCCTTTAAAAAGCTCTTCATTGGAGGACCAAGTCATGTCTTAAATTTCAATTTTTCATCTCTCACTATCGTTTTTTTCATCCACAGAACGGTAAAGCGATTGCTATAGTGCAGCTTTCATGGTGAAGTTATCACAGCAAAACCAGAAAAACAATCCAAATGTTAACAGTGGTAATAATAATAATGGTGTGACTAAGGTGAAACGAACAAGGAGAAGTGTTCCAAGAGACTCTCCTCCTCAACGAAGCTCGATTTATCGAGGTGTTACTAGGCAAGTAGTAGATTTGTTAATTTCGTGCTTTGATTTCTAAAATTTATCTCCTCTGAAATGGGGTGATATATTTCTTGTTTGTGCATGTTTCAGGCATCGTTGGACAGGCAGATATGAGGCTCATCTGTGGGATAAGAATTGCTGGAATGAATCACAGAACAAGAAAGGAAGACAAGGTTTCATATATTTTCATCTTCTCTTTACATAAAAAATTTCATGTTCCTTTAATTTATCAGTTTTGCAGCAATGTTACTGACAGATTTTCCTCTTTATGTTTCTGGTTTTTTGGTGGTGGTTTTGTGCTGGAATTCTCCTCAAATGCAGTCTATCTGGGTATGCTCCAGTTCATTGCTTGCATGTTCTTTATATGAATACATTTTTCTTACGTTCTAATTCCATGGTGAAATCAATTGCTTTTCAGGTGCATATGATGATGAAGCAGCAGCAGCCCATGCATATGACTTAGCAGCACTAAAGTATTGGGGCAAAGACACCATTCTTAACTTTCCTGTAAACTATTTTCTCTCTTCAATATTTAATCTCGTATTTGCTCAGCATTTACTAGTTAATTTTACTACTAAAGTCTCTTAAAATGATGTAAGATATTGAGAGTTCGAATCTCTTAATTCATCAAAGCTTAAAGCTCATAACAATTTTCGATTTGTTGCAGTTATCAACTTACCAAAAGGAATTGACAAAGATGGAGGGTCAATCCAGGGAAGAATATATCGGATCATTGAGAAGGTAAGGTTCTTGGACATCTACAGTCAATGATAATTAATATATTCAATTCTAATAGTTTTATGACCAACTTTGCAGGAAAAGCAGTGGGTTTTCCCGAGGAGTTTCTAAATATAGGGGGGTTGCAAGGTCTGAATTCGGGCATTCAAATATTAGTCATCTTTCAATGACCATTTGCCCAACCACTACCAATACTTTCTCTTTAAATTGGACATGTTATGTATATATAAAATGTTTAACTTACACAGGTTTCATTTTTATTTATAAATTAAAAAATATAATAAAAAATTTGATAATGATAAATATACAATAATTTATATCCCAATTTCGCTCATAATTTATTTATTTATTTTATCAATTTTAATTATAATTATTTTTCTCCTACGGCAGACATCATCATAATGGTAGATGGGAAGCTCGAATTGGAAGAGTGTTTGGAAACAAATATCTTTATCTTGGAACTTATGGTAATTATTCCTTAAACCATCTTGATTTTGAATCAAAATATGTTTTTTTTAAATAATAAAAATATGTTTAGGCCAAAAATTATATATATATAAACACGTGTATATTTTTATATTATAATATTATCGGATTGACTATTATACATATGTTTAGGGCTTTCACAATCCCTCAATGATAAAATAAAGCTAACTCTAAAATCAATTGGTCAATCTCAATAGGAAAGCAAAATAATTGGATAAGTATTATACGGATCAATTTAGATATTTGTTAAACCTAAATGAAGCAAATATCCAATTAATCAGCATGCACGTAGAGGTAGCAATATCATTTTAATAAAGTGTCTGATTACAATACATGCATTTACTAATAATATATTCAAATTTTTTGTATTTTAAAACTTAAAACGACTTATATGAAAATTTAAAATAAAGAACAAAAAATTTTATTTGAAGTATTTTTATAAGAATTATTTTAAATTATAAATAACAATTTTGTTTAAATGTACTGATACAAATATGTATTATGGCTAAACTCGTTAATAAATACGTATTACAGTCATATTAAAATTTAATAAAATATCGCTTAGTGTTAAGTTACATACTCTAATATAGTGATGATCAAAATTTAGTATCGTACTCGTAACTTTTTTATTTTAATAAAAAAGTTAGGAATTTATTTATTATAAATTAATATGTATAAAGTTGGGGACCTTAATGTTAGTATTGCATACATAAAACCTTATCATCATTTTCACATAATTAACCTAACTTTCCTAATTATCGCATTAATTGTATTACAGCTACTCAAGAAGAAGCTGCCACAGCATACGATATGGCTGCCATTGAGTACCGGGGATTAAACGCAGTCACCAACTTTGACCTCAGTCGTTACATCAAGTGGCTGAAACCCAATCATCAAACCAGCTTCATCAATCCTGATCATCATTTAAACCCTAATCAGGCGGTAAATACGAGTCCATCTTCATCATCAACAATAATTAACGGTGTTAGTTATAATAATCAGGACCTGAACCTGAGCTTCCTTAACAACAACAACCAGAGTACGAGTGCTGCAGCAGTAATCAATCAATTACATCCGCTGATTGATCAGTCAGTGCGTCCGGTGACTGCTACGTCAGCCCTTGGGCTCCTTCTTCAGTCTTCCAAGTTTAAGGAGATGATGGAGATGACGTCGTCTGAACCTGATCCTTGTACTTCTACTCCGTCAATGGAGCCTGACCCGTTACAATGCAGCTTTCCTGAAGATATCCAGACTTACTTTGGCAGGTGTCAGGATTCCGCAAGTTACGGTGAAGGAGATGATGATATCTTCTTTGGTGAGCTTAACTCCCTCGTTCCACCGATGTTTCATTGCGAATTTAATGCTTAGAGATTTTTCTTCTCGTTAAAAGGGTCGTGTTAACGTGTGTTCTAAGGACATATCCTGAGGAAAGACTCCTGATATCAAGTCTTAAGAAGGATAAAAATTTGATGCATCGGCCTCAGATTTTCATCAAATTTTTAAATCATTCCAAGACTTTTGATGCCAATTAAATCTCCCTTAACTTGTGTCCTTAGAACACAAATTAAAACAACCTTTGTTTTTATATAAATATATAAAATCAAATAAATTCCCAACTAGGTTTTCTTGTGATTACAAAGGGATGAAAGAAGAAAATAGAAAGAATATGAAGAGAGAGAAACATATCATATATGTTTTTTTTTAAAAAGAATTAAAGTGATTATTTAATTATGTAAAAGGGATTATATTCATTTAGTATTGTTATTTTGTTTTTCTTATTTTAACATGTAATCTCTTTATTTGTATATTTTAATATGACTAAAGAGAAAAATAAGCAATTCTCTGTATCATTTTTCAATAATGCAAAGAAAAGGATCGACATTTATTTATTGTCACTCTCTATTTTTTTTAATTAATAATTGTTATTCGAGCATGTTTTGTTAATATATTTGCTTCTTGCCATTTCATGAATTACGGTAAATACGATTTATCTTTTATTTCTTTATCTAAAAGCACTGAAGGGAGATTGAATCTCCTTGTTTTGTAAGCTTTTTATTGTAATAAAGCAAATTAGTTTCATTATTATTGGGAGCTTCAAGATAGGAAGCATGTCAAGTTTTATGGTAAATATTTTGGATAAAATTTAATTTAATTTTATGATTTTTCTTTTTGCTGAGGTATTTCTAACTTGCCGAATCCAAGAACGAACAAAGAAAGTTGAGCCAATATGCATAGAATACCGCATGAGTAAAAATTTTTAAAAGGAAGTTTTTGGTTTCGTACGTCTTTTTTTTGGGTTAATCGTCTGACATATCCGTTTAAATGGTTCTACATTTAATTATCAATTGCCTTTTCGAGAAGGCTATATCTTATTTCTTAAATGATAATTCCTCAGGAGTTGATTTAAGATGGATCTTAGAATGGGATAGACATTTTAGAGTTGCGCGTATCTAGCTTTGAGTATGAGAGAAGAGTGGGTATGTTCTGTTTTCTGGCGTTCAACTACTGTTAGGTTTGGAATTTTATCCTGAGGGAGTGTTTCCTAGTGATGCCTTTGTCATGAAACCCTGCTTGTTTACAAACATGATTGTTTTAATCTCAAGTTTTACATCAAATTAGCAAAACTTATTTTTGTTGCATTTTTTGTACTCCCAAGTTGCAGCTCCACATCAAGGTCATAATCTGATTATTATATTCCTCGGTTCTTTGTTATGTGAAGCTTATATTATGTTATTCCAATTTTCTGTCTGACAGAATATATAATGATGCAATATTGCTCTTTTTCTATGAGGTCATCTCAGGTTGATTGTCATGCTTGCCATAAGTTTGTCTACCCTGGGGAAGAGGTCTAATGTTCAGTTCGTGGTTGTGAAGGAGTGTATCATTTACTATGTGTGAAGGGAAGGCTTGGGATTTCTAACCCAAAAAACATCAAGTGTCCACAACATGTAAGAATAATAATTTGATAAACTATGATATTTATTCTTGAAGATTCCTCAACTTTGAAATGAGTAAATGTGCTTCTATGGAGCAATCATGCAACTACATTTAGCACGGGAAGAGGGGGAGAGAGAGAGAGATGCCTTCACATGTTGAATTTTGTTTATTTTCCAGCCGAAGAATACAGGCTTGTTTCTATACTATGATGGCTTTAGTTGGTGATGAGAGCCTTCTTATGTGGTTATGGAAAATTGCAAAAACTTTTCTGCACTTTCTATTGGTTCATGGGCGTAGGGATTGCCTTTTACGGAATAGCTTTTTTTTAAGTTAATAAATGTTGAATTATTAAAGCTGGCAATCATGTCCACAATTTAGAGAAAAATCTGTGATTTGAGCCCCATTTTGCGCAAATATTTTGTAATTTCTATTACTACATTGTTCATGTCTGAACATTAGTTTCTGTTTTTGTAAATTTGATGCTGCATTTACATGTTATAGCCACAGCATTTTCCCAGTTGATTGTGGTGTAATATTTTAGATAGAATTCTGCTGCAATTTTAGTTCAACGTCATAATATGCCTTTCCTAATAAAGTGATTCATTTAAAAGACCAACCAGGACAAGATTAAAGTGATTCATGGCATCTTCTTGTAAACAGGCATGCTTCATTTGCCGACAGAGATTGCAGTGGCAATGTGTGCGATGTACAATTGCATCGCATGATAAGTGTGCACCTTGGCCACATAAAGCGATTCATTTAAAAGACCAACCACGATGATCAGTTTGTCGGAGGCATCCAGCCAATTGGCTGCTGGATAAGTAGGTCAATTTCCTCTTTCCTTGTGCAGTAATGTGTGTGTGTGTGTGTGTGTGTGTGTTTTTTCCTGACATCATCTTTATGGTTACAACATTTTTTTTTGGCTCTGTCAAAATTGATGAAAGGCCCTGAAGCAGTTGCTGTTGTAAACTTAGGATGAGCTTCTGTAGAAACCATGGGTATCACACTTGCAATTTTCATGTCTTATCAGATTTATAAATGTGCCTGCTAGAAGCGAATATCATTTGAGCTTTAAATTCTATTTTTTTTTCTATTTTCAGTGTTAATTCAATCATATGATTGCCAAATTCCCTCTTTATTTCATCTTTGGATCTCAGCTTAGGATGTTCAGATTTAGAATATGGGTTTATCATGCAATGTGCTGTATGAAGTTCTAGAGCCAAACTTTGAGATGGAGTGAATCAAATGCTTTTGAGACCATGACTTTGTGACTATCTTACTAGCACTCAATTCTTAGTCGAGATTTTATTCCTTCCTTCTTATTCATTGATTAGGCTGGCTTACAGGACTGATATATTTGTTGAACGAGCAGCATGCAGAGGCAACATGTGACATAGAGGTCAGACTTTTTGCCCACTTTTTGTCGGAACAATTGTTGAATCATATGTCATTTAAACCTGTTTATATTAATTGTTCAAGGTATGAATTGTATGTTAAACTTATACATTAGGAAACTGATGCTACATGTGCAAACAAAAGGAGGCAGGGCAGCCTGGGCAATGGCTCTAAGCCTCATGACAGTACGTATGTAAGATAAAGAACAACAGAACTCTTTGAATTAATTCTATGTTTAGGTAATCACTGTGCTAGATAATGCTGGGAAATATGAATAACTTGAAATCTTGTCTTTTTTATTGGTTACTAACTAACAGAGAAGAAAAGAAAAACAAGAGGAGCAAGCGTGTGGCATTTTTGGGTACTTCTTACCAAGAAAGAACACAAAATATGCAAAAGTATAATCAAAATGAAAAAGAAAAGCAAGTTGTAGCTAATCCTGAGTAGTAGGATACAGCTAATTATAAATAAAAGCTTTCCCATTTGATTTAGCATATATGTCTACTGGAAAGCTTTCTATTTTTATTTCTTTTGTTTGTTGTCATAATATCAAATTGAGATTGTTCTTCAATGTGAGATCTTGCAGAATGTAAATGAAGCAGGGCATATAAATCTATATAAAGATGTCTTCTTGACTTGATGAAATATTCATGACATTTATTATTTACTAAAACTTTATCAAGTAAAATATTAGTTTGTGCAAAATGTCAATTTATCCTCCTCTCCTGGTTAGGCTTTCTCCAAAATGTATGCAATAAACTACTGAGAATCATTGGGATTGAATGAAATGAGAGAGGATAAATTTCTGAAGTGCATGCATGCTTGTAGCATGTCTTCAATGTTCTGGTCCAAATTTATGAACCCAAATTGTGAAAAATGTGGTCTGTGCATAAATTAGTGTTGCATTTGACTAATAGAAACTTTTTATTTCTGTATTTCACAGGCTATCCTGTTCCCCTTCCAACTTTTCTAGGAAGTTTTCTGTCGCTTGCCTCTACCTTATGTTGATGAGGAGTTCAAGATTGATCTAACATGGAATGATCTGATGGAGAATAAAGTTGGGCCACCTCCTTATGTGCATATCAAGTGCAGTATCCTATAAATGATATCCATTATATTGCAGCATTTTTGTTTATTGAGTGATTTTAAAGCATCCGTAATATATATTTTTTGGTGATATGAAGATAATCTTTTGTTAATGACCTTTTATCATATGTGTATCCTCTTAGTGCACAAACTTAATTCAAATTAGATATTTACTTGGTCAAGAAGAAGTGTGATGATTTTGATGATGGTATAGGATGCACAAGCTGTAGTTCTGTCTGCTGTGAAAATTGTGTGTGCAGGTATTTCCTGCTTATCTTCCAATTAATCATCCCAATAAATGCTCATGTAGATACTAATGGATATAAGAAATAAGCATTTATCTTTTATTTTGCTGTGAATTAACCAGTTAACAATTCTCTGCCATGTACCAGAACATAAGCCTATCATCTTATAGGTTCCAATGCATTAGCTGCTCAAAGGCTTGCTGTTGCTCTGAAGCTTGCAATAACAGGCCATTTCATAAGGAGAAGAAGATCAAAATTGTCAAGGTGAGAAGTTCTACCAAAGGTTTGAATTAATTATGTCCACCTCAAGTTTTGAACACATTGGCATATAATATTTTTTCTCTTAGTTTTCTAGACATGTACATTTAGCTTTTTCACTCTAAAATTTTCTGTTATCTATAAAGGTTGTTTTTATTTTCAGACTGAATTTTGTGGTTGGGGAGTGGAGGCTGCTGAACCTATTAATAAAGGAGAATTCATAATTGAGTACATTGGAGAAGGTAGTTTTGTTGCTTTGACCTTAGCTTCAAAATTTTATATTTTTCCTTCAGTAGTAACTGCACTTCAATTGATTGCCATGATATCAAAAATAAAGTGGCCTTGTGCAATTACCCTGCATAATTAAGGATGTATTTTCATACTGAAGTTCTGCGTTTGATGAGTTCAGACTCGGGGATGTGAACTTTCCAAGTTTTGACATCTCGATTCACCCTTTATCTTCTACATGTTTTTGGAACATTGATTGAACAGTTGTCCTATTTTTCTTTTCAGTTATTGACGATGCTCTGTGTGAACAAAGGCTTTGGGACATGAAATACCAAAGGTGGATACTTTTGGTGAGAGTTTACAGTACGTCAAGCAAACACAGCGTGCACCAATGTTGACGGAGCAAACGGCGTTGCAGATGACTTGGTCGCAGACTTGGAACTTTCTCCTTTCCTTATTTTCTCCTCCTATCTTAGTCCCGATCCAGAGAGAAAAACTCAGGGTTAGGAACAAATGGAAAGCGTTGGGCCATGATCAGTACATGCAGCACTTCAGTACATGCAACATTATCAACACAATTTTGTTTTAAACAAATCAAATCAGACGTTATCAATGCAATATTTTTTCAAACAAATCAAACCAATTAAAATAAAATTAAAAAAAACCCACGTATATCACACTTAAACATAAAACCAAACATGCAGTTAGGGTTTTGTCAACTAATTGTCTCTATGCTTCATTGATTAGGGTAATGCTATGTTAATTAATGGTAAATTTGATTTTATTCACTAGTGTTAATAAGCAGGCGTGTGTGAGAGGTAAAGGGAAGATCTAATTCAATTATAAACCTCCCAAAATCTTCTCTCTTTTTAAAACCTTTAAACACTTGAAGTCTTCGGACAGGGCACTCCAACTCGTCCATATTGTTTTAAAAAAGAAAGTATAGGGAAACCTCACAGGTCTTTAGATGTGTGCTGGATTTTACAGTACGGCAAACCAAAATACAATTTTTTTTTCCCACAAGCTATTCTTTTTCTCACGCGGTCGATTGACCGACGATTATCGGATCGATCACATGATTCAAATTTAATGTTTGACTGGCTCCTGCCGGGACCAATTTAGTATATTTCCAGGCAAAAAGGGTGCTCTTGTAGGCATTGATTTTCCAAGATAAAATGGAAGTACGCAAATCAGCCAGAGCTCCTCAACCCCTACAATTAAACTTTCTCTTCTTTTCTTTCTTCAAAGAGATGCAGATTTCCACCTGCAAGCTGCAACAATGGCATCCTCATCAAAAACCTCCACTGGCCCAAGACTGCAACATCTAAACTCACTGACGGATCTATTAGGTGGGCAGAAAAAAAATACCCATTGGCACTAGATTCAAAACAAGCGATGAAATTCTGGCGAGCATTTTTCTTCTTGGCCGTTTATGAGCATGAGCAGTCGAATCTCTCCGGTAAATGCCTTACAATTTTACCTTATACTGTACTTAATTAAGGAACATGATATATATAATTATCAATGCTCAGATTTTGCACCGATTTTGGCGAGAAGAAGATGTATTTCTTCACACCACTGCACACGAAACACCAAAAGGGAACAGTTATTGAAAGAGTAGCCCCAGCAGGGATTTGAGAGAAAACTGGGCCGCCCTCGTCCATTGATGTCATGTACAAAGATGAAAAGCTAATTGCTACGAAAACGTCGCAGGCCTTCTACAAGAACAGTGAAGACTCTGGTCAACAGGAGAACACGCCACGGCTCGTGGAGGAATATATGCTTGGTATTTAAAGCTATCAAAAATCTGGAATGGTAGGTTTGTCTGCTTGTTTGGAGGTATTGTAAATTTTTGATACGTTAAGTGGTATCTGTCGAATGACATAATACCTAACTATGTATATGTCTAAAGGCAAATAAATACAAATTAAAAGTTGTAGAATTTGCAGCTTTTTTAATCTGAGGAAGATGTACAATGTCTGATTCACGATAACACCACATCCAGATATTATAGAACATTTCAAGGGTTGATGGACTGGTGAGCTGGGGCTAGGTCAAGCACGGCAATAACTCAAGTAGTTGTGCACATAAAGAACTCTTTCTACCGCTAGTGGATTTTTCTCTGTTGAGGTAATAGTTACCGCAACACAACGATTTGACAAAACAAGTGATGGTGTCTGCAAAGAGCGATAACTGATATTGGCTTCTTGTTGCATGTTAGTTATTACCAAAGACTTAATTAGCGTGTCAAGATTCTTTGGCATTAATGATCCGAGCATTGAGTTCCATGAAACGTTCGGTGTTGTTTTAGGACACATGCATGAGCTTGGGGACTATTAATCTACTGAGAGGATTGTCTAAGTCAAGTAATTGAATATCAGAATTATCAAGTGTTAAAAGCACAAAATGAACTTCAATAACAAGTTGCATTTGATATAATATAGATATCCCAAATAAAACATAGAAGCAGCTACAAACAAAATCACAGTGATCAAAGCATAACAGTAAAAGAAATAACATGCAAGTAGCAATTATTTATTTTTGTCTTGTGCTTTTGTGCATTGTAATTATCATAACTTTAGGTATGATTGCCATCACTCCTTTCATTCTTTACTTGCAGTAGACAACACAGAGTGCCCATGAAGGTGGCTGCATTAAGACATAAACACTCATTATGATTGTCATTTATCATAATAAACTTAATAAAGTAATTGAAGATATTTAATATATATGTGACCTACTTCATTTTCATTTGGAAGTTCACTTTCAAGCAGCATATACTCTTTCATCAACCATCCAGTTTTCTCTGTAGATGTTTGATAGCAACAAAATGGAGTCTTTTTAGCGACTGGCTTTCCATCTTTATCTTCAATATTGATAGACTTCCCAGTTATTCTCCAAGACCCTCCGCTTGATGTTTGTCTGTTGATAACCTTTTTATTGCCTTCGTACTTCTTCTCTAAGCGTGTGAATAAGTACTTTTTTTTATGACCTGAATCAACTACTAAATCTGCACTTGACAATTCAAATTTTCAAAAAATTATTATGTTCCCTTTGTTGCATAATATAAAAACCATTACAGATATGTATGAAATTAAATTTTTTTTACTTTTAAAATTACAATAGTTAAAATATTTAATAAATATGCATTGATTTTTACTTTAGATCAATTACATTCAATATCTAGTAATTCTATCTTACAGAATAATTGTAGCTTCAAAAAACTCTTATAACTTTAAAGATAGATCACCTTGAACAACACAAGCCTATATTCAATACTATTATTATCTCAACAGATTTATAATTAGCATATCAATATCCAAAATCCTTTGTTTTTTATGTCTTTAAAAATTAAGATATTATTTGTATCTTTGCATTAAACAAGTTTTAAATTATGCATATATATATTTAAACAAATAAACAAGTTTCAGAAAGCTATATGATTAATAAATAAAAAGAGTACAAGAAATAGGTTATAGGTGCAAAACCAATGGTTGAACAAATAAAAAAAATTAGGGATAGCCAAAACATTAAGAAGCATATTTTTATGAAATGTGCGGGATCACTCCACCACAAAAAATAAAAATAAAAATCGCAAGCTAGGTCATGGTTGACTAAAATCTCTAAATCTTATTGAGATAATTTAAAATATTTTTAAATTTATAAGTTTTTATAGTACGATGATTAAAATTTAATATTATAAAAATAATTTGATCATTTTAATAAAGGTTAGAATTTATTTATAAAAATACAAAATTTTTAAGATCTAATATTTCACCCTGGCGAAGCTCAAGATTGTCCTGGTAAAAAATACATATTAAAATTGAAAGAACTCGATGTTATTTTCATAAATTTTACTACTTACTGTACCGGGTGGGTATCCAAGCCGAGTTCCTGTCCCTGCGCTTAACATAAATTATGATTGTAATACTATAACTGAAAACAAAAATGTTTAACAGTGTTCATGCTTGTAACATGCAAGAGATGCAAGTAACAGAGAAAAAAAAGTTACATAATTGAAGAAGAAATGGTCGAAGACATGTAATTCAAGCTACGTACTCGAGAGCTCCCGAGGTTCATGCTCGTAAAGTTTTATCTCTTTGATAAAACGAATACTTTCGTCAGCATCATTACAACTATACTCCTTTTGTCTGAGTAAACACACGATTTCTGATGTGTCGAGACAAAATCCGAAGCCAGGAAGAAAAATTTTCTCACTAGATGATGAAGCCATTGAAAGACTTTTGTGGGGGGTGGTTTCTGTGCTTGAAGGTTTTAATCAGTTCCTGTCAATAAAGGATTAACGTATTTATACTCTCTTGCTGCAGCCACGGCGAAGTAGGATGATGGTATTGGTGCATGAGCATGTGACAAAGGGATGAACTAGTGATGGTCAGTCAATTTTTTTATTATTTCTGTCCAACAATGACTTGCGTTTGCTTGCATGGTTAAGTAACTGCTTTTTGTAAATGACCATGCGACTGCTGTGAACCTTAACTGCTTTTGCCATGCAGAGAAATTGTAGAGTGGTTAATACTGCACGATATCTTAATAATTGGAATTTCATTACAAAAACCAGTTTGAGTATGATTATAAACGCCGGTCTATCATAGTTTTATTTGTGTTGGAACTCGAATTATATTTTGATCAAGTATGAGATGATCAATCTTATTATTATATATTTGGATCGAGTAAATATATGATAAACCCTAATTAATACTATGTGTTTGATTAAGTTTGAGTATCTAATATGCATTTATGCCCTTGATTACTGAACAAAATTAGTTGGTTAATAAGTAAACATAAATCAAAACCATTTGAATAGGCGAGAATATTTGATACATGAATTGAGATCTGTTGGCGTATGTTATCACGGGCATCTTTGAGACTAAAGTAGTCTGAACAGTTAATTAAGAAAGGTTTTCTATGAGTATTAATCGACCTAAAACAGAAGATAATTGAAACACTGAAGCTTCCGGGTCAAGAAGAAGAAAAAACATAATAGGGCTGGATGGTTATTGCTGAGAAGGCTAGTTTAACATCAATTTCGGTTTCTGACAAAAATTTCGCTGTGATTTCTCCTATGTTTCCTCCTTCATTTTGTCCTTCTGTCCTAATATTTCAAAAACAAATTAGGATGTTGTGCAAATATAGATTTTCTGGATTAGTTTTTGAAATATTTTTCAATGTATATATGTTACTTGCGTATAATAAAGAATTAGATCCATAAATTTCAAAGATTTTCACTAACCCCATATGGAAATTTTGTTACCGAACCCATCCAATTGACAAACATGGGTTTCTAAGTTTCATATTAAGGGGTTAAGATGAGCCCATGGCCAGTACTTAACTACGGCACACGTTTTGGCTTCATGGATTAATTAACGTAATTGTATATGCTCTCTCTCATATATATATATATTAATATCTTTTGATTTTCCAATTGTTTTTGTAATTTGTAACGAGGTATGTCCCCACCACATGTCTCCTCTTCGTCTTCATTAACTTGCATTATCTCTAAACTATTAACTTGTAATTAGATCGCCCGTATATTAATGGAAAAGTTCTTCGAAACCATCTCGCAAATCACAAATCAATTTCCTTCGATATCTTTTCCTGGAAGAAAATCTTAATTATTCTCCGTTCTTACTTACCTTTTTTGAAAAAAGTTTCTTCTTAGACTGTATTTCCTCAAATTCTTCCTTCTTAGACTGTACATTACGGCTGGTAATTTGATTTGTCTGAGATTGCTGAATGATCTCAACGTACTATTTAGATTTATTTTTTTTTCCTTCTTGTTTTTCCAATGCATGAGAGAGCTTGGCTTTTTGTTTAAATAAGTAATTTTCACCCAGTTCTTTATTGTTCCCTAATCGATGTCGCATGACTATAAACTATAATCTATAGCATGTGATTTTCTTCTTAGACTGTATTTCCTCAAATTCTTCCTTCTCTTTATCAAGTTTTGTTGTTCTCCAAATTTACAAAAAAAAAGATATATTGACCAATAAAATTTTAAGCAATTTCCCCAAGTTGAGTTTATTAATATAAGAGAGTTAACCCACATTGAATCACTTAATTATAGTTTACAAAGAATCATATAATTAGTTATAAATTATAGTATATGTTAATGATCACTTGTTTCTGCTTTTGAATAGTGTTGTGATTAGTGATCACCTTATTATTATCGATAATGTAAATAGCGTGGTCAATAATCCCGAGAATGTATTCACCTTACACGTTTTTTTCTTTTTTCTTCTTTCCTGGTATCTTTGAAAATTTAATGCAAAAGTCTTGGGATCATTCATGTCCGGGATACGCTTTCGACAAGACAAGATAAGAATGGCACCTGCTGCTGACTATCATTTACTTTAATTAAGGTCAACAAACGTAACTCTTGTTTAAAACGTTGTCAACAATGATTGTCCTTTCTCCACTCGCTGTCTCTCCTATCATTCTCAGACGAAGATTCTAAACATTAACCCTGAAAGTCATCACCGACAAACGTTGTATGTTTGACGAGAAATGGAGAGACAGAGAGAGAGCGAGAGAGAGAGAGAGAAACGCCACGAGTGTTGCCAGTTGCGCGTGAATGAGTTATTATTTGGGGTTATGTTCTTTCCTTTTTTCCAGGTTTCTTCTTCTAGATATCAGGCTGTTGACGAGCTCAAACGAGAAAGAAAACGAAACCCTAATCCATTGTGGTACACACCAAAAGGGGATTAGCTAATCCATTTATATCAAAGAGGGCCATGATCGGACTGAAATCGTCGTGTTCAAACTACTGAATACTTGATCAAAAAGAAAAGGCCCCAAATCTGCAGCCCACAAGTCCAGGAAAAGAGAACGAGGTCTTGAAATTTGTTTTGGATGCCCAAATCTGTGAGCTTCGAGAAACCAAACAAGCTGCACTCAGCAATGCCTAAAGAGTAGAAAATGAAGAACAAATGCAACAAGCAAGGCCATAACAAGGCAAGAACACCACGAAACCAAGTGGCCTAGAAGCTTTGAATCAACAGGCAGCTCAGTCTATTAATCAACAACAACAACATATCTTTCATATCATGAGAAAATAAATTGAAAATTTGAAATGAAACAACATCCCATGAACCATAGGATATAATTGACAAAACACCGACAAGTGTGGAGATAAAAGATGTCCCGATAACTTCATTTCGTTAAAAATTAAGAACTCAGAATAGCGTAGGATGATGAATAGGAATTGCAAAATCAATTCATTCAATCAAATAAAACATACACCATCATTTAAACATATACAAAATCAGATTTATATTTATAACTATGTGAAATTTTACATTATTTGAGAGTAAGTTTGAATTTGTACTAATAAATAAGTGCTCCTTTCTTAATTAATATGAGATTATTTAAGCTAACAACTTGAAAATTTTAGGTGTCGCTCCTCGTGCTATTTTAAACTATTAAAAAAAAATTAGTTAAATTACGAAATAATATGTTAGCTCAAAAATTGATAATGACAAGCAGTGGGCATTATATATCCTATGAAAAGCAAGCAACAAGCCTGCTACATCTTCTTGATTCCTTCTAATTTCAAAAGATTGAAAGTGAAAAAGAAAAAAAATTTGCGGTTAAATTAGTGTCTTATTAACAAAATAATAAAATTAATAATTACTCACTTTTAAATTTAGATGATTAATCAATAGAGTAGGCATCACGTATTTTGGGTTGAAAGATAATGATGTCAATGGTAAAACATACGAGAATCAGTTAAATTAGCTTCTAATCCATGATCATTATAGGCTAGAAGTGTCAGAGCAATTGGTCTGACTTAGAGTTTGTGATGGAGCTTAGGCTGGGCTAAAAAATTAAGGTCCGTCACGAATTCGAATTAGTTTTTTTAATTTATTTTTAATATTTTAATAATATAGAATATTATAAATAAATAAAATTGAAATATATTAACTTTTATTTAAAAAAATTTTTTAAAAAAAAATTGTTAAGATCACGAATTGCCCCTCATGGGTTGGGCTCAAAGACATGTATTATTATACCATTTTTTTTCGTTAAACGAATTGGATTAATCTGGCCCACAAATTTTCATGGGCTCACTTTTTGTGAACTGGGCCACGTACCAGACACTTCTATAATCATTTAGAATATTTACATGGAGGACACAAATCCAACCTTCCGACTACAATTATTTACAGTATTTTTCAGAAATCATCTTTTCCTTGCAAGAAAATCTTAATTATCCTCCACGTAATGCTAGAATTTGAATACAAATGCAAAAACCTATTATTTTCAAATTGCAACGAAGTCCAATTATTGATTTTGCTTGTCAAAGAAAGCGGCCGTGTGGGGCTCCCACACGTTGAAATTTTTGTCTGCCAATTACAAGTGTAATAAAATTGGTATATATCCACGAAAATGATATATAAAGACTTTAGGGGCTTGGGCAAGTTGCTCACCAGAAAATGATACAATCAGTCAAACCCCTAGCTCCTCGGTCACGGTGACATTCACTTTCTTCACTTAACTTCCAAGAGCTGCAGATTCCTTCCACCTGCAACAATGGCGCTCTCCACTGGCTTTCGCGGCATTTACTTGTCGAAGACTACAGCGTCTAAGCTCACCGATGAATCTATTAAGTGGGCAGAAAGAAGACCCATTGGCGTTAGATTCAATCCAAGCGATGAAATTCTGCTGCGCCATTTTTTTCTTTCGAGGGTCCGCGGTCCTACAGATGACTTTGTTTCCCAATTAATCAAAGACATCAAAGTTTATGAGTACGAGCCTAGCAAACTCTCAGGTAATAACTAACCATAAATAGAGTTTATCATTATTTCTTGAAATTAGTTAAGAATGATAAATCTTTATAAATTATCAAATGTTCAGATTTTGCGTATGATTTTGGTGACGGGAAGATGTTTTTCTTCACAACAGTAAGCAAGAAAAACTCAGGGAGTGAGAGACCGATTATTGACAGAATAGTCCCAGGTTTTGGATACTGGAAGAAAACTGGGCCAAAAGACATCATTGATTTCACGGACAACGATGTAGAACGAGTGGCTACCAAGACGTCGCTGGCCTTCTACAATATTAAAAAAGAGAAAACACCATGGCTGATGCAGGAATATATGCTTGACAGGCGAAGCTATGAAGAATGGGGAATGGTAGGATAGTCTTTATGATGATGTTTAATAATGTAATAGTTACTATGAGTTACACCTAATTTTATATATCTTCCATGCTGTTGAATTTGGTTGTTTCTCAATTACTGCAGTCGGACGATCTATTGGTCCTTTGTGTTGTTTACTCCAATGACAACGGGAAGAAAAATCAACGGAAAAGTGAAAATGAATCCTGTGATGAAAGTGCAGCTATGGTGGTGCAATCATCTCTAATTTTAGGTACAGATCCTTCAGATCCAGAGCAGAACTCAAACGGCGATTGCCAACCGGACGATAGATTGTTCTCCGATGGGAATCAAGATGTTCGTAGAAAGCGCGTTCGTCCATCTTCCCATCTTCCTGACTCAGACCCTGTAGCCATTTCTCAACAAGGGCCTCAATTTCAAGCAGCATCCCATGCCCCAACCGGGATGTCAGGTGAATGTTTTGGAACCAATCATCAACAACCTTTGTCAAATAACCAACCGGATCTATGGGAAAAAGCTAGCTCAGTTGTCAGTCTCTGGTCCAATGAAAGCACCGGCATAGATTTCTTGGACGAATATCTGGAGACGAGCGTGAACCACAACGCGCATATCTGGTCCCCTGTGAAAGACAATATATTGTTCTTCGGTGGGAATCAAGATTTTCGTAGAAAGCGCGTTCGTCCATCTACCGATCTTCCTTACTCGACGATGCCCTCCCAAAATGATTTAGAGAATCGGGCTGATGATTCATCCCCTCCTCAATTTATTAACGACTCAGACCTTGCAACCATTTCTCAACAAGGGCTTCAATTTCAAGTAGCATCCCATGCCCCAACCGGGATCTCAGGTGAATATGTTGAACCCAATCATCAACAACCTTCGTCAGATAATCAACCGGATCTATGGGAAAAAGTTAGCTCAGTTGTCAGTCTCTCGTCCAATGTAATCGCCGGCACAGATTTGTTGGGCCAAAATCTGGAGACGAGCGTGAACCCCGACCCGCCTATCTGGTCCCCTCCTTACCCGTTTTCTGTTCACAACATGCGGGGCCTTCTTGATTGAATCCCTCCAGGCGCTAATGCTGATGAGTAATAATTTTATGCCCCTCAACTCTATCGTTTATAGTGCTCTCACTCAATTCTTCTCTATCGGACTTAATTTCATGTTCATGTTTGTAGAGCGAAACTTGGAAGAACTTCCTAGCTTAAAAATCGCAAGTGTTGCCGTCGATTAAAGGTAATGGTTTGAAGAAGTTAATCGTTGAAGATTGTGTGATTCCTCCTCGTCGCATCAGATCTGGAAATCCTGATGGATCATTGATTGAAAATCTAATCATATGCTGTGGAAGAGACAGGGGATCAATTACTACTTGGTTGGCTGATGTCTTCCACGATTGAATCAGTCATTGGACTGGTGATTGGCTGTAAATCTTCTCTTGAAGTTTGGAGAGCTCTTAATAAGCAGTTTGGCTCTCAAACAAAGGCTCAAATACTTAAGTTGAGGTTTCAGCTGCTTGACGATGTCAGAACATAATCTGTTCATGCTTCTGTTTTACAAAATCTGCCTTAGCTAATACTACTCATAGTTCTACTTGTTCTTCCATTGATTTGTTGCATAAGAGATTTGGTCATCCAGATTCTCCGTATCTTAAACTCATTTTGGACATTTGTAAAATGCCTTGTGATATAAATAAGGAATTGGAAATTGGTTATGTTCCTTGTGAATTTCAGGTTGCTGACATTTGTACTAAGCCCCTGACTTTTCCTCTCTTCTCTTATTTTCGTTCCAAGCTTCAAGTTCTTCCATGAACTTCAGCTTGAGAGGGGTGATAGGATGAGTTAATCTCGAGGCTCTGATTTGAGCTGCAGGCTACTGAGGCTGAGCAACACTAGATTCTATATTTTTCAGTTACGGTTGTTAATTAGTTATTATTATAGTTAGTTACAAGATTGAGAAACTCTGCCGAGCTGGACTTAAATTTTTTCTGTTATTGATTAGTTGTAGTTTTAGCATAGAGATCTGATGGAAGCTGATTACTCAATTGTATAAATATAAAACCAAACCATGTGTCCACTCCTCTTCGCTACGGAAAGTCACAGTCAATTGCCTAACGCAGTAAAAGAAAAACAACAAGCAAGTAGCATTTATTTATTTTTCTCTTGTAATTAAGTATCACAATTTTAGTTATCACCGGCATCGCCCACTATTCTTGTAGACAACACAGAGTGCCCATCGAAGTGCCTGCGTTCAAAAACAAACAAAACCATTGTAAATTATCTTCGTACAAATACAATTGAAATCATTACGGAGAGATGGACTAACCTACTTCATTTCTGAGTTCATCCTTAGCAAGGGTATACTGCTTCATTAGCCATTGAGTTTTGCTTGCACGTTTTCGATGGTAAGCAAATGACTTTTTAACAACACTGCCTTCATTTTCAGTTTTCGTTATTATTTTCCACTGTCCTTCGCCTTGGATTTGCCTGCCTGTTGATAATCCCTCCGTTTACGTGCTTCTTCTCTAATTGTGTGAAGAAATACTTCTTGTTCTCGTTGCCGCAGTTAATATCATCTGCAAAAATTTATTGTTATTGCTTTCTCTTCAATGTCTAAAAATCTGTCTATTAAAACATTTTTAAAATACAACAATTAATGTGTTTAATAAAAATATACTTTTTACCACACCATTCACTTTTTTATAACTATTTAATATTTAAAATTATATAATATCCCAAACCCAACACACATGGTCAACCATTAAAAATGATCTAACACTATCACCTATAGGGTTGCCAATGCCTTTATTTTCTTAATATAATTATAACAGGCATAATAATAATGTAATTCTTCATAACTTATATTTTAACAAATAAGGATATAAAATTTTATATTTATATTTAATAAGTCCTTAATCCTTATTAAAATAATTAAAATATACCTTAATAATAAGTTACAAATTCTTACAATTTAATGGTAAACATCTAACATTAAAAGAGTAATTTGATTATTTAAGTAAAAATTAAAAATTTATTTAATATAAATGAAATATTTGTATCTTTATGCGTAAGAATATAAACCAAAAGAGACCAAATATCATATTTTAAAAAAGTTAGAGAGATATAACTTACTTTGTTCTCACAATTGCTCGGGTTCATAGTTGTACAACTCTGTAATTTTAATCAATTGAAAACTTTCGTCGTTCTTTCTCTTGAGTAAATCTATCATCTATAATGTGTTGGGCTCAAAGCAAAATCCAAACATAAATTGTTTCTCAATAGGTGATGAAGCCATCCAAAAAGTGTTTTTTTTTCAAAAACTAAATAAATTGGCACTATAATCAATTTTCTTCCTTTGAAAGAATGTTCTTCTTGTCTTTGCTTCAAGGTGTAAGGTTAGATGTACTGAATTGTAATATATAGATGTTCTATCAAGTCTTAGTTACAATTGAATTGAAAAATCCATTTTGATTTGTTTTGAATTTGTTTGTTAATTGGAACTGAACTACAATAACCAATACTAATCAAATTATAAAGTTATTACAACTTATATGGAACTTTAGAAAATGACATGCAATTGCTTTGACGAACAGGATGCTGTGAAAATGCAAGGTTAATAATTACAATTTCATCGCACTAACCTCTTCGCATGTGATTATAAGTGTTGTTTTATCATATCTTGTCTTGAAACTCAATGTCTATTTTGATCGAATATTGAATGATCAATTTGATTGAGAAAGTATTATAGAGTTTGCATGTTCGTGTGAATATATAAAACCCTAAACGATATCATGTGTGATTAATTTTTAATACCTAATATGCATTCACGAGTTCTATTAATTATGAACAAAATTACTTGGCTAATCTAATTCTAAACTTAATTAGAAAACTTTTTAATTGATAAAAGTATAATGGATTACTAGTTATATTTTTGTCCAAATTGAATGATCAACTTGAGTTGAAAAATTATTATAGAGTTTATTCATATTCTGATTTATGGTGTATTATTGCAGTGAGCCGTTTAAGAAAATATCGATACAATTTGATCCACCTGCAATAAATACAAATTCAAAGTTCTCAATATTCTCTTCACTATAGGACTTGCTGCTTCTTTAATTTGAGGAAGATATACAATGTCTGATTCAGGATAATACCCCGTCTGGATATTTGCATCAGTCTCCATGGGAGCAAAACCTACACCTGGCAAATTTCGAGTACTATAAAACAGAGGGTTGACGCGGACTGGTGTGCTGGCCTTGGTCAAGTGCGACCCGTTATGTGTAATTCTTTGAACCAACCGATCAACAAGTGCTGTGTTCCCAATAATAATCAAATCAGACTGCACCGAAAATGGGTTGAGCCAGCCCAACCCAATTGCCAACATCATTCAGAGAAGATGATCCGTCGAGGTTGATTGTCAGGATTCAAGAAAGCGGATCACGGAGCGAACTACGACATCAAGGGCCACCATGTTGTGTCTCAGAGTCCTCGACCAATTTGACTTGGGCACCACTGTACTCTGCAACAATTATATATATAAACACACCCACACCTACTTCACTGACATACCGTGTTTCACAGAAAGTTTCTCGCATTGTAGTTTGATGCAATTTTTTTAAATGTATTTTGTATTTGTAATTTTTAAAAAATCATATTGAAAAATTAGCTTTAAAGCATAAGAGAAGAAAATATTCGAAGGGTCCCATGCGCTGTTGATTTTAGACCTCAATCCAGTAAAGAACAACCCACGATTATGAAGTATCTACCAACTCTTGATGAACTAAAATGAAATAATGAATAACATAGCAAATATGGGACAAAGAAGAATTCTTTTGTTTCCATGTTTGTTATTCCTCGTTTTTGCAAGTTTTCTTATCTATATAAAGTTATCAGATCCGGCTGTCAATACAAGTGTCCCAACTTCTTCTCCCTAACTGAATAATAACTTGTTTAACAAACACTAGACAGCCAAAGTTACTAATTCTGTCATATCAGCTCCAACGAACAACTCAGTAATTAACCTAAAGCTGATTAGAATTATTCAAAATTATTTCGTCATACCCATAATGAAATTATCATCGGGAAGGCATCTGGTCAGAGACGGTTGTATCAAAGATAGACAACTTTATCAGTATGAACCTTCACAACTCTCAGGTAAGTAGATTTTCTACGTCTCCATACAATGTTTTATTTTTTCTTTACCATGTGTTTGAAAGATGCAGATTTGACATATGACTTTGGTCACAACCCCTTGTGGATTTTGGAAGAAAACCGGTTCATTGTAAATGACAATGAAGGAAACCCGAAAGCTAAGAAGAGACTTACAACAGGAAGGATGAACCACCTGCGAAGACTGAGTGGCTGATGAAGGAATATATGCTTCTTGAAAGACAATTACCAAATCAAAATGATGAAGAATCTAAGATGGTAAGGTTAGATATTCAAATCTTAATTAATTAAATGTTAAGAAAGCATATTTTATATCATCATTTTATAAATGATCAGACTTTAAAGTTTTTTCCGTCAATTTAATGTGAAATTAGTAGTTAAAAAATGCTAGGTTACATAGTTTAATTAATATCTTTAATTAATTAATAGCTTATATGGGTTTTTCTATTGCAGAATAAGTGATTTTTAAAAATGCCCAGTAAGCCAAGAATTTGCTCGTGGGCAACTAAAAAAAAGCCAAGAACCTCCTAATTCTAGGACAATTGTTAATTTAGCCTCAAACCCTTTTTATCATCCAAGAGAATTTTATACCTTTGTCATCTTTGATGACATAGCTTTTGCGTACTATATATAATTGATGAAGAAAAAGCCGACTTACTAGAGAGCTGTGAAGATTCACACTGATAAACATCTACTTCGTCGGTGAGTTGAAAATTCGGAGCCATCAGTATGACTATAGTGATAAACCTTCCCTGCAAGTGTTTGCGGCTCTGAAACTTGTAAACTAATGAGTTCGTATATATTTACTCTGTCTTATAGTTTTCTTACAAATAATAATAATAACACCGCCACTACAATTTGATTCCAATTGCAAAAGAAGAAAAATCTGTTGGGATCGGGCCCGTCTCTGGATAGAATCCGTCGGTGCGTTTTCAATGGAAGTGTTGGCTAATTATTGATCACACATCTGGCAATAACTAAGCCACCAAAATATGACAAGGAAAATTTAGGTGTGTGCGTTTCTACGTTTAAGTTTTAGTTGTTTGTAAGACAACGTACAGGAACAATTCCACAAGCATCGATACTAAGTTTTGCCGTTGATTTTGAAGCAAACCCGTTAGGTCTGACTGACCTCACTTCATAATTATTAATTGTTAAGTATTATTCATGAGCTAGAGAAAAGAGTTTACATAAATAAAATAAAATATTAATAAACGTTGCCTCTTGTTCACGCAATTTAATATAAACGTAAGCAAGAAGTGACGTTTACCAAATTTGAAAACGTAATAAAGTTGTCTGCCAACACTTTTTTTTTATTATTATTTTTTGTGGGGCAATTATAATTTGAATCAAATTGTAATTCAATTCTTAGATATAAAGAAACAGGAATATCAAATCAAACAAAGCTTCTAAGTATAAAAACCAGCACGAGTTTCGGAGCCGCAACAAGGTAAAGATTTCCGTTTAACTATTTTCATATGAAGCTCCATCTGCAACTATGTCGTCCACGAACTCGAATTCTACCAATGAAAGAAATGTATACAATTTGTCAAGGATGTCAGATTGTTTGCTCGCTGATGATTCTATCGAGTGGCGACAAAAGGTAGCCGTTGGCGTTAGATTCAATCCAAACGATGAAGTGCTGGTGTTCTATTACCTTGCAGGGAAGATAGATGGTCGTAGTGATAGCCCAATTTTTTCACTTATCAAAGAAATTGATGTTTTTGATTATGAACCGTCGCAGCTCTCTAGTAAGTGGCTATTATTACGCATAGCTCAATATATTGATACTTTATTTATTTATTGTTATTGTTAAGAGATTGATAAATCTTATCAAACGTGCAGGTTTAGCATATGATTTTGGCAATGGGAAAATGTATTTTTTCACTCCATTCCATAAGAAATATGAAAAGAAAATAGATGTCGACAGAATTGTTCCGGGTGGATTCTGGAAGAAAACTACGGACGCTTCTTACGTCGAAGCCGAAGATGGCCAAAAGCCTAGCGCTACAAAAATGACGCTGGCTTACTACAAGAACAACACAAAATCTGAACCAGAGATGACGCCGTGGCGCATGAAGGAGTTCATGCTTCTTGATAGTCAATCCTCCAAGCAGAAATATAAGGAATCATGGACGCTCTGCGTTGTTTACGAAGTGAAAGTGAATACAAAATGCGAGAGTAGCAAAATGTGTAGTGACGACGACGAAATATCTGATTCTGACTAGAGTTTATCGGGTTGAGAATGTTGTATTAAGGAAAGACATGTCAAGCTTAACGGTGCGAAGATGATCACGATATATGACGAAGACGAAGATGAAGAAAAAGGGCAAGGAAAAAGATAAAAAAGAAAGCTATTTTGTTTGTTGTACATTACCAGCGAGAGATTGTCTGTTTAATGACTCTTTTTAATTACTCTTCTGTTGATCTTGTTTGTATTGTCTCTGTATAGAAATGGGTTGTATTGTCTCTGTGTAGAACATAAAATCTCGTGTGCAAAAATGGGTTGTAATACGACGCAAAAGTTTCCCTCCCAATGGCTATTCATTACATAATACATGCACACAGACAGGATTCTCTCATATAACTATAAAAAAAAGAAAAGAAAAATCAGTGCAAGGGAAAGGCTTCATAAATCTATTGTAGATGAACACCAGTTGCTGAGACGAGCTTGTGCACATCTTTTATGGTTTGCATTTGGCATTGTTTCTATCTAGCTTAGCACTCCACGCAATTTCTTAATTGCCAAATTACATTATATTTATGTATTTAAAATGTGATCTATAATTTAATTTAATTGGTATTTTTTGTCATTAAACAAGTAAGCTATCTTATTTGACACCTCTCTCTCAGGTTAACACGCTTGCTTTGAATATTGTGTGTGTGATAAGGCAAGTATTTGTGCAAAGCAGGATGAAAGAGAAAATAAGAAAATAATTAATTTTTAATCCTATGATTAATATATATATTATAATGGTAGTTTTTTTTTATTTACATATATAATATAATTTTATTAAATAATTTTGTAAATAAAAATGAAGAATATGTGGCTGAATATAATTTTAGTAAAGATTTTTTGGACATCTATGAAAAGGTTAAATAAATATTATTTCATAAAAAAAATACAATTTTATAATTTATAATTTTGATTTATTTGAAAGAAAAATATAGAAATTTTTAGTTGAATTAATTATTAATTAACCAATGTACGAAAATTATTTATTTTCACATAATTAGTACTTATATTTTCATACTTTTATAATTTTTAATGTGAATTCATTCAAATTAATTATCATATATATATATATATATAAACAAAATTCCGATGAAACTGAAGTATATAACTAAATCTGACCGATACTCAAAGCCCATCTCTAGTTCACATAAGTAGGAATGGTATATACAATAGATAAAAGACCAGTAGCTTGCCAACCCAAGATATTCAAAAGGAACTGAAGAAGTTGGGGACAGGAGACCAGATAGGCTCGGCTGGGTTCCTCCTTGGTTCAAAGTTGTGATTTAAATTCATATTCTGGTCCAGCAAATCATTGTTGATCTTTGTACTGAGCAAGGGTCCAACGGCCGAGATAGGAG
Organism: Xylocarpus granatum; assembly: GCA_019650275.1. NCBI lineage: Eukaryota > Viridiplantae > Streptophyta > Magnoliopsida > Sapindales > Meliaceae > Xylocarpus > Xylocarpus granatum. The sequence continues at coordinate 214,328 of BNST01002624.1, read as the reverse complement.
TTTCACATCGGTCTGGCTAAGGTTGATTCACACAAATTTGTTCATCATTGAGCAAACAAAAATTGGAGAATTGATGAGGAGGTTCACATGAGTCTTCCGTTTGAAGCCAGTTTCTGACCGCTGCGATAGTTTCCAAATCTAATTCAAGATTTGAATGAGTTTCACCCTGGGATCCCATCACCGAATTTGGCATATTTTGGTCAGAATTGGCAATTGGAATACTGTTAGAAAAAACTAAGCTTTCAAGACTGTCTTGAAGGTTTGAGGTTAAGTTGAGCGGAAAATTACAAGAAGGTGCGTTACTTGGATTCTCATTGGACGGCATAGAAATATCGACGGAAAATATTTCTGAGTTTGTGGCACCTTGAGATCCCATATTTGGGTCCGAGTGGGTAGCTGGAATTTTTACCGTAACCAAGCTTTCAAGAGTGTCATGAAGATTTGAGCTTAAGTTAAACAGAGAATCAGAACAAGATGCACTACTCAGGCTTTGTTGACAATACAGTTTTGACCTATTTGAAGGAGGAAGAGAGGAACGTGAAGCTGTAACCATATATTTAGAAGATCCTTCCTCCATAACTGGCGTTGAACTTTCCTCATTTTTGTCATCACAGAATTCACTTTCACTCGGACATTGTTTTCGCTTCTTACAATGACGGTAAACGACGCAAAGAGCCAACTGCATCACGAAACAAACATAAGAAAACATAATCAATGATTATGCATAACATAAGAAAATATGTATAACCTACTATTTTTGATTTTTCATCGCTTTGATTCTGAAGAAGCACATACTCCTTCATGAGCCACTGGGTCTTTACTGGTTTGCCAGACTTTGGGTCATTCCTGTAGTAGGCTAGTGGGGTCTTGGAAGCGATTTGCTTGCCATCTTTGCTCTTGACATAATAGAAATTTCCAGTTTTCTTCCAAAACCCATTACCATCCTGGGTTAATCTGTCAACATTTGTTCCCTTCTGGTATTTCATTTTCAAGGTCGTAAGGAAGTACATCGTCCCGTCACCAAAATCATGTGTAAGGCCTGAACGTTTGATAGACATGAATATTTATTTATCATTCTCAAAGTAATAAAATTTCTAAAGATATTAAAGAATTATAAGTTTCTGGCTACTTACTTGAGAGCTCTGAAGGTTCATGCCCATAAATATCTACTTCTTTGATAAGCTTAAAAATTCCATCACTCCGCCCAGAAATCTTCCCTGCAAGGTAATGATTCGTCAGGATTTCATCGGTTGGCTTGAATTTAGCGCCAACAATTTTTATCCATTTCGTAAAGTCATCCTCGATTAAAAGACTCTTCTTCCCTTTTTGATCGGACGATTCCATTGCAATGTTCGAAGCTTTGAATCTTGTACGAGTTTATTTGACATGATCAAACTCGAGTTCTGGTTAATTATATTTACACGAACAAAATATCATAGAAGATAAGTGTGAAAATTTTGGAGTCCATTTTGATTCTAATTATAACCACAATCACATGGTTGCATGGGCCCATAGTTGCCATAAAGTTATATTTAGTGGGTGTGAAATTTGTTGTCTGATATTGTTTTTATTTTGTTGTCTCGCATCATCAACATTCATCTTCTTGAGGCCGGCCAAGGTATTCCAGCATTAGATTCCACATAGAGGGTCCATTAAGTAACCCCATGATTTTGAAATTTCTTGGAGAGGTGTGGGACATGTTTCTTCTTAGAAACATTGAATTTTGTCGTGAAGTGCTTTAACAATTTGAATCAAATTCTAACATGCTCTTTTGTCCTCTTCGTAAAGAGGTCAAACATGCAATAAAATTATCATTGATTCAAATACAGCCAGCGGAAAAATTGCAAAATATAAACAGAAGGACCAAGGTTTCCTCTGCATTATTTATTTATTTATCAAGTGTGGTCCAAGTGTCTAATTTTTAATATTTAGTCAGATGAACCAACTTTTCCATGAATAACTTCCACGTGTTGGACCAGAAATTAAATTATTTTCTTTTTCAGTTACAATTTGAATCAAATTCTAATTTTTTTTAAAAAGATATATACTGCAATAAACGTTTGTTAGTTAAGACCATCAAATCCAGGCGCGCAAGTTTTATAGTTGGTGGGAAATATCTATAGATAAGCAAATTTCAAACATGTCTTCGATTTCAACTACGATAGTGGCAACCTCTAGAACTACCGATGATGGAAACAAATATTCGGCGCCGATGATTCCAGATTCGTTACTCGCTGATGATTCGAAAAAGTGGCGAGAGAAGGTACCAGTTGGCGTTAGATTCAAACCAAAAGATGAAATACTCGTGGATGTTTACCTTAAAGGCAAGGTGTATGGCTCTCCTAGTGGCCCAATTATTCAACTTATAAAAGAAGTGGAAGTTTACAAGTATCAACCTTCACAGCTCCCAAGTAAGTAGCCATATTTATTTTCTTTACGCATTATGTTTTCAAAGTTTTATTACAGCAAATGATAAATTATCTCATCAAACAAGCAGGTTTAACATATGATTTTGGTGATGGGAAAATGTACCTTTTCTCCCCCCTAATCAAGAAAAATGGAAAGGGATCGAATGTCACCGATAGAAATGCCCCGGGTGGATTTTGGAGGAAAACTGGAAATCCATCTTATGTCAAAGTTGGTAAAAACAAAAAGCCAATGGCTGTGAAGACGACACTTGTTTACTACGAGAAGGATAAAAAATCCAATCCTCGGAGAACCCAATGGCTTATGAAGGAATATATGCTTGATGAAGAATCCGAGATGGTAGGTTAATTATGTGCTTAATAAATACCTACTTCAAAATTTAACTCTCAAAGGTTGTGTCGTTGTATAATTTGTTATTTATAATTTGTGCAGTTAAATGCATGGACGCTCTGTGTTGTTTATCAAGTCAAGCTAACACGTGAGAGTGAAAGACATCAAATACGCAGAGATAAAAATAAGGCAATTCAATCTGCCACACGATAAATGTCCTGACATTTTGTATGAACAGCCCGAATCTTTGGAGCATTTGCATATTTCCATAGGGCAGGGACCAAATGTATCTCGATAATTCTATCCACGTTATGATGCTAAATATTGCTAAACATGTTATCGTATGCTCCATTAATAATGGTGTCTGTAATTTCATCTTCTTTGAAGGCAGAGGCTAGTATTTGTATGTTCTCGATTTATCTTTGTAATATATAATTCTCCTTATATTGAGATTTAGTCAAAAATGAATTAAATAAACAATAATGCTTTGGTTTTGCTACATATTAAAACATATATATATATATATATATATATATATTTATTATAAAACGTGAATTTAGGCTAAAATGAATTGTAATTTTTTTTAATTTGATTTCTTTTTCTTTTTTTATTTTTAAGAAAGCAAGCCTAACAAAATTAGTTGTGTTATTTATAACTTAGCTTATCAAAAAACACAAGCCAAAAGAGTGATGTGAAGAGAAGGGGCAAACGTGCAGAGTACAAAAAACAGAGGAGAACACAGAAAGAGAGAAAAAAGAAAGAAGAGAAGAAATCTTGTGGGAGAGATAGAGATGAAAGTGATTAAATCTTACTTTTGATATGCTATGTCTCTTGAAATATTAAATGAATTAATTACATTATCTAAAAATGTTAACACACAACTTCAAAATTTTTAATATGAAACTCGTTAAAACGCTTAACACAGACTTCGAAGTCTTAATAGATCGCTGCACATGGGTTTTCTCAGAATCATTATGGGTGCATTTAGTAATATGGTGATGTGGGAATCAGCTAAAGCTGTTAAGAGTTAGTTAAAGCGGTTAATTTCCGAGGAAACAGAGTATAAAGGCTACATTTGGTTGGGATCATCTTCCATCATCAATATCTTGAGTCATAGGCATCGGAATTGAGTGCTCTTAGTCTCAATAGAAATCTGTCAATTTCCTCTATACATTTGTAATCTTCATTCTTCTTAATAAAACATGTTTCCACATAATGTCAATCTCTTGGATGTAGGCATACTGCCCAACCATGCATTTCAGTCTTCTCAAAAATTTTGTTGGGCTTCATCCTAGCTGAAAATACATGTAAGTTACAATTTCAAATTATAACTTTTAATATTTTATTATATTTTTTAATTTTAAAATTTAAATTTAAAACTTATAATTACAATATAAAAGTGATCATAATACTTCTATTAAGTGTAATAATTTTTTGATAGGAATAATTTTATAAATCAAAAAATATTTTATTTTGTTAAAATTTTTAAACTTAAAATTTTTATTAAACATCGCTTGAAATAATTTAGAGAATTTAAAAATTTTTGATAATATTTAAAAATATTTATAAAAAATAATGATAAAAAATTATTATTTATAATTTTATACTTAAATTTTTTAATTTTAAAGCATGTTTTAAAATTGTATGGTTAGGTTACCTTATCTTCTAAGCCAATAAAATAAGTGTGGGTGATACTATTGAATAGGTCTTGGATTTTGATCACATTGGTCTTACCGAGTCTGATGGTCTAGCCGAAGTTGTAGATCTTTCTTAAAATTGCTTGAGTTTGTCTATAGATATTTACACGAATCTTGTGTCCGAAAACCGCTTCCAAAATCATAATCTGCTTAATGGAAGGGATTCGGAATCTTCAATCTGAAAAGACGATCGTATTTGGCATATCTTGGTCATCCTACACACTGAATATTTTCTGCCCACCATTCTTTTTTTTTGTTTGATAAAATGTAACACAATAGCCATTTTCAATTTTGATGTCAAATTAGTTAGGGCAGTCCAAAAGGAGTGCATGATGTCTGTTGGGTTTTTTCTTTATATTTTCTTAAACTCAAATCCTACCGTCTCGTTCTTGATTTTTTCTTGAAAAATTCCCAGTGTTTGTTCGATACAAGCAATTATCTTAACACCCAGATTCTATTAAACAAGGTCAATTGAAGTTAAACAGTAAAACACACAAACTATGATAGAATATGTGACATTCAAAAAGGTACAAGAAACACAATAAGCAAATAACTGACGCATTCTTACCTCCCAATATTACTCTGAGTCCGATGAACTCATATCAGATTCTGAACAAGAGTTATTTTCCTCATTATCATTCTTTTCTAGCCTCTCATAATGTCGCTTGAGATTGTAAACGACAGAGAGCACCCAAGATTCTTTAACATTTCGCTTTGATGGTTGATTATCATGGTGCATATACCTCTTCATATGCCATTGGGTCTTCACTGGATTAGATTTCTGGTCTTTCTTGAAGTAGACTAGTGTCTCCTTTAATGCGATTGGATTTCCATCTTTGCTTATCACATGAGAAGGTTCCCTGATTTTCTCCCAATATCCACCTGGTACTGAGACTGGGACTTTAGTTTCCTTGTTTAAGCGTGTGAAAAAATACATTTTCCCTTTACCGAAATCATATGCTAAACCTGCACATTTGGTAAGGTTAATCAATATATGTTCCCAACAAAATTATGAGAAAAGAAATTAATTAAGAGAAGTGGGAATGTAATTAAATAAAAGCTACATACTTGAGAGCTCTGACGGATCATGCTTATAAACATCTACTTCTTTGATGAGTGGAAAAATTGGGCCATCAGTGGAACCAGACACCTTCCCAGCAAGATAATAGCTCGCCAACACTTGATCATCTGGATTGAATCGAATGCCAACAGGTAGTATATGTGGCCACTTACTAGAATCATCAGCGATCAAAGGATTTCTGGAGTCCGTGAAATTGGATACATTTTCTGAGGATTTCTCCTTTGAAATTGAAGCCATGTAGGAAAATGATCTCTAGCTCGTTACAGCTTTGAAATTACTGGTTTTGTATGTTCACCTGAACCTCTGAATGTTATATATTTTGTCTAAATTCTCGGGTTACAATTTGATTGCATTTCTAGCTCGAACAGAAAAAAGTGTCAGTTGGTCCCGGTGGGGTCGACCATTTTGGAAACAAAAATGATATGTACAATTTGATTGTGATTATAAGTTGGCCCAGCTGTATTTTTCATTATATACAGCAAGTTATAAGAAAAATATTACACAGATCAATTATTAATTTATGGATGCTTTCCAGCTACTGTTCAACCAAAAGCAATTTGTAAAGGAGATGTTTTTATGCAGGCGGGCTAGTAGTTATACCTTGTAGGATATTGTTTGAATTTATTTATTTATTTATTTTTTAAGTTTAAATTTTGTTTAAGCCTTAATAATAATAAGTTATGATAAGATTTTAATTCTATTGCTTGAATTTAATTTTTAAGTTTTAAAAATTTTAAATGTAGATAATGATAAAAATTAATTGAAATTTTTTGGAAATATTTTAATTTTTAAATAAAGATATTTGTTTATTTTTATTTTAAATAAAATATAAATACGATTTTTTTTTCTACTTCCTATTTTATCTTTTACGTACAAAATAAAAAGATTTCTTTGAGGTTTATAGTTTTCTTAAGTTTTAATCAACAAAGATAACATTTAATTAATTTTTAAATTTAATATTTATTTTAATCTACATTGTTTTAATATATTTTAATGGTATAAATTATTGTTTGTATTAATTTATATTATGATTAGTTTTATGTATTTAAGTTTAGATTTAGAATTCATGTATTGATATTATAAATTATTGTATGATTTAATTTATTTTAAATATCTTTTTTACATATTTTAGTTTAATCTAAATAGAATTATGGGGATTAATATTTGTAATGTAGTGTTTCTTGTTTAGTTAGTATTAAAAGATTTGATAAATTAATCATAATAGGACTTTACATTATTTTTTGAGAATATTATTTATAAAATTATTTTAATTAAAATTATGATAAGTAATTTTTAAAATATGAATTTTCATATGTTAAAGAAATTACAAAATTTTATTTTATAGAAAACTAATTTCAATTTAATTTTATACAAAATTTTTAAAAATAAAATTTTAAATCTAGAATTGTTTTGTGTTTTGCACTTTTGTTATTTTTTAAAAATTACAAAATTTTACACGGTGATTCACACACATATCTCTTGTACGTTATTTTAATTTCAAAATTTTTAACATTTTAAAATCTAATGAAAGACCTTGGTTAGACAACCTTTTTCCATTTTTTTTGGGTGGTCTCTCTTATAGGATCCAAAACCTTCCATCCATTATTCAATTGGTTAGGTGTATTCGAAAGAACTAAAGGGTGTGTTTGTACCGGACTCTATATTCTTTAGCATGTATTGGACTGTATTGAATTACAATGCATTAATATAAAAATTTATTCATGTGTAATATTATAGTATAATATTGCATTATAGTCTATTTTATATATAATATTATAATATATTATGTTACAATGTATGTAAGTACATATGTATAATATATTATTATATTACATTATATTTAGAAAAAAAACAAAATAAAATTCAATTATTAAATAATAAATTTTCAACCTTGTGGGTGGGGGGTCTATATAATCACATGACAGTCGCATTAAATTAAAGCCATTTTATTTTACAGTGCAGTCCAACTTAAAAAATTAACCAAACACAGAATTCGAACCTTTTAATGCAGTCCGCTTGTTTTAACCAAGCCACCAAACATGCCGAAAGATAACTTGTTAATTAACAGAGCGGGAAGGTCAGTTCTCTTAATCTTTCGCAGTTTTTTAAGTAGCCAAATGAAAGACAAGATAGCCGAGATTATTGTATTAATTGTGATTATAATAAGTACATAGAACATATCCTCATAGAGGATCAAAAGAGGAATTAAAATAAAGTAAAAACACCAATATTACTTTAAGAAGAAATTCTACATCACAACATGAGGTTATGAAAGCAAGTTTGAGTTTTGTTTTAAGTCTAAGAACAATTATAATTTAACTAGACAAACGGTACGTATGTCGTAGCGGGTTGGACCATTTTCGTACGTGCACAGCACAATTCAGACAGATATACTGTTAGCCTAAAAATCAAAAGCTCTGTTCTGCGTTGGGCATGTCGAGAAAATGTTTTTATCTTTTCATATTTGGGACTTTGAAAATTATTTCGTCTCTAATTAACGAAATAAGGACTTGACTGTCTTACTTCGATGGTACTGTCATAGTGGCCGACAAGATATGTCCACTTGTTAATATTATACTCCTTTTTATTCTCCACTTGATAATATTAGATTCCTTTTATTTTAAATTATCTGGCGGATAGTACTGGTAATTTGACTGTTTTTAAATATCTTTGAAAAAGAGAATTGCAAGCGAGGCAAGTTGCTTCACAGCCTCTTTCTTCTTTATTGTGCATCATCAACAGTTTAGCAGGCTCTTTGGCAGCGGCATTGTGTAATGCGAATTTATCCAACCCATTTTAAATATAATGGCGAGTTTAATTTGTTGTATGAACCGCAGGCAAAGCTTGTTGTACATCAGAGTGGATTCCCTAAACTTTCTTCTTAAGATCTAGAATCAATGCCTATTGGTCTGCGCCAGTTTTGCATGGCAGAGATCTTCTTGACCTTCTTCTTCCACAGCAATGGCACTGCCTTCTTTTCCTTTTATTTGCCTTCTTCCTTGGTAACTTAACCTTCCATAGGTATAGGTTCGCAAGATTTTCTTTTATGAGTAATGCTAAAGCTTAAGTATTCTAGATTTTTATTCTTTTTTTTTATCTCAAATGATGAGACTTTCAATCAAACTTAAATGATGTAGTATTCATTATTTGGATAATAAAATGATATAATAAATAATCATTACAAGAGATAAATATGACTTCCTTAATAAATGTCACGTCATTTAAAAAAAATAAAAATTTAAAAATATTAGGCATTACTCTATTAATATTTTTTTGACTTGGAGGAAGATGACAACGTTTACCAGCTAAGTTTTTGACTTAATTCTACGATTCCTATGGTCTAAAAGCTATGATTTGGGATTTTGAGAGGCAATAAGCGAGGTTTTGATATCAAACCCACTTTCTCTTGCAAACTACTGCTCAAAGGTATGTCATCGAGTAATCGTACTTCTTAATTTGATTTAATTTGATTCTTTCGAATTTCCAAACTCTGTTCATTGCATTGATTGCAATTTTTGTCGTGCATGGTCAGAAGCAATTATTTTAGTTCCCACTTTCACGCACGCAAGCGCGCACATTAATGTTTAACAACAGAATGTGTTTTTCCTTTTTCTGACCTGTAGATCTACTGTGGCTTCAAGCCAGAGTGCACCGCAAAGTTGTTTGACGGCGGTGGTCACCACTGTTCGACACAATTTTTTCTATCACACCGTTCCTTTGATCATGTTGATTTTTACACCGATTTATAGATCCGATAATGTTCGATCCGATTTTACTGGCAGCGACACCGTCTAACTTAGTACCGGCGTAGATGCCGGCAACTGCCAGGTGTTTTTTTAAAAAGAAAATAAGGCGAAATTTTTGTGTTGGGCTGTATTAGGGTTTAGATAAGTTTACGAGCATATAACTAAAATTTTCAATACTCAGATTTTTAAAAAGTAACTGAAAGAGTTATATAATTTTTAATATTTTTCTTTTTTATGGACATTTGATGGTAGTGGGATCTGGCCGTTGTCGATCCTTAATTTACCGCCTTTGTTTGTGCTGGGAACTGCATGTATATTCCCTTTGTTTGTATTCTTCCGCTGCTTGTTAGGGCAAGTCCTTGAAACCCTGAAGTTAATTTGTATTATATATCAATTTAATTTGCTCTTGTTAGGTTATATTTCTCTTGCTTATTTGAGGGAATCTCCTCCTCCAGGGGAAATTCTCAAACAGTTAGCTTTTGATATTTGGGTGTGCCTTTGTTGCTGCGTAATCTTTGGGCATTGTTTCTTCTTGGGTAAGAATTTCTTAAAATCAAGAAGAATTGTTCTTTCCCTCTGTCATCAAAATATATTACATGCCTCTATTTATAAAAGATAATCAAAAATTATAAATAATAATAATTTAAAATTATATAATTAAAGGATTTACTTTTCATTAAATATTTGACTGGTGTCTTTATTAATATAAATCAGCTAATAAGTCTTAAAATTATCTACATTTTAATTGATGTCGTGATTAAATTAGCTAATAGATCATCGTGGATATTAAAAGGATTTTTAGAATTTTATAATTTTTTTTAATTTTTATTATTTTGTATTATCTTTTGTATTGAAAATTTTATTAAAAGATAGTTCATTGTCTATTTGAAGACGGTATTCAGATGTTGAAGTTTTAATTAGAAGATGGTACATTATCGATTTAAGCATGATTTTGTTTGTAATAGTCTGCGCCAAATAACCGAGTATCTCCCCTCCTTGTTTGTTAACAGCCCGGACTAAATAACAAAGTATCCCTAACTTGTTTGTGTTGTTTCTTTATTTGTAGTATAAATTATTGGCCCGTCACAAATGGTATTATGTAGTTAGGTGTATATCAGATCTAGGCTCTATAAATAAGATAACAAATCTTGTAAAAACAAAAATCATTATTGGTGATTATAAATTTATTGCTGAAGCATTAACTCTTTTGTAGCTTTCATCAATGGCCAATTGCTCAGGAATGTTTCCACCTGGTGTTGCGTTCGATCCAAACGATGAGGAACTTGTGTTTCACTACCTCGACAAGAAGGTGTCTGGTTCCCCTGATGGTGAAAATTTTCGATTTATCAAGGACATAAGACTTTATGATCATGAACCTTGGGAGCTTCCAAGTAAGTAGCAACATATCACAGAAAATTTTTTATTCAATACAATACAATTGTGTGTGTGTGTGTGTATTTTTTGGTTACTTTCAACTTACACGTACAAGTAAAAATCAGCTAAGAAATTCATAAAAGTGCCTTTCGTTCATCATAGTGATAGCAATTTTATATGCATTGGAAATATTGAAATAGAGATGTCATGACTTTTAAGTTCATAACTGTTGTGAAATTACAAGATATATATTTGATTTAAGTCTTGTAGTTTTGACGTTGTAGTTGTGGTGAAATAAAATTACTAAAGGTTAAATATAAATAGGATAAATAATGCTTTCAAATAAAAGTTGGTATTTATTAAACAGTTTACATGTTGTGCTTTTTCAAAGTTAAGTAGCAACACAACAAGTCTTAACCTATCATAAGTGTAAGTGGGTTAGTGGTTGGTGAACATAATTTTCAAGTAAATAGGGTATTTCTAATTCTTTAAATGCAATACTCTTAAGAGTTTACAGAACATAGGTGTTCAGGATGCTGTAATACATTGTTATAAAATAAAACTATGAGCCATCAAATATATCCAAGTACACACAATCTTAAATTATAATTGGCAATGTGTCAAGTCCATACTACTTTAATTTTCACTGGCCAATGTAGTATAAGTGGATTAATGTACTGTAACTATGGTAACATAATAAATGTATTTTGTTGTAATGAGAAGCACGAAAGTGCTACGTCAAAATTGTTTTCACTACTGTGTGATTATGAAAATTTGATTTAATCTTTGTAATTTCTATCAAATGTGTAGGTTTAGCACATGAATCTGGCCACTCGAAATTGTACTTCTTCACACGCTTGCAGAGGAGGCACCAACAAGGAACTAACATCAACAGGCAAACCCCGAATGGATTTTGGAAGAAAACCGGGCCATTTCATTCCATCGAGGACAAAGATGGTGCTCAAGTTGCTACGAAGACTTCACTGACTTATCACAAGAAGGATGAAATGTCTAATCGGTCAGAGAAGACTCCGTGGCTTATGAAGGAGTATATGCCTGTTGAGAGTCAACCATCAAACCAAAATGATGAAGAACGTGAGTTGGTAAGTTAGGTAGTCCTTGTCTTTAATTATTTTTGTAAAATTTATGTCTAATATTATTAGTTACAAATTTTTAATTATCTTTTGTGTTTGTTCTTGGATGCAGTTGACTCCATGGACGCTTTGTGTTGTCTATCTCGGCAAGACTCCTCGCCGGAACAGAAATGGGACAAATTAGTATAGCAAGCAGGATGCTATTTAACTTATGCGCTCATTATTTCTTTCACTCTTAGTATGCATTTAACTTTCTGCAGTGGATTATCAATAATGGATACCTCTTTCCTTGCTGACTTTTGAGCACGGATTTATGATATTATGTTTTATTTGGGATTTCTGAATTATGTTCTACGTTTGATTGATAACTACTTTTGTGTTAGTTATGTCATATGTTTATATGTTCTATCTATCGTTTATCAATCTGTTGTAACCTACTCCTAAGGAATTATTCAGATCCATCCCTCTTAACATGTTTTTTTCATTAAACGAAATGTTGTTTAACATTAAGATTAATTATAATTTATGATGATAAATTTATTGAAGTATTAAGATTATGTTATATAAAGTATTGATTTTTTATATTAAAAATTATACAATGAGTTAAATAATTATAAGCAAATTTTTTTTTCAAAAACTCCTTTTATACAAACATAGGATAATATGACTTGTTATTGTTTTACTCTCGTAAATTTCTTTTAATCTTGTCAAAAATATAAAATATATTATTATAATATCATCTTATATAAATAAATTTACATAAAAATGTATATTTATAACATTAATATAAGTTAAAATAAATTAACATTTATGAATTTAAATTAATGAAACAATTTTAAATTAAAGGAGTAATATATATATATATATATATATATATATGAATTATACAAGAGTTGCAGCATCAATATACTTTTATAAATTCATTTATATATAATTAATGTTATATAAACTAACTCATAGATAAATTTATTTATATAAATTATGGACAGTGTTATATTATTATCATTTAATTTATATTTTTTAAAGATTAAATAAAAATTAATGGAGTAAATTAAATAAATTATATGAGACTTGTGGCATTAATATAATTTTACGCAATAATTTGCATGCAAAAACTTTTGTAAGAGTTGGTACTGAGAAAACAAATCATTGTTTTCCTCTATAATTAAAATTAAAATCTCTTCGCGCGAGGCAATCAACAAAACATACTAAGAGAGCCAAAACCAGACAAACACAAAGCATCTTTCGTGAACATTGCAAAGGGGTAATTTAATACGAGAGGATCATCCAACCATGTGAAGGATTAGTATCGAGGCCCGTGTGACCTACTTTATTTATTTAATAAACATCTACTTCTTTAACAAGTTGAAAAATAGGACCATTTGTGCACCAGAGACCCTTCCAGCAATGTAAAGGCACACTAGTACTTGTTCGTAGAGTGGCAAAACAGTGAAGCTCAACCTAATCCGGGTTTCATCGTGGATCTTGGTCAAGCTCGACTCACGTGCTTGCAAACTCATTTATTATTTGAGCTACTGGAAAACTTCTGTTTGGATGCAAAGAAAACTATGAAGAAAATACAGAGAATTTTACTATTGAATTTCTGTTACAAAAGACAACGAAATACAATGAAGACTTACTATATTTACTAGCAAGAGTTTCCGAAAAATTCTAAACTAACTAAACATACCATTACTGCTGTAAACAGTTGTTTTTTGAACCAACTAAACTTTCATTAACGGAAACAATAACAACCTGAGCTAACAGATAAATTAACCAGCTCCTTTCTCTTCAACATCTCACAGTCAGCTGCTGAGTTTCCAGCTCATGCTTTAGCTAATCAGTATCACAGGTACTTTGAATCATGTACTCTATCAGCAACGAACTTTTCCCAGCTTGAGAAAGCTATATAAATAACAAATCTTCATACAAGGCCTCGCGTAAGTGAATCGATGACATCTTTTAAAACTAGCGTGTTCTTAACGGGATTTTGAGTGCATACTTCGGCTAAGCTAGAGTTTTGATATCAAACTTAAGCAGTACGTTTGCATTAATTGTCATCTGTTTCAGTCATCTGCATTTATTTGATTTATTTTCACATCTATTCTCTCCTAACAGGAACCCACTTTCTCTTGTATACCCACTTTTTCTTGTGGTCATCGAGTAAATTTTTTTTCCCCTTCTTCTGACATGTAGATCTAGGAAATCCAATTTAGCTGCAAGTGAGAGTGCACCGCAACGTCGTTTTACGACGGTTGCCATAACTATTTTACGCACTTTTTGATCTATCACACCGCTCCTTTGTTCATGTTCATTGTTACACCCTTTTATATATCAGATAATGTTAGATCCGATGTTACTGGCGGTGAGACAGTCTAAGTTATTAGCCGTGTTGACGCCGGCACCGGTGACCATCGGGTGAGTTTTCTTAAAAAAAAAGGTTAATTCTAAACTTTTATGTTAAGACTATATTAGGGTTTAGACAATTTTATAAGAATATAATTGGATCCTTTAGTAATCAGATCTTGAAAAGTAAATGAAAGAGCTGTATTATTATTATTATTATTATTTTATGGACATTGGAGAGGAGTGGGATCCATAATTTGCGGCCTTTGTTTGTACTGGGAACTGCATATATGTTATATATCAATTTGATTGCTCTTGTTAGGTACTATTTCTTTTGCTAATTCGAGGGAATCTCTTACACGGGAAAATCTTAAACAGCTGCCGATGCAGTTGACTCCATTGACGCTTTCTGTTGTCTATCATTGCTAGACTCTTTGCAGGAGCAGAACTAGGAGAAAAATGATATCGATAATAACTAAAATTTATATTATGGTATAGCAAGAGGGATGCTATTTAATTTGCGTTGAAGAGAGAAAAATAAATTAAGCGTTGGTTATTTCTTTTACTCATGGCATGCATCTGATTTGCTTTGGCGGATTAGCAATAAGGGATATTTCTTTATTTAAAATATATTTATATTTTAATTAGATATATATATATATATATGTATATTTTTATAAAATTTATAATAAATTAAATTCTTCGTAAATTTTAAAGAAGGTATAAGACAAAATTTCTTCTTGTTCTCCGCGCTTAAAATTGAAGGAAAAAGCAAGTGTATACAAAGAAATCTGTTTGCGTGAAGCAATTGACAAAACGTGTTAAGACTCCTTTAAGAAGTTGAAAAATAGGGCCATCAGCGCAACCAGAGACCTTACCTGCAAGGTAGGGGCACGCGAGTACTTGTTCCGTTTGTTTGAACCTAATACCAACAGTTACCTCCTATCGCATTTCTTAGAAACATCGGCCAGCAACGAATCTGAAAGCAACTAATACCGTATTATGGGATGCTTGACTAAATTCATTTTTAGACATTGAAGTCCTGCAGGTACCGCTGCTAATTTCTACTAAATACTAGTTCAAAGCATTTGGTATATCTAATGTATGTGTGTATAAGTGGGTTGGCTTCTTCGTAAAGTGGTGTGCAATAATTTATGTTTCAAGTTAGAATCATAATCAAATTGTAAATGCTAGAATCTAAACCGGAAAAGCCTGACGAAAAAGGCAATTTAACGCGTCTTTTTTATGACCTAATTTTTTTGACAAATTATATCATGAACATGTGTCGCTCACCGATCAAATTATATTTTGAATCAAATTGTAATAAAATTTTATATGTATAATTAACTAAAACCTTTAATTTTTTCCAAGCTTTCCCCTTTTTTTTTGTTTGTGACGATGTTTTCAAAGCTTGAGACAACTATATAAATAGGAAACTTTCCTTCAAGGCTTCAGCTGTACCATGACATCATCTAAAAATACACATGCAGGAAACAAATATTTGCCAACAATGATTTCGTATTCGTTGCTGGCTGATGATTCTAAAAGATGGCGAGAAAAGGTACCGGTAGGCATTAGATTCAAACCAACTGATCAAATACTCGCAGGCCATTACCTTGCTGGAAAGGTGTCTGGTTGCACTGATGGTCCTATTTTTCATCTTATCAGAGAAGTAGATGTTTACCAGTACGAGCCTTCACTGCTGTCAAGTAAGTAGCTACAATTATGTTAAATATGGTATGATTATGATTTTTCTGTGTTCAATTTTATTATGAAGAGAATGGTATATAAATCTCATAAAAAAATGCAGGTTTAGCTTATGATTTTGGCAACGGGAAAATGTACTTTTTCACACGCTTAATCAAGAGAATGCATAGGCAATCCTCTGGTGGATATTGGGAGAAAATTGGAAAGCCCTCATATGTCCAAGACAAGGATGGAAAGCCATTGGCTACTAAGACGACACTGGTTTACTACAAGAAGCTAGATGAAAAATCTATTCCAGTTAAGACTCGATGGCATATGAAGGAGTTTATGCTTCTTGATAATCAACTGTCCAAGCAGAACGATGAAGAATATTGCAAGATGGTAGGTTATCTATAAACATGATAAATTACTTTTACAAAGTTTCTGATGTTAGTATTAACTATAGTTTGTCTTATGCATTATGCAGTCAGCTCCATGGATGCTTTGTGTTGCTTCTTGTGATTTCCAGCGACGCCGTAAAGTTAAAAAAGAATCTGCGATGTGAAACCTTGATATGTCATTTGCATCACGACCTGTTGATTTTAATTTCAAGTAATAAGATTTGATCCATCCCCTTAATTATTTGTTTTGCATCGGTTCCATTCTTTTTCTCTCTGCTTTATTATGTACTTATGTTTGATGTGAACTAAACAAGTGGATAAAATTTTAAAATTTCGGCAGTAGAGACTAAAAATTAATAAATTTACAGAAAATTTAATCCAAATGAGCACTTAATCAATTAAGGATTCAACGTTAATATTAAAAATAAATTTAAATATAAAAATAAGTGAAGTCATTTATCTCAAACAACAAATGGTTCGATTCGAATACATAACATTAACTTTAAAATTATAATATTTAAATTACTCAATTTAAATCATTAAAAATAATATTAAATATAAGTTTTCACAGTTTAAAATGCTTTAAAAAATGAAACAAAATTAGTTGTCATTAACTTACTTAATTTATTAAAAGTTTGTGGCTAACTTCATTTGTTTTTAATTAATTACCCAATTAAGTTAAATTGAGTAAAAAATGAAACCCTTAATTAACTAAGTTAATATCGGAAATAAAACATGCATGAAAGCCACTAACTTCATTCATTTTTTAAATCTCTAGTTGAAGACACATGTGGGGTGCATAATTTTCTGCAGAAATATTATTAAGTTTATTAGATTAGTCTTAAATGGATAGAATAATAGTATTATCCATACAAGTTAAGCAAATTATATATTTTAATATTAATTTTTTAAAATCTTATTGTATCACATTTTCCAAAATTTGGTTTCGGCTTAATTCATGTCCAAAATTTGGTTTCTGTCAACTACAAGTTAAGTAATTCAAAACAATCACCACCAGTGTTTGTTACTCAAAATAATAAGAATATGACAAAATGACATACACACACACACACACATATATATATATATATATATCATAAATTTCCAGCCCAATATAAAAGGAAATGAGTGAAAACAAGTGACAACTAACAGTGGAAAAATGGAAAATACCTAAGCATCCAAAACAAAATTAAAAGAAATATATGAAAGCAATGCTAATTCTTCAAACTGATTTTGGCATACATTCTAGAAATTAATCCTCGTTGAGGGCTGGTGTCACGGCCTTGACCCTGTGACAGCTGGAGACAAGAGAGGCTCGGGAGGATACGTCAGCAGTTCAGATCCCACAAAAAGCTGGTCATCGCCGCCCAAATCTTTTATGAGTTGGTCTATAGCGTCACCTGAGTTCGGAAGACAGTTTCCGAAATCAGTAAAAGGGCTCGGATAACTCGGAATGTACACATTCGTATCCACAACAACTAGAGATCCCATCACGGTGTTGAAGAAATTTTGTTCAGAATTGGTACTTTCAAAAGTGGCTGACGGGTTTGAGCCTGAGTTGAATTGCACTAGAGATTCACCTGAGTCCTGTGTTGGAAAATGATTTCTGAAATCAGGAAGAGGACTCTTGTAACTTGGAATGTGCACATTTGGATCGGCGGCGCCTTGAGATTCTATCACTGTGTTTAAGAAAATTAGGTCAGATTTAAAAAATGGAATGTTTTTCGTAAGCAAGCTTCCAAGAGTGATTGAAGGGTATGTGCTTGTTACGGATTAAGTATAAGGACAAGATGCTTTACCCTGATTCTGATCGTTGAAGGTCATAGGATTTTGGTTAAAAACTATTTCACCAAGACCAATAGAAAGGCCGGTGTTTTCTGCAACAACTTCAGAAGATCCTTCAACTAAAGCATCATCACCCTCGCATTGTTTTCGCTTTCTATCATGATGGTAAACGACACAAAGAGCTAACTGCTGCATTTCCAAAACATTACAATTATGTGTAGTATAAATGATACATAATTCATACACGGCATATATCCATACAAGAAAAAAATAGAAAATATAACCAACCGTTTTGGACTTATCATCGCCTTGTTTTTGGAGTATAAATTCCTTCATGAGCCACTGAGTCTTCTCCGGCTTTTGGCAGTTCTTGTAGTAAGTCAGTGGTGTTTTGGTAGCAATTGTCGTTCCGTCTTCGCCCTTGATATTAAAGGAGTTTCCGGTTTTCTTCCAAAATCCTTCGCCGGCTAATCTGTTGACATTTGTTCCCTTACCGTATTTCATTTTCACGGGTGTGAAGAAATACATGACCCCTTCACCAAAATCATGTGCACGACCTGGCCAACATTCCATAAAATTTTGATAGAAAGAACGATCAAGATTGGAAGTTAATCTTGTTTTTTATGTAATAAAAAAAAATGAATGATAACAACTGCTTACTTGGGAGCCGCCAAGGCTCATACTGGTAAACATCCACTTCTTTGATAAGTGGAAAGATTGGACCATCGGTGCAACCAGACACCTTCTTGGTAAGGTAGTGACGGGTGAGAACTTCATCTGATGGTCTGAATCTAGTGCCAACAACGCCTGTAAGTAAAGCCTCTGGTCGGCCGGTAGTAGTATTTACTACCGATTTGTTTTCTTCACCGTTGACTTCAGAGGAAACAACAGGCATAGCTGACATAGTTGAAGATGAAGCCATGTTATGAAATTTGATTACCCGTTCTGGCATGATTCACTTGACGGGCACCTATGATTATGTAGAAAAGATGAAAATGCTTTGCAATTTGATTCTGATTACAACTGGCTTCATTACGAGAAGGATCGGTGAAGAGTTGATGTATCGAACGGTTGTAAAGGGTTGGTCTTCGGTGTAGGTCTTCCTCCAGAAGGCCGATTTGATTTTGATTAAAACCTGAACTGAGATTACGGATTTCCTTCAAGTTCTGTGTGCTGTGGCCGCCGATTTGACTAGGTTCTATGCACTTCCGCGGTGGAAGTTTTGAATCATTTGATTGGACAGTATGTGTCCCACGCAAGCGGTTTCTTACATTTGTTCGAGCAAAAATACTTGGGACAGTCTTTTCACTTCAATAATTTTTTTTTCCATGTGCAAGTACACAACGCATGCAAGGAAATTATAATAGGATTCAAATTCTCTCTTTAATGATTGTTTCAGCACCTTACAATTTGATTCTTTATAAGTTCATAAACAATCGAAATCATCTTTTAAAATCAACCCATCTATGCAATTACGACTTTGAAAGCTGAAGAGACAAAAGCAACCATTTCACTATTCATTCATGGCTGCACCTGCCTTACTTCCGATGCAGGTAACAAATATTCACCTCCAGTAATTTCAAATCCTTTACTCGCAGATGGATCTAAAAAATGGCGAGATAAGGTACCCGTTGGCGTCAGATTCAAACCAAATGATCAAGTACTCGCAGGCTATTACCTTGCTGGGAAGGTATCTGGTCGTACTGATGATTGCCCAATTTTTCAACTTGCCAAAGAAGTTGATGTTCGTCAATGTGAACCTTCGCTGCTCTCAAGTAAGTAGATATCTTCATGACATGGTTTCGAAATTTTCTCATGAGGGGAATGACAAATATTGCAGGTTTAACATATGATTTTGGTGACAGGAAAATGTATTTTTTTTCACGAGTCATCCAAGAGAAGGAATGTGGATAAACATGTTCTGGGGATTTTGGAAGACAACTGGAAAATTCTCGTGTCAGAGATAAAGATGGAAAGAAGCCAATAGCTACCAAGACAACGATGGTGTACCATAAGAAGGACAAAAATCCCAAACCAGTGAAGACACATTGGTACATGAACGAGTATATGCTCCTTGATACTCAATCACCAAAGCAAAACGATAAGGAATCGAAGATGGTAAGCTTAAGGATTTACAGTAGCTGTATTGTAGTTTTACCTGTGATTTTATATATATGATTTATCTTGTGTTTTCGTGATGTTACGTAGATCGCTGCTTGGACAATCTGCGTTGTTTACTCTTGCAAAGGAAGACGTGATACTAAAAGGCTGGCAATGAAACCCAGCATCTAATCCCAATCCATCGGCATGATCGAGAAAAATCAAGCAATCCTTAAGCTACAAGAATGAGCCATGAAAAATGAGAATAAACTATTGATTTGCTGCATGCACTTGGTTTGCTTTACGCACCATCAATCTGAGAATTTCGGTGAATGTTCTTAAATTCCTAACGTAAACATGCACATAAACAAATCTCCAATTGTTTAACTCAAAACAATCTCCATTGATTTCTCTAACTCGATCTCGTGATCAAGAACTTTTCACGGCAGCGTACAGGTACTTGATTTCTCATCTACCACCAATACTTGATCTTCTTAGTCTCGCTATAATAAGGAAGCATGTATCTAAGATAAAGAGAGAGACCACGTAATATATGTAAATCAATCTTCGTCTCTTGTTATAACAAATATACAAGTAACCAATAAAAAATTATAGGCTCATTTCATCCTTGTTATAAGAGTCAGAAATTCGTGTTTATCTTGAAAAATAAAATAGACATAGAAGTCCAGTAAAAAGTTACTCTTACGAAATGAATCCAAAGAAAGAAAGGCAAGGCAGGAAATTGTATACAAAAGGAGGATGGGAAGAAGAAAGGAGAGGGTAAAGTTGCAGTTGCAGATTGAGGAGTTCCCCAATAAAATATCACTAGCTGTTAAATATAAACACGCGGGTGTTTACTAAAATAGAGTCGAACTGTTCAAAGTTTGACCAAAATACAAAAGTTTCAAACATATTTTTAGTGTTTTCAAAATTTTGTAATTAGAGCAATAAATCTTTGTAATAATCAATCAAACACTAACGTGGGCTTGGCAGATGATCCTCGTCGAGAAATAATGTACTTTGCACAATCAGACAGGAAGTGCCAGAGGGTAACTAATGTCGACAGACGACAAGTCAGAGGTGGTGGATTTTGGAGAATTACAGGGACCGTCTCTAAAAATAAATATGACAACTCAATTGCTAAAAGACGAAATTAGATTACTGTGAACCAGTGGACACTCATTGGCTTATGGACGAACGTACGCTTCTTATGGCCTTGCATTTCAAGAATGTTGGCTCCACTTGTGAACATTTCCACGCCTGTTTTATCTGAAAATGCAATGACTTCAGCACCTAACGAAGCTTCCCAAACCTCATCTTGTTGACACTCAATTATCGAAAGAGAGGCTGGAATTTCACCCAAATTTTCCAGGAAGCCGCGTGGGCTCAAATTATTCGCTATTCTGGCTCTCCTTAGCCCAATATCCCACCCTGAATAAGATTTCCCAACTTTTCCCCCAACGCTCTGGTAACAGCCAGCTTTAAAAAAATCATAAAATTCAGTCAAATTGAGCTTCTCGTGCCAGTTGAACCAATTGAGATTTGAACTACCGAAAGTTCTGTTTGGATGCAAAGAAAATGAGGAAGAAAATGCAAAGAGCTATCGAATTACAAAGGAAACATACTATATATAATAATAAGAAGATCTGGAAAACTCTAAACTAACTAAAGAATCATTTACAGTAACTAACTAAAACTTCCATTAACAATATTAATAACAAACACAGCTAACTGATAAATTAACCAGCTTCCTTCTCTTCCAAAGCTAACAGTTACTAGCTGAGTTTCCAGCACACAGTTCGGCTAACCTTTATGGTAACCAGCTTCACGTACTGCCACCTGCAACCCTTTGCACTCTATCAGAACCAATTAATACGCAGCCGCATTTAAATTTTGAGTTCTTGTTACCAAATGATAGTTTGTGAGTGTCGAGGAGAAAATTTAAAATGGAAATTAGCTGGTGACCAAAGCAAAATCCGAGGATTTTTTACTTCATGCCATCTAAAGTTAGCAGCAAGAAGCAAAACTCAACTATCCAGCGGTCATGCCTAGGCATCACAAGGGCCGCCAGTGATTACAAATCCATCATATTGGTGAAGCTCATTCATTTCAGGAAATTCTCCTTCAACAACTCTGAACGCATCCCATCTTTCTCCCTCTTCAGCAAAGGCTGCAACAAAAACATTGAAGCATCCTCTATAAACTGTCTTCACATATTCAGAATCTCATGCTGCAAGTAAAAGAGCATATCTTTTCTCTTCAGTAACATCCATGTCACATATCCTCAAAAAATAATTTGTGTGTGCTTGAAAGAAATTTAGAGAGCACAAAGAGAATAAGAAACAACTGGTTTCCTCTGTATAAGAACAAGAGACAAAGGAAATTTTCCTGGATATGGAAAGAAACTTTTAGACATAACAATTTCAAAGATATAATACGAATAATAAATTTTTTATTGTTATAAATATATTTAAATTTAAATTAATATTCGCGTTTCACCCAATAAATTCCCATGTGAAGAGATACTAAAAAGACACAATTATATTGCGTACATCATTGATATGATCTCACGAAGACAACATAATACTACTAAAAAGGTTGGTGGGATAATAAAATTTGGGTCCCTAATTTTTTAAATATTTATAGAAATAAGAATGCAATTTGTTCATTTCTACAAATAAATTGAATTATTGTCTTATTGAACTTTGACATTAGCAACATAAGAATATATGTTTAAAGAGGATTTCGGTTATTTTAATAGAGATTAAGAATTAATTTGATACAAATAAATAAAAAAAAATTATTTATAAAAAAAATAAAAACTCGAAGACCCGAATGTTATAATTTTAATGGAATCCCTTCTCTCCTCTTGGAAATAAAAAATAAGACACCTTATTTTTTTACCAAATATCAAAATAAGAAAATGTGAAATTAATGCAAACTTCAGGGTTTAAAGAACATACCTTATTTTCCGAAAACCAAATGATAGCTAGTAAAGAAGACAACTTCTTTTATAGGTACTGGAAACCCTGATTACTTTCGCTTGAATTGCAGTTAGTCAAATACTTGGACCAACCGACGAAGACTATGAACAGTTATACCCACCCACTGCTATTGGGCCAGCTGCCACCACTATCTTGGAATTTTTTAATGACCAAAGAGAGAAGATAAGTGCAAGATACCTTCTGACGAATTAGGTAACACTTGTCTACGGTAAAAATTTTGCAATATTTACAGAGTTCTCAACCTATTTTGTGAAATTTTACATTGCATTTAATTCATAGAAGTGAGAATAAATTGTTTATCTAGTGAAGTCATATTCTAAGTCTTAGTTCTTTCATTTTTTTTAATAAATTTTAAAATTATTCATGAATTCACTAGTTACTAATTTTTCATGGTATTATATCTCGAAATAATTTTAAAAAATAAGTCTCGAATGTGACGACCGTATGCATGTAAGTGCTAGAAATTATAAAATTGTTATAAATTTTCTTACCATGGACTTTTAGATAGTCATGTTGTAAATTATAATTTTTATTTTATTGAATCAATAAAATTCATCATTTTTAATTTTTAAATTTTTGAAAAAAAATGTATTGACATAAAATTAATGCAACTTAAATTAAAACTTTATTTAATATTGAAGTATGGCAAGATATGATTGTTTTTAAATTACAATTACTACATGACAAAAATATTGAATATTAAATATTAGTATTTATTATCTTAATTTTAAATAAAATAAAAGTATTATAATTTTAAACATAACTTAATAGATTTTTAGCAAATTAAATTTACACAAGTTCGATTCTATCGTAGAAAACTAATTTAAAATAGATATCAATTTAATTTAGGGTCGAAACATTTTAGGAGGAATAAGTGCTTTGAATTAAAAATTAATATTATTTGAAAATATTTAATTTTAAATATTTATTAACGGTGGTCATTGCCGATCAAAGTTAATATAAATACTAATCAATATCAAAATTCTTGTTAACAAAAATCTTAAATAAAATAATCTTATCACATTACCATTCAATTATAAAAGAAAAAAAATAATATGAAATGATGAGAAATAAAAAAAATTAAATTTTTTTAAAAAAAATATAAAAATTTATAAGATTAATGACAATATGATGCCCTTAAATGTTATTGAATGCTTAAATTAATTCAAAATTGTCGATCAAAATCAAATTTTGACCTTTGTTTAGTATAGTTCGAATTTTTGTTTAATTTAGTAGTAGGCAGGGTGCTTTTACGAAAAAGCATGGGGAAATGGATGAATGTCAGTTTATATAAATAAACTATAGAGGATTTTGTGATATTTACTTTCTGCTTAATTGATGACCAAATTTTGGCTTCTGCCCACTTCAATTTGAATGCATACAAGGAAATGAGTGAAAACAGAGTAACAATTGACAGTGGAAATCATTTGAAAATACATAAGCAAAGCCAAATTGAAAGATACAAATGGTAGCAATACTAATTATTCAAACTGATTTACGTACACATTCTCAGATTAATCCTCGTTGAGGGCAGGGGACAAGAGTGGAAAGGGCGGATACACCAGCAGATCAAGAGTAAAGCAACAAATTGTTGTGTCCAACGGCTGAGCCAGGGTCTTCACATAGGTCTGGCTGAGGCCCGTTGATCAACCATAAAATGCTATTGATTGCTGAGTAAACCCTTGACGATTTGGTCGATATAGGTACCTGAGTTCAGAGATTCAGTCACTGGGTTTAAGAAATCTTGTTCGGAATCGGCCAATGGAATGTTATCGGCGAGCAAGCTTTCAAAAGTGGCTGACGTATTTGAACTTGAGTTGAGTTGGTCTGGAGATTCAACTGGGTCTTTTGTTGGAAGACAATTTCTGCAATCAGGAAGAGGACTCTGGCAACTTGGAATGTACACATTTGGATCATTGGAGCCTTGATATTCCTCCACTATGGTATAAAAATTTGGGTCAGATTCCATAATTGGAATTTGTTCCACAATCATGCTTCCAAAATTGATTGAGGGGTTTGTGCTTGTTTCGGATTGAGAATTAGGACACGATTCTTTAGCCTGACTCTGATCGTTGAAGGACATGGGACTTGGGTAAGAAAAAATTTCATCAAGACCAAAAGAAGGGCGAGGTTTCTTCCTAGGAATATCAGGATTCTCAGCGGAAGGCATAGCAGGGTTTTTTGCAGAAAATTCAAAAGGTCTTTCAACATCATCACCCAAAACGTTTTCATCGCTCTCCCATTTTTCTCGCTTCCTACCATGAAGGTAAACGACACAAAGAGCTAACTGCTGCGTTTACAAAACATAAAAAGAAACGATCGTGTATAGTACAAATAAGGTAAAAAAAAATTGCAAAACATTTGGAAAATATAACCCACCGTTTTGGACTCTTTATCACTTTGTTTTTCGAGCAGAAATTCTTTCATGAGCCACTGAGTCTTCTCCGCCTTTTGGCAGTTCTTGTAGTAAGCCAGTGGTGTTTTGGTAGCAATTGTCGTTCCGTCTTCGCCCTTGATATCAGAGGAGTTTCCGGTTTTCCTCCAAAATCCTTCGCCGGCTAATCTGTTGACATTTGTTCCCTTACCGTATTTCATTTTCACGGGTGTGAAGAAGTACATGAACCCTTCACCAAAATCATGTGCAAGACCTGGTCAACATTCCATAAAATTTTGATAGAAAGAACGATCAAGATTGGAAGTTAATCTTGTTTTTGTGTAAGAAAAAAGAAATTAATGATAACAACTGCTTACTTGGGAGCCGCCAAGGCTCATACTGGTAAACATCTACTTCTTTGATAAGTGGAAAGATTGGGCCATCAGTACAACCAGCCACCTTCTTGGTAAGGTAGTGACCGGCGAGAACTTCATCTGATGGTCTGAATCTAGCACCAACAACGGTGAATAAAGACTCTGATCTGCCAGCAGTAGTATTTACTACCGATTTGTTTCCTTCGCCGTTGACTTGAGAGGAAACAACGGGCATAGCTGACATAGTTGAAGATGAAGCCATGTTATGAAATTTGATTACCCGATCTGGCATTGTTCACTTGTCCGGCATCTGTGATTACGTAGAAAAGATTAAAATGCTTTGCAAGACATTTTTGAAAGTTCAAGATTTCAATTTGATTGTGATTATAACTATCTTCATCAGGAGGAGGATGGGTGAAGAATTGGCTCATCGAACGGTTGTAAGGGGTCGGCGCCTGTCTGCTATCAGAAACCGGCTTTGATTTTGATTATAACTTGAACAGAGGTTACTGAATCCTTTCAACTTTTCTGGGTTCTGGTCACCGGATTTATTAATTTTATATGCTCTTCCGCAGTTGATGTGTTTCTAAATAAAAATATAATTTATTTATTTATTTATCGATATCAAAATCCTAATTTTTCTTGTGTCCTCACGTGATGGGGTCCATTGCTTGCATTTTGTCAATCAAAAATCGTTAAAATTGAAATTTTGAAGATTAAAATATCGAAAAAATAATAATAAATTATAAATTAAGAAATAAAATATTTAATATTTTATAAATTAAAATTAAAAATATTTGTAAGGTGTGGAAAGCTACCGACCACCATCAAGTAGGACCCAAAAAACATGCATGCTGACACAATATTTAATAGTAGGCTTTGCAATTTGATTCAAATTATACTCTGCATGCTCATTGTACTCAAATATATATCTTATAAATATTGTTGGCTTGGAAACCCATCATTCACTTCAAACTACAATTAAAATCAAATTACCTTTTTCTGTTTTGTCTTTTCCCCATGTGTTGTCAATGCTGCTACTGGATCAGACTCAAACCACATCTTTATTGATTGTTTCAAGCACCTTACAATTTGAATCAAATTGTAAATAGTTTTTTGTAAGTTTATAAACAATCCAAATCATCTTGGAAAATCAACCCATATGTGCAATTACGACTTTGAAACCTGAAGAGGCATAAGCAACCATTTTCACTATTCATTCATGGCTGCACCTGCCAATATTACTTCCGATGAAGGTAACAAATATTCACCTCCAGTAATTTTAAACCCTTTACTCGCAGATGACTCTAAAAAATGGCGAGATAAGGTACCTACCTGTTGGCGTCAGATTCAAACCAAATGATCAAGTACTCGCAGGCTATTACCTTGCTGGGAAGGTGTCTGGCCATACTGATGACTGCCCAATTTTTCAACCTATCAAAGAACGTGAACCTCGCTGCTCTCAAGTAAGTAGATATCTTCATGACATACTTTTTACTCTTTGGTTTCGATGTTTTCTCATGAAGGGAAAGGTGACAGGAAAATGTATTTTTTTCACGGGGTCATCCAAGAGAAGGAATGTGGATAAACAAGTTCTGGGTGGATTTTGGAAGAAAACTGGAAAATCCACTTGTGTCAGTGAAAAAGATGGAAAGAAGCCAATAGCTACCAAGACCACAATGGAATACTACAAGAAGGACCAAAAATCTAAACCAGAGAAGACACAATGGATCATGAACGAGTATATGCTCCGTGATACTCAATCACCAAAGCAAAACGATAGGGAGTCGGAGACGGTACGTTTAAGGATTTGCGGCATCTGTATTGTAGTTTTGACCTGTGACTTTATATATGATTTATCTTTTGTGTTTTCGTGATGTGACGTAGATCACTACATGGGCGATCTGTGTTGTTTACTCTTGCAACGTGATTCTAAAAAATCCATTGGCATCGATCGAGTAACATCAAGCAATTCTTCAGCCAGAAGGCGCAAGGGAAAAGAAGAATAAACTAGTGACTTGCTGCTTGTAGTTTGTCTGCTCTATGCTAAAGAATGTAAGCACGACCAATCTGAGAAATTGATGGATTTCTCTTAAATTCCTATTTTAAATATTTACATGAATAAAATCTCTGATTGCCAAACTCAATGTCCAATAATTGCTCTCAACTCGATCGCCTGATCAAGTATTCTTTCACTGCAGCCTGCAGGCACTTCAATTCTCATCTACCACCTTGTTAGTCTCTCTATAATAACTAATGAGGAAGCATTCATGTTTTTGAGATAAGGAGAGGGACCATACAATATATGTAAATCAATCTACATATCATATTATACAATGAACATACAAGTAACCAATAAAAAATTATCAATAACAGGGAAGGCTTCATTTCCAGTTGCAGGGCTTTCTGCTTTAGCATCTGACTTCCCTCGCCTGTGTTTTATGTCAGAACTCTCTGAAAAGCGCTTCTTATGAGCAGGAAATTATCATTTGATTTAAAAGTATGAATTTTAACAATTACAAGTTGTAAATATGATCAAATTATGTGAACACCAGTTGGAATAATACAAATCAAATTTAGAAATAACAAAAATATAGAGCAAACAGCTTTATGATTACATACAATACGTTTATTACAACATAAAGCTAATTTGGAGAATGAGTGTATATCACGAATCATTAGAGGTTTTCAATAAACATAACCAGATCTTCATATAAACAAATTCATTGTGCTGATTAATCCACTGAAGAAGAGCACTAGCTCTTTCACTCTGGCTTCATCATCTAGTTTTGGACCATTTTAGCCAAATGATGAAGAACTCTTTTCCTACCTCAAAAGGAATATGTCCAATCATCTTGTGGAGATGGTTTTCTTCACTTCAAAGACATAACAAATATTTATAGTTATGAACTTTCTCGGCTTTCAAGTAAGCAGGTAGAATTATGTATCTCCTCATTCTTGTATTCACCAAAATAGAGTCGAATTGTTGGTGTTTTTAAGGTTAACTGAAATACAATAATTTTAAAAATATTGAGTGATTTCAAAATAAGGGTAGGCCTGAGTTTTGAGAGACCTTAGATAAATTTTTGAAGTGTAACTTCTATCGAGTTTAATGCTTGATTGAAAAATATATTATTAATCTTAGATGTGGGTCAAATTTTGGGAGTTTAGCCAATGGCCTGTATTGGGTTATTCTCTAGGCCATGCTGTTTCAAAATTTTTATATTCTTGATCGGCCTTGAGGTGCTTTAAAATAAAATATCATTATCAGTCAATGTAATTTCACGTTTGAGGTGCAAATTTTAGCTGCAATGTTCTCTTTGAATATGTAATTCCTGCATAATTATGCACCAAAAACATTAACTTTTGATGCATCTGACATGTATATAAACACTAACCATGTTATGTTAGCATCAATAAACTCCGAACTACGATTACGATATTCAGGGAGAAAATTCCTGCAAATTTTATTGGCCTGAAAGAGGTCGGAATCTTATATTCTTCCCTTGAGAAAATTCCTGCAAATCTTTTCCCAGCACTCTCTGTCGGGTTCTGCTATCTCCAATCCATGCTTGGCATGCTCAGCAAATTCTCTCTGTAATCAAAGATATCAAACAGCAGCAACGTCACTGATTGATGAAAACAAGTAATAAATTAAGCGGGAAAAATCAGCTTGCTTATTTACCTCAATGGTATTGTTGTTTAGCAGGCGATCGATAAGGTGAAAGAGAATGTCTTTTGTGTATTCAGGATGGCCTTGAATTCCAAGAATGTGAGCTCCAATGGTGAACATTTCCACGCCTGTCTTATCTGAAAATGCAATCACTTCAGCGCCCGAAGGAACTTCCCAAACCTCATCTTGGTGACACTCAATTATCGAAAGAGATGCTGGAATTTCACCCAAATTTTCAATAAAGCTGCATGGGCTCAAATCCTGCACTATTGTTACGCTCCTTATCCCGATATCCCACCCTTCATAAGATCTCCCAACTTTTCCCCCCAAGGCTCTGCACACAATCTGTATACAAAATCATAAAATTCAATCAAATTTAGCTTCAAAGATAACAACAGTTGAACCAATTAATTGGTGCCCACATTTGAGTCTTGAGTTCTTGTTATCAAATGATAATTTGAAAGTTTCCAGGAGGAAATAAAAAATGGAAATTACCTGGTGGCCAAAGCAAATTCCTAGGATTTTTTTCTCCATATCATCTAAAGTTTGCAGCAAGAAGCAAAGCTTGAGAATCCAGAAGTCATTGGCATAAGCATCATAAGGGCTTCCAGTGACTACAAATCCATCATATTTATGAAGGTCATTCATGTCAGGAAATTCTCCTTCAACAACTCTGAACAGATCCCATCTTTCTCCTTCTTCACCAAAAGCCGCAAGAAAAACTTTGAAGTATCCTCCATAAACTTGCATCACATATTCAGAATCTCTTGCTGAAAGCAACAGAGCATACCTTTTCTCTTCCACAACATCCATGTTATATATCTTCAAAAAATAATTTCTGCGCGTGCTTCAAAGAGATTTAGAGAGTACAAGAGAATGATGAAAAATTGGTTTCTTTTGTAAAAGAACAAGAGGCAAAGGAAATTTCTTGGATGTGGAAAGTTGAAGAAGGCATGGGCTCCAATATATACTGAGAAAAAGTTTTAGACACAACAATTTCAAAAAGAATATAAAATATTTTATTTTTATAATTACTTTTAAATAATTATATAAGCATTCGTATTTCACCAAAAACGAGTAAATAATTATTTTTAATTTCAATAATAATTTTAAAACGAGTAAATATGTGATAAAATAATTATTTAAAAATAATTATTTTATCAAATGTCGAGTTGAAAAAACGAGTAATTTAAAATTCTCAATTGAAGAATTATTTATACTAAAAAAAAACAAAAAGCAAAATCCACCGGCTTGCATATTTTGAAATCTTGTTGCCATGAAATGAAAGGGGGGGTTGGCAAGTGATGGGGAAAGAAGGAATATTTTAATTATTTTGTAACACCAAGAGTACTGTTTACGACAAACCTTCATTCATGTGGCAAAAATTTTATTTTCCACGTTTGTGGTGTTTAGGGTTTCTAGTAGATACAAGCACGTGCTTTTGATGAATAAAAATAACCTTGAGCATGGAAGTGGGCAGGGCTCAATGATTAATTTTGTGCGTATTAATTAATTCAATTATTGTATTTATTATTATTATTATTATTAATTTATTATTGTCCCCTTGATTGTAATGTATGATAAAAAGAAAAAAAAATGATCTTTGACTGCTGTTGATAAGGAATAGTATCTTTCATATTCATGATCGTGAGGAGTATCTAATGCAAAATAATAATAGAAAGAATAATAATAATAAAGAAAGAAACGGGGCAAAACATGGAGGAAACGCTTAAAGCCACAAAGCAAAGCACACGAAATGTTGAGCGAATCAAGGCATATATACTCTACACAATTTTGTGATGCCAAGTTAATTATTCTTGGATCCAAAATGTACAAATTCCTTTACTATGACTATTTTCTTGCTGATTTGATGCACCTTTGTAGCCGTCCAATATTCTTTACTTTTACTATAAATTTAAAAAAATTATTTTTTAAAAAAGCTTTTATATCAATTATACTTGTATAAATTAACGTTTTAGAATTGTATCATTAATACGTATTTTAAAATTTTATAGTTCTAAATATACGTTATTTATTCATACATATCATAATCTGGTTTTGTGTTGAACAGCACAAATAAGAGCAGCAGCCAGCAACTGTAGTTCGGCACAAGGTTTAAGAAGAACAATTGATCAAACTACCAAGGTTCCACAATTTTGGTCATATATTCAGCAGCCAGTGGCGGTCAATAGGTTTCTATTCTCCATTTCATATGTTAAATAAAATAATTCCATTCTCTGTTTTCTTTTATTAAGGTCAGAAATTTTTCAACATATATCTTTATTAATTTTAAAAAAAATTTTAATTTTAAAAAGAATTTCAATCAATTTAATAAAAATAAATAATTTATATCTTTATTAATAAAAATATAAAAACTCGACAATTTTAAGAATATAAATAGATAGATAGATGACTATAAAAAAAAATTGATGGTATTCTATTTTGTACGCATCAATAAAAAAAGGATGAGAATTATTTATTCTAACCCATGTAGATTAATTCATCTGTGATGATTCTAGTCATGGAGATTATATATGGGATGTGATAAACTACAAATTCGCCTGACTTGAATTTTGTTCTTCATTCATTCCAAGCCAAGCATGATCCAAACATTAGAAAGAAAGATGTATCATGTCTAACTTTAGCAAAAGCTAGGTTCCTCTATCAACATTCTTGGAGAATCCTTCCTAATTGGGTTGAAAAACAGGACAATTAACAATGAGAATATAACAATTTGTTAATGTCTTAGAGAATGTAGATTATTCCCTCACATTATTCCTCTTTAATGATATTCCCCTATGTCTCCTACCAAATGCGAGAAATGGTTTGGAGTTCTGTTCTTATCCATTTGAGAATCGTAAGGGCTGCCCCAAAACAAAGTGTTTCTAGTGAATATGTTCCTTTCAGATTAAGTATCAGTTGAGTGCAATTCTACTATTATCCCATTTCCAATTTCACTCCAAGTTTCAATTGCAATTTTTCTCTTGGAATGAGAAACCCAAGCATGATTATGCATCAAAAACATTAACAATTGAAGCATCTGACATGTTCATAAATGCTAGTCACGTTAGGTGAGCGTCAAAAAAATAATAAAACATTAAATTTAATCCATCCATCATTGAGGGTTAGCGAATGCAACCGCTAGGCGGATGAAGACTTTTCTTTGGAGGAGCGGCAACCACTAGGCGGTACCCTGCAACCATGCATGGTGCCTTCCTTAGTGGGCTCAGGGAAGCTGCGAACACGGCTCACTATGCTAATGCACGAGCCTCAAGGAAGAAGATGAAGGTTGGCAGAAGCCCATCGAAGAATGCTTATTCTTGCGCTTCTTTCCTCACAGATCTGTTCAGGGATCCTGATATAGAATTTGGGAGTTTTTATGTTATTTTTAGCCAGAAGAATGTTGACCCAAACTCACCATCTCTATTAAGGGTGACATTTAATGAGCCTCAAAAGAAGCATCATGGAGATCAACAGCACTCAAATAAAGTACTTTTTGAACAGCTTAAGTCATATTTTAATCAGCAACAACAGCAGCTTTATTAACAAGGCAACAGGTGCTTGATCTGAGGGAGGTGAGAAGAGGAGATGAAATGAGGTTGAGCTACCTCTGTGAAAAGCTGGGGGTGAAGCTATTTGGTAGAAAAGGTTTGGGTCCCACTGCTGAATCTGTCATTGCTTCCATAAAAGTCGCAAAACTTCAACTTCTTTAGCTTGGAAATCAGTTGAGAGTGGTAAGATCTTAACCTCTCCCCAATGCCGTTCATAGAACTTATAATGAAATTTTATGGAAATAAATATAAAAGATTCCAACTGTGCATAAAACGACGAATTTTGACTTTCATTCTAAACCATAAGAACTAGAAATAACAAATTAATTTGGATTCGCCACTAAGGAGACATTGCTTTCATTTGAAGCTAACATGAAATGAGCTTCACACACATCACTACATTTATCTTGCAACTGTAGAACTACTTTTTTATTTCGATCTATACTTATTCCTATTAACGATTAAAAACAAAGCTTTGCTGAATAATATTCCCATAAAGTTACACAATTTGAGATGCGAGAAGGATGAACAATTCATTGCCATTGCATACTCATCATCAGCTTCGAATCTAGCACACTACCTGTATCCCAAATATGCTTTAGATATTTGATTGAACACCTTCATTTTGGTCAAGTGATTCCCTTTTCTTTTTCCAAAGTTCATTCACCGGAAGAGCTGGAAAGTAACCATTTGCGTGTGTTCATTTTGGGTTAACAAAGCTTTGCAAATTTAGAACCAAATCTAGTATTTCATGTAGCTGTCAAAGCACAATTGTATTATCACGTCATTGATATGATATCACGAAAGATGACATAGTTAATAAAATTCGGGTTGCATGTTTATAAAAATAATAATTTTTTTAAGAAAAAAAAGTAATTTATTTATTTATATGTAAATAATTATTATATTTTTATAAAATTAAATTTTGACACTCACAATATATGAATATACACTATGTAGTTAAACACTAAAGAGTATTTCAATTATTTTAATAGAAATTAAGAATTTATTTAATACAAATAAATATATTATATATTTATTTACGTAAATTTTATTATTTTAAAAATTAATTATCTTCTTTGTGAAAAAAAACATAAAGAAAAATAAAATAATAATGAATTATCAGTTATTATTTTTTAAATAATAATGAATCGTTATCTCGTTAATGCAATAAGAATGTAATTCATTCATCTATACAACTGATTGAATTATTTTTATAATATTAAATTTTGAATTAGAAGACATGTGAACTTGCTTGGAGACTTTCAAGATGGGAGAATTTCACTGATGACTCGCTAGTCCTCTTCCCATTCTAATCCTAATCCTATTCCCTTCTTTATACAATTTAAGGTTGTGTTTTTTCTTTTTATTTAGTCTACAAACAGTCGTTAAAAATACCAAAAAGGGTTTGGTATTCTCCAACAAAGAAGAGTTTTATATTCTTTGTTTATGACCCATCAGTCTCCTCTATTTTGTTGATTATTTGAACCATCCAACGTTGGAATCTATGTGTTCTCAATTCATTGGAAACCATTACAAGTTTCAAACGAATTCTTATTCGCCACTAAATTGATCTGGATTCAACGTTTTTAGCATTGGGGAAACATTGCATCAATTGGAAGCAGATTCTTTAACCCATTTGATAGATGCTGCATATGAAGCTGATTCTTTAACAATAGCCAAATTGTTGAAACTTGCCTCTCTGCTAATTATGTGTTGGTAGTCCTAAAATGAGAAATACAATTGCCTTTTCTTTCTCTCTCTTTCTTTCAGGTTTCAACTTTGTGGGTTGATTTCTAACGCGATGTTCTAGTTGTGTTTCTACTTGATTTTTATACGAGTAAATGGGTCTGAAATGGGCAATCCAAGATTGAATGGTTGGGGCTCTAAAGGAAGTCATTTACCAAAGTTGAGGGTCCAATGCTGGCCCCAGTGTGGCCCGGTTCAATCTTAACAATCCTTCCCTGCTTGCTTACGCCAGAGGGCGCCGCGCTTTCTTACCTAATACCGAGTTGTTTGCTCTGACAACACTACTGTGAAAAACAACAACCATAACTAGATTCAGACCAAGTCTTTCAGGCCCAGCCTGATGCAGTGGTAGAAATGGTAAATTCGATCACAAATCAAGGGTCAATATGTTTCCAAGATGCACAAAATGACAGTGAAAACTGCACCCCACTTTAAAAAAGAGGGAAAATGAAGGAAAAAAAATTCCCGACACCTAATGAAATGACCTAATAATTATCCTGATAAAATTTCAGAACATGCGGCTTAAGTCTAAAGGGCAATTTCGTTATTTTAATGTAATTGTAAGGACCCATTTGATATAAATAGAAATACTACATCTTTGTTTGTAAATATCTAAAGATTGAGATACCCAAATGTTATTATCCCGTATAAAACCCATCTCTCCCTCAGCTTCTCACTCTACTTCCCCTTCTGCTTTCTCGTGTTTGTGTTCTTCCCTGCGAAACTTTAAACAAACACAAAGCAATTTCGGCAGTTGGAAACAAAATCTTGTTCGCTTTTCTTCATTTTCTGGCAACAGTAGTAACAAGGTACGAATGCTTTTGTCGATTCTGATCTCCAATTCTTCCTTTCTTTCTCTTC
The DNA here is from genome assembly GCA_019650275.1 of Xylocarpus granatum. Taxonomy (NCBI): domain Eukaryota; kingdom Viridiplantae; phylum Streptophyta; class Magnoliopsida; order Sapindales; family Meliaceae; genus Xylocarpus; species Xylocarpus granatum. Next base: position 178,674 of record BNST01002624.1, on the reverse strand, counting down.
ATTCTTCCATAAATGTAAAAAGCAACTGCAACAGCTCACCCTACTAGCACAGCACGCAACAGCAGCGGCAGCAGAGAATACATATCTTTTCTACGCCATTTTTGAATTCTCTGTCCACAAAAGGAGAATCATCATATATTTGAAGATCTGTGGCGAAAACGATTGATATTTTTTTCTCTTTCACCCGAAAGCTGCAAACTTTTTCCATATTTGTAATCTATCTTCATTTTCCTTGTGCATTTTTTCTGGGTTTTCTGCAGCCAGTTTGTTCATTATCTGTTTTGAGCGAAAGTATCATCTGGGTTTTGTTTTTCTCCTTTAACAGGGTGATGAATGATCAGAGGAGATAGCTTTAATCAGGACCGTCTGATTGTCATCAGAGATTCCTGATTCACCACCCTTTTTCTTTTCTTGGTTTAAGAGCTGCTCCACCAGCTCTTCAGGTACCTTTCTCTCTCTTTTATAAGCTCCCCTTTTTACTCTCCTTTATATTATTTTTCCCGGATTTTTCCTCTGAAATCTGACTTTTTCTCAGACATTCTGTCGCTCGCTGTTCTGTATTATGATAGTCTCGAGCCAGGTTTCTGATTTTCGATATCGTCTCCCAAAAACACAACAATCAATGCACCCTGCTTAATCATCGTACACGTGGCCCATCACATGATTAAATATCCCACAAAACTAATATTCCCACTCACTACGATCACGATCATCCCAGTAGGTAGATTCCATCAATCACCGTATCCAGAATTGAGACAACTTATTGCTACGTGTTAATACAAAAAAAAAGTCAATGATTTTGCCTAATTTTAAATTAGTATATAAATAAGTGATAAATATTAAAAATTAATTATAAATAAATATTTATTAAGTATTTGATAATTATGTTTTAAAATTAAATTACAATACAAATCGTTAACAACATTTATTTAGTGACAAATCTTTTTATCTTATTAAAACCTATTTTATATTAACGACGTGTCAAGCTTTAGGTTGGCCGGATGAAAATACGATTTTGACCTTTTAAGTTCCAAAGAAGAATGAGGCAGGATTTGTAGCTAGCACGCGCAATCTGCGGAAACCTATAAATGGTAATTCACATCACATGGCGCTTTTCGGTTAACCATGGAAATGGCAACGTAAAGTCCGGGTTGCTTTTACCCCATGTACGGTGAAAATACTTGTACCGACGTAAGGTCGTGGAGTGGGACCCACCGAGTGGTTGAAACGTTTGACCAAAGCCTAAAATCAAAGTTCATGCTAATTAATTAACTAAAGCGAGAAGAGTAATAATCAATTTTTTTAATTAATTAATTAGAATTAAAAGAGGGGATTAATTAGCGTGGCCTGGAATCCATAAACGAATGTCAATGTTAGGCGAAGAAGCACCCACTGTTGTATTGTAATCTCTAGGTTTTTGGTGGTCGTCTCGATATATTATAGGCCTTTACTGCCCTCGGCCTTGCTGCCCGTATGGTCACTAGTCACATCTAGCTATTTACAACGTAATTACATCCGAGTCCATGAATTCTTTTATTATTGTAAACGATGGTGTACTTATTAGTTCATTTGTTTGAAGAAAGTTGCGTGATTCTTATTGAAATGGTCACCGTTTGAGGGCGTAATAGTCGTTACAAAAAGGGAATTATGACGAATTAGGGATCCGTTCGATGTGAATGGATAAAAATATATATGAACTCAGGGGTCTAGATGTTATTATACTTGAAGTGCCAAAAGAGGACGGGACTGGGAATTGATTTGAAACCAACATTAACAGGATAATTTAATATAATATAATATAATGAATTGCAAAGACAAGGATGGATCATGGATCCCAACTGTGAGAAAAAATAAAGGGGGAGGAAAATGGCGGAATTTTTGGAAATGGTGGAGGGTAAGGCAAAGAAAACGTGAAAAAGACAGAGATTGCTTGCGCAAATCTAGCTTGATAATCTTGGGCTTCTGGGGCAAGCAAACTACTGCAAGAGAGAGAGAGACACACACACACACAAAATGGCATTGGCATTGATTAGTGCTATTGTGGCGAAGAAAGATAGAAGAAGAAGAGAAGAAGCAAATGCCGTAAACAAATTTTTGCAGTGCAATAACTTTCAGCCATGCTCAAATCGTGAGCATATTTCTTTCCTACATTTAATTTCATGGCCTCATTATGTTTAGTCACAGTTGTTTGCCGGTAGTGTAGGATCATATCATATATCACACACTCACACACAAAGCAAAGGCAAAAGGCAAAACCCTGAAGATTGTTAATTTTCAATTCAAGATCCTCTTCTGCTTTTGCTGTTTTGTATGTTTTTGTTTCCATTCTTTTGCTTTTTCTGGATAGGACAAAGGAAACCCATTTTGGAGGAAAGAAGAAAATAGAAGAAACCACTTACAATGACCCACAAAAACCCTTATGTTTTATCTTCCGCTTGTTTTGATTTCATGATTTAAAAGCTCTGACCTACCTCTCATTTTGTTGTGTGTGGGAATGTTAGGCTTTCTTTGGCTCTAGCAAAGGGATTTGCGACGAGGGTGGCTAAAAATGTTGAGATCTGGCGCAGCTGCTGCTACAAGTGAAGCAAATGTTTTGGTTGTCTTCTTGAGGAAATTTATGAAGCAAATGGGTTTTTCAGGCTCATTAGAGAACCGTGTTTGTTGTAGAAGTTGATTCCTCTTCTACTTCTTAGGCTTTCGTTTGATAGTCTGGGTGGTGGTGGTGAAAGTGAAGGTGGTGATATTGGCTGGACGGCTCAATCTCTTACTGTTATGATATAATTTTATTTTATTTTTTCTGAATTTTCTTCTAATTTTAGTACTTTTAACTTTGTTGATAAAAGATGAATTAACGGGTTATCCAAATGTTCATCAGCAACAGCAGGTTTGCCTGTGTTTGTTTCCTTTCTAATGACACTAATTTCTCTTTAGCTCTCGTCTCAATTTTACTTTCTTGTCTGCCTTTCTTTTAATCAAACTTTCCCGAGAAAAGATGGTAATGTGGAAAACAAAATGCAATAAACATGGAGTGCGCAGCAAATTACAATCTCTGCAATGAGTTTGGTAAAAGCTTTGAATTTTTGTGTTTCCCTAAAAATAAATTTGCAGACTTCGATGCTTTGGGTACTGTTCTATTATCACTTATCAATTCAAAACCAATGTCAGAAACCTTGCTTCTGTCAATTTAATTTATTGTATCTTCTTGGGAACTGTAAAGTTTTGACAGTGTATGTTCAAAAATCCTGCAACCTGTGCTATGTCATTCAATATTTTCATTCATGTTAAAAAAATAAATAAAGAAATAACAAATGGGTAATACTCGAATTTCCATTTGCTATATAAAGCATTTATCAAAATCTGTTTTTCACATTTGCATTTGTCTTTCATCGAACAACACAACAAGAATAGTTTAGGACACAGCCTAGGATGCCCTAAATTGTGCCTGCCGGGCTAGCACCCTACTACTGTAAAGCCTAGGTCATAAACAAGACTGAACATGTATTAAAAAAACAGAAGCAAAGACAAAACAGTCGAGGTTTGAACGAGGAATGAGTTGTTGGATCTTTTGCCCTAATAATATATTTTCAATTTCATAGTTGACAGCAATTTAGGTTTTGTACTTCTTCCAATTGCTTTGATACATCGCACGTGAAAGCTGAAACTGAAACTCGTTTTGCAATTTGTTCACTAGTTTACACCTGCTATTGAAGCTCCAATCCATGTCATTTGTGGGTCATGGGAAGTATGGCAACTCCATCAAAATTGGGTTTTCAAAGAGGACAACAACAAAAAAATAGATTGTGGGTATTTAACAAAAAATTCCAATTCTCCATCCATTATTAGTTAGGGTTCATGATATACAATCATAATTTCATTAATCTGAATTTCGCTCACATCGAAATAGTTAATGGGGCATAATAATTTGAATGCTGTAGTCGAGTGGGTGTGGTGATACCGATATGGACTGCAGTGAGCAGTTAAAGCGGTGGGATGTCAATTTCAATTTTAAATTTCCAGAAATGAGCATGCCTACTACTTCAGAATTTCAAGTGTCTCTTTCTTGTTGACTGGCATGGCATGGACCAGCTTGAATTGAAACCCTAAATCTAGTTATATTTCCCATTAAATTTCCAATATTTTTGCTTGTGTTCCTCCAGTGGGATCCCAATAATACACGTGATAATGACAAGACCTTTACATATTAAATGTGACATTTAATTTACAGATGTAGATTTATCAGAAATCATGGTAATCCACTATTGTATTAAGTTTTTGTTCTATGCATGCCTAAAGCAATTATAAAGAGGTATGCACACATGTAATAAAATTTCATAGAACTCTGAAAAAATCCGACAAAAGTCAAAGAAATTATTCAATATCTGAAAAACCCAAATGCTATAATGAAGCACCAGATATGTATCACAGTCTCAGAACAACAATAAAAAAATGTCAGCTGAGCTCAAGCCCTAGAGATTCACACAATCATAAAAGACTAACCTTGAATCTCTATTCCGATCGGCTACAAGAACCAAAAGCAAGGAAGAGGAAGCCTCAAAAATCCAATGCAGAAGTAAAAAAGAAGAAGAAGAAGAAGAAGAATAGGGGATCACATGTATGAATGCATTGCAGTATTCTCTGCCGCAAGACAAAGAAATCGTTAAATGCCCATGCATCTGGAAATAAGATGGAGCATTTGTCAATTTAAGCTAAACAAACAAGCTATGCTCACATTTCAGCTGTTACTGGAAGATTAGAAAGAGAAAAAGACTAATTTAGGAAAATATTATCATCTAATTCTTGCTCATGCACTTATGATTGTCGACAATGAAACTTGAAGTAAAGCCCTGACAGGGGTTCACCTAGTTAATGCAATATTTCCACGAAGCGTAACCATATTAAACAACACCTATACGACTAATCCATATGAAATACTCGGCGCTTATTCCAACAGAAACACAAAACTTAGAATGGTAACATAAGTCCCATGGACTAGATTTGACAGATAAATCTTACGGTAATGCCATCATTAACAGCAACTAGTTTAATCCACAGATATGACACCAAATCTAGAATATCATATATGAATCTAAGAATACTCTGGCACCCATGCAAATGAAGAATTCTGCTGCCTTATAAAAGAGGTGATCTGATGAGAAGAATTTGAGAATCATTCTCCTCCGAAATTAAAATAAAATTACCTTTCATCCAAGGAAACAAGAGTAACAAAACTCAAGAAAGTAATAGAAGTTCTGAACAAACCGACAAATCAAATGGCATCATCCGACTGTAGAGCAATGAGTACCTATTCTAGAATGTCATGTATTCTCACAAAACTCCCCAAACCCAGCCGGAAAGAAAATTTCTGTAGTTTAGACATGATATTTTATTTTTTATTTTAGATATAAAAGGTCAAAAGGGGTACTGCAATGATAACAAAATCGAGCATCGGTGTTGGAAATTATCATATTCCCCCCAGGTCAGAACAATGCAAATCAATCATTCTTGGCATGAAATTCATCTTTTGTCCGATCATTTCAGCTAAACCCCAGGGAAAAGCAGACTTTATCCTTCAACACCTCAACAATGTTAGATGCCAAACTCCTACATTGTACGATCATTTCAATAACTGTGCAATATTATAAGCTCGAGCTCCCAAAAAAAAACACTCTCCCACAGTTGTTTGCCACGCCACCAAGTCTGCTCCACGGGACTGTAAGAGTTTCCAAAAGGTTTTTATGTCAAAAGGTTGAAAATAAGGGTTTGGCTAGGTTGCATGTATGTATCCGTGTATCTCAAAATTTTTTATTATTTATTTAAAATAAATAATAAAAATTTGAAACAAGATCAAATTTTAGAAAATAACAGTACACATATACCATAGACAAACCCTGAAAATAAAGGTCCAACAACAATCTGATATATTCCCAACCGAGAATAAAACAATCATTGAATGCCTTGTAAGCACTAGACAGGAAACCGCATGACCTTCCGCCAGATGCTACTGATTGAAGACGCATTAACTTCCCAACATTTGGATAAAGCAGGGCCATAGTAACTAACTAAATGGCAGAGGAATCATAGTTAATAACTCTGGTTTGCAAGTTGAGCATATAAATCATCAACCTTCTCAGCCCATTACCATGGAATATCAAATGACCACAATGAAAGATATATAACGACCTAGAAGAAATAAAAGATGAAGTTGGAATAATGTTGCAAGATTTTCTTTTAATATGTATATGACAATCTGGTGAAACAGAGTACTGTTTCTCAATCCCAATGGACTAGGTATACTGAGTATAACAGAATGTCACAACAGGGTGGACTCTTCTTTATGATAACAAAAACTATAGCCTTTTGGTGGAGAATATATAAAATTATATTTTTCGTGGCAGTAAACTAAAAATAAACAAAAATAATGATAGAAACAATGACGGGCAGAGTCCATTTGGTTTTGAGCTTCAAGTGAAGATGATATAGTAGCACTGTAGCAGTGAATTTCCGGAAAACCATTGGGCTGGAAAACAGAATAGAACATAAACTAGCAAGAAGGTAAGAGAACGAGACTTCAGAATCTTCCTCGCATAAGTTCCTGTGAGCACTTTTATACTAGTCTCACCACTGGTTTACAGGGAAATTAGTATGCATATGAGAAGAAACAAAGTAGTGTAGAAGGAATTTTAGCAAATCAACATAAGATTTTCTGACAAAAAAGTATGCATGTCAACAATTAAGCAAAAATGGCAAACATATAGAAAAAGATAAGTAGCAATCGACATTAAGAAAAGACCAGCACAACACATAAGTAAACTCATTCAACATTTTTGGCTATAAATTTCAAGGTTATGTATGAGATGTCTGCTGATAACAAATAAGTAACCACAAACCTCAATTACATAACAAAACTTGTTAATTTAGCAATTACACAACAAGTTTGATCCATAACTAGTTCTATACCACATCTCTTATTCCTCATAATAACCTTAAATAAAAATGCGTCACAAAATCATAATGGCACACGATCGATACTTGTTACCGCAACGCATTACAAAGAAACCAATAATTTTAATGAAACAATGGAAAATGACCTGCATGATCATCATTGCTTGACATTCTCCAAGTACCACTTGTAAGTATCAGCAAGTCCGTCTCTGAGTTCAATCTTCGGCTGCCAACCCAAAGCGGCAAGCTTGGAGCATTTCATGAGCTTTCTGGGCGTCCCATCTGGCTTCGACGAGTCCCATACAAGCTCTCCTTCAAATCCCACAACTTCCTTCACCAACTCCGCCAATTCTTTTATGGTCACTTCTTTCCCACTCCCCACGTTCAAATGTTCCAATCCTTCGTACTTGTCCAACATAAAAACTACTGCATCAGCCAAATCATCAACATGTAAAAACTCCCTCAACGGACTGCCAGTTCCCCAGACCACAACTTCCTTCGCTCCATTCACCTTCGCTTCGTGAAATCTCCGCATCAAAGCCGGCAATACGTGAGAATTTTCGGGATGAAAGTTATCGTAGGGGCCGTATAAATTTGTTGGCATCCCCGAAATCGCATCGAACTCATACTGAATCCGATACGCCTGGCACATTTTAATCCCCGCGATCTTCGCAATAGCGTACCATTCATTCGTTGGTTCTAAAGGACCGGTTAACAGTGCGTTTTCCGGGATCGGTTGCGGAGCGAACTTTGGGTAAATGCAAGAAGAGCCCAAAAACAGCAGTTTCTTGGCGCCGTAACGGTAGGCGGAGTCGATTACATTGGTCTGGATTTGGAGATTGATCGATATAAACTCCGCCGGGTATGTGTTGTTGGCGTGGATTCCCCCGACTTTGGCGGCGGCAAGTACGATGTAGATCGGCTTTTCCGCTGCAAAAAACGCGTCGACGTCTGATTGGCGAGTGAGATCGAGCTCAGCATGGGTGCGGAGGACAAGATTAGTGAAGCCGAGGGAAAGCAGCTTGCGCACAATGGCCGAGCCGACTAAGCCGCGGTGACCGGCCACGAAGATCTTGGCGGAATTGTCAGTGGAAAAGGAGGATGAGCCTGTTAACAGAGAACAAAAGGAAACTTTAAGTCAGGATACGGAGATCCGAGAAAACAATGCTAGAATAGTTTGCCGGGAAACAAACATAAAGGAAGAGAAAAAAAAATATTGCCATTGTTCGAGTCACCCATGTCCAGAAATGAAGGCGAATCCTGATTGGCGAGGAAGAGAGAGGCAGAGACACACAAATTTTATTAGCGAAGACGACTGCCGTTACACAGATAATGGCGCTAAGCTAAGTACAAGTTGAGCATCTTCTCCCATCACTGCGCATATAAGAAACTTCGCATGGAAAATTACGGAATTTGTTCAGATAAACGAGGAAACTTCATCCTTTTTGGAGTCATTGATATGTTTTTGGGCTAATGAAAGCCCATTATCTGAGACTGTTGGGCTCTACAAATGGATTGTCAACAGAAGCCCATTTAACAGGCCCATTACTTGTTTTGGATTTTTGACATCAAAATGGCCCTCTATAACCAGAACCATGCATGCTTCCCTCCAAAATTATTAGTAGGGATGGTATGCCTATTAATCTTGTTCTTAGAAAACTTGGTGGCCAGATTCCACGAATACTTGTAGGCTAGCTTTTAGCTTAATAAACATCATCATCTCTCCTCTTTGCTAAAGGCAAAATTCCCCATCTCTTTAATCTTCCTTTTTCTTTTATAATAATCGAGAAAAGCCAAGCCCATGAGTTTGACACATCTTGTAAGTTATACCATCGCCATCATCGTAATGGAACGTATTTAAATGTCGTATTGTCTCATCGATCATGTCAAATGGATTTGCTCCTCATCGTCTATCGTGGTCTGCTTCGTCATTGTGTCGTCATTTTGCTACGTTCATTACACAAACTCCAACGAGCAACAATCCCCAAAATGGACAAGCATTACATTGCACTTAGCTGCATACAACTAGGCCTGTTTGGAATCAACGCAAACAAGACCGTCTCCATCCACGCTGGCCAAACAAAGCCGCCTTCATTTTTACTATTATTATTTAATGCATAAAACAAAAACTTGCACAAAATAATGATCCATACGACAGCGTTCATAACCTAATTGATACAATGATCCAGCACCTTGTTATTTATTACCATATTGACTGGCTTGATTTTACGCCGGAGAGACATACGGACAAACCAGAACTACGCCACCGCCGCCAACTTCCCCCTCTTCCGCCGCCGCCAACTGCCAGCAATTCTTGGTCACGCTAACAGGGGTGCCTCTGTTGCACTTGACAGAGTAGGTCTTGTACACAACGTACTCTCCACCTGCCAGCTCCTGCTTTTCGACGTTCTTGCAGCTGTACCCCTCCACGTCACTCGCTTCCGTGGCCCACCACAGATTCCCATCGCTGCACGTGACGGCAATAGAAAACTCGTGCGGAGAGAAGCAGCAGAGTACCCTCTTCACCAGCGGTTCAAATATCACCAATCTGGGGTCGAACCCCATGGCCTCATAGCTAGCGTAGCTGAACCCATCCTCTGGGGTCACGTGCACCGTCGAAAGAGCCGAACCGTCGATCCCGTTCATAGAGTAACCACAGGGGTCAAATTCATAGTCGCAGATCACGTGACTTGGAAAAATCTTGTCAATCCCGGACAGTTTCGTCATTTCCCCAGCGCCGGCCGAGTTATTGAAAAACACTGCCGCTTTCTTGCGGTCCAAGCCAGTCATGCACATCTCTATAGTAACCACGCCTTCCGATGCTCTATCTTTCGACGCCGAGTAAATGTGCCAGTTACGATTGGGAAAGTTCGGATTGCCGATGACGTAGGCTTTAGCGTTCAAGTGGCCGAAGTGGGCGTTGAGAGTGGAGATTTCTTCAGAGAAGCTACGGTGAGGGGCAGGTTGGTAATCAGGGAATATGAAGTTGCCTCGTGAGTACTTCACAGAAGAAAAACCTAGTGAAAGCGACTCGCTAAGTTTCAGAATTTGTGGGATAGCTGAAAGCAGTTTGGTTGTACCGCAAGTTTTGATGATTATCTTGAATGGGTAAACAAAGAGGCTTGACTCGGACAAAACATAAGAGTCGAACTCAGCGTTGGACAGCTGCGACACAATGGTGCACCTAGCCCGTTCGAGAATTGACTCGAGTTGGGGCCGCGTCAGAGCGCGTAGGCCGAGCCCAGATGGGTCAGTGAAAATGGGTGGAGGTGAGAAAGTAATGTCTAAACGTTTCTCAAAGCCTTCGAATCCAATCCGAGAAGGAGGTGGTAGAGAGTCAACAGCCATGACTGAGTTTGCTTCTGAGCTTCCGGGGAATCGTTAGAGACAGCAGCAGGGATTATGTATTTTGTTTTTAACTTTATGGCTTAAAATTCAGAAGATAAAACGAGGAAAAAATGAAAAATCCTACTCTACGAAGAAGATTGCATCGTCCGGAAAGGATCAGGATGGCTTCCTCACGCACTGCAAGACAAGAATAATATCAGTAAATCTGCAAAGAGCGATTGACTAAAATCATTATAACAAAGAATAATGCACCAATGGAGATGGAATGTCTTACGTTGGAGTAAGCAGCAGATCGGAATTTCTCGATGCCGCCGTTGGGACGGACGTCTTCAATGATGTAACCAAGGGGAACTTCGTATTGAATGGAATTGTCACTACTACTACTGGACTTCTTTTTACCACCCTTGGTTTCCATTACAGCATTCACGCTTCTTCTAAAACCTGAACAAGAAACCCCAATTCAGATTTATCCGCAAACACACAGGATCTAACACAATGGTCAATCCCAACCGCATCAGATTACAACTTTATAGACCGATCAGACCAAAGATAATAAAACATGCAGAGCGAGAAAAAAACAAAAAAACAAAGAAAAGATTCAGGAACCCAAGATAGATAATCGAGAAAAGAATAATGGGCATACAACTATACTCGTATCATTAAAAGGATTAACATCGAAACCTAGATTGGAAAACTCACGGTATTTTTGAAGAGAAATCTGTTTGTTTGAGTGAATCCAATCGTAAACTTTGGAGCAGCCCTTTGTTTTGGTGAATAATTGACGAGAAACCGACTAGAAATGGAAGCTGAGCGAAAGAAACGGAGCAGTTACTTGTTTCCGACTAGCGAGAGACTTGGTGGGGACGAAATGTTTTGTGTGAGAGAAAGGAGGACGGGAAGAGAGAATTTATAGAGAACAACAGAAGGGCAAACGACTGGCGATAGTAAAAATTAACCTAAAAGCGGGAGTGGCGTTAGGGTTATTTTTTCTGAGCTACGTCCATGTGAACGAAAAACTTGTACGCGTGGCGGCTAATCCGATCTCGAAGCAACGTACGTCGTTTCTTCCTAGCCCAATTCGCATACCAGCGCGTTTTGGACCCTTTCCTTAGGAGGAATCATAGAGAACAATCTTATTAAAAAATTTTGACTGTGACATAATTGTAATTTATAAATTAATATTATTTTTAAATCAATTTAAAAAATGATTTATTTAAAATATTAATTATTAAGTATCTTGCAGGAAAAAAAATCTAAATAGAATTAATTTTGAGTCAAATTAAAATAATAATATTGATTAAAGATAAGCATTAACTATAATTAATAATATATTTTTAAAATTTTAATAAATATTAAATATGATTAATTATAGTAATATATTAAATGTCCTATTAGAACCAGATTTCCTCTTAATTAATAATGGGAAAAAATCTCAGCTAATTACTATCAAAATGGGCACATTGCACCGCTTCGTTCAGCGCGTGAGAGGGCGTCCTAACTACTGCTCTCTTGACTTCACTTACAGTTGGATGAATCAACGTTAATTGATTGCCATATGGTGCCAATTCGACGGGACAAACCATCTGTCTCATTACACGTGGACAATTTGTTAGTGATAGCACGAAATATTCATGCCTCTCATGGACGGCAGAGTGTCTTATCGTTTTACCCGTAGATTAAATTTAGAATGCTTGCCTTTATTAATCCATAATTAGAATATATTGGAACTAGAATAAAAAAATAAGAACAAATTATTTAATTTAATATTTTAAATTATTAAAATAGCATTAATTATTTTTTATCTTCATTATTATTATTAATTATAATAATAATTATTATTATTATTATTATTATTTAAAAATTATTTTTATTAACAACTAATTATAATAACAATAATAATAATTTTTTTATTAGTAATTATAAAAAATATTAATTATTATATTTTTTTAAGTTTAAATAAATTTATTTAAAATATTATAAATAAAATAAGCAATTTTATTATTTTATTTCTTATATTTATAGAGAGAGATAAATTAAGTAATTTATAGTTTGATTAGGAATAAAATAGACAATTCTAAGAATGAGAATCCTATTTTTAACCTCTTGGGAATCAAATTCTTATTCTTAGTGTGAGCCCCACACATTTGATTCTCATTCTCATTATCATTTTAGCAAGTAATCATTAAATTTATTTTCGAATTTTGATTTTTGGTTGGTAGACACTCCCTTAAAATCAAAATTTCTTTGAAGGTCACGTGGTTTTAATAGTTAAGTTTAGACACATTAACGTGCTCAAAACTTACTTATACACATTTGAGTTTTTAGGTGTATAGGAGTATTTTTGTTTAAATTTATTATCTTCGTTATTTGATTTAAACAAAATAATATGACTATTTTAAAAAATTATTATTTTTATAAAAAAAATTCTTAAATTTTTTTAATAATTTTTAATTTAAATACTATCAAACATAAAAATTATAATTATCTCCTAATCATTTTTCTCTCTGGTTTAAATAAATATTAACATGCAAAATAATTGATAATAAATTGTATTGACTATATCATAAAATTTTTAACTTATATCATAATCTATTAAATTAATTTATAAATTTTATTAAAATATAATATAAATTATTTATTATTAATTATATCATGTATTATTATTTTATATAAAATTAATAATTAATTAAAAAAATAAAGAAAGAAGACTGATCTCATTCATAGTCTCGTCTCGGTTTTAATGTTAAACCTAAACTTATATTAAACAAACTTCCAAAATTTTATTAATACAAAATCGGGATAGAATTCAGCAATAAATCTCTCACAATTGTGGTGGCTATCACAATCTATAGGCATCACTACTCCAAAGAGGCAACCAAAAAGAATTGGATTAAACAAATAATTTGCCAGAGCAAATATCGCACTTAACCCCAATGACCAGACCAAGAAGTTGTTTGTCCTTTAATTTCATATTAATTAAATTAATTAGTGATTAAGAGATTTGGATTTAAGTGTATTAACAATTAAGACTAATGACAAATCCATTATTTATTAATTACAATGTTGTCTCTTGTTGCATGGATCAATTGGGATGCGTTGGACTCTAGAAAAATAAATTTAAAAGACACCCTCCAACTAAAGGGCACTAATTGTATAATTTATTTATTTACTTTTGAAATTACAAATACAGTACTGTTAAATTTTAAGATATTTGCAAATAAAGACATAATTTATTCATTCATACAAAATACGTCCTAGATTCCTTGTGAAATGACAAATTATTCATGATAGGGGTTGAACTTATGGCAGTACTCACTTTATTACCTTAGTGTCAGCTTTGAGATTAAGGGTTCAATGATTTTTCTGTGTTTGTAGAGATAGATTTACCGTTTTATAATAGCCGATAAAAGTAGAATTTTGAGATTAAATTTAAAATAAATTTGTTGATGAGTAGATAAATATTTTAATAAAAATTATTGTAGATAATATTTTTCTTGTACGTTTAAAATGGGAATGAAATCCTATCTATTTGTTATTTATTTGATTTATTATTATCTAACATGTTCTTTTATTTAAAAATATCATTCCGGATAAATCTAATGTGATTATAAACTTATTTTACATATATGAAAAAATTATTTATTATTTGTAAAAATATTAATACATAAAGGACTTGAGTGTTATTGTTTCATTTTAAAAATTAAAATAGAATATAACATAAAAATTGTAATGTATCCGGAAAATTTGTAGTGAATCGTGGCATCCACTTGGGCGCATACTCAGCACCCACCAGACTTAGAATCCCTCAATCATGTTTATATATTTATATGTTAATATTAATTAATTAATTAAAAAGGACAATAGAGAATCTTCTACGTTAGTGTTGGAGTTGTTGACATGGATTTTTTTATTTTTACAATGTTAATAAAAAAATTTAATCACATTTTTTTATTGAAATATTTTTGTGTTATTATTAACTTAATTAATTATGTTAATTAAGATCGCATAATATGCAATTTATTTTTGAGTAAAATTTAGACTTCATTTTTTTTATTTAATAATTTTAGAATGAGTTTAACAATTAAATATAGATTATTTACACAATTGATCGCGTAATATTCCCGACATTTGAAATCAAAACTTGCATACTTAGTTAAACTAATACAAAATATTATAATTTAAACTAAAATTTATTTTTAGTATAAAAAATATTATTTTATGTTATTTTTAATATTAACACACATATATACGCGCACACTTTAAAATTAATCAATCATACTGATAATAGTATTAATAAATAAGAAATTTAGAACATAGAGTCCAAAGAATATGATGGTTAAAAAATTATTCTATGTGGATTCCAGTTGGGTAAGCCATGTAAGTCCAAAACATTTTCCCTCAAGGCCAATCTCATTCAGCATCCAGCTGCAACCCATAAATCTAGTCTACTTCCATAAAAAGATCTGTTTTTAAAATGGAAAGAGTTTCCATTTCCCACACCTTATGCTTTCTCCACTTTCAGAGTGGTAGGGGACCTTGGCTTTAATGGAGCTGTCTCTCATTTCAAGATAAGCGCTTTAACATTCTTAATTTTGGGAAGTGCTACCTCAAACATCATCCCTTTATTTATTTTTGGACTTTTTTCATTTAAGTAGAGCAACTTCACTTTCCATGGAAATTTTCTGTTATTTCATGCATTGCACCCTTCATATGTCTAGATACACCCACTTGATGGATTTCAAACTCATGGGCTCGAAAGTGGTTGGGCTGGGGAGGTTTAGTCTATCAATAAATGATGATCCACATGTTGAAACAGAAAATGTACTATGTTGAGGGTAAGGCATGGGCGTCAACTTTTGCTTTTTTTCCTTTTGGTTTTTCCCATTCAGCAGCACTTTTTTAATTAGCTTTTGCTTTCGAAAAAGCCAACATGGAAGAATCAATCCATCACTCCAACGAAGAAGACTTGGTTAATAATTTTATAACGGGCTTTGTTTTGTACGCGATACTCTCATTTATAATTTTAAGTACTTGCATGTCATTCACACACACACACACACTCTTGTCTATAATGAAAGAGATGATGATGGGGTTTTAGTTTTGAAAGCATTTATAATTTTAAGTACTTGCATGTCATTCACACACACACACACACACTCTTGTCTATAATGAAAGAGATGATGATGGGGTTTTAGTTTTGAAAGCATTTCTTCAATCAATGTTTCTGCTTCTGCTTTTGCTTTTTTGAACCGCTGCTTCTAATGTATATAGAAAGCAAAGCAATGATTACTATTGGCCTTGCGAATTTCCTGAAAGCTACTTAGTACTAGCAAATTTCCCTTTGTCACTTTAATCATGCTGTCCTTAGAACTAGCTAACTTTGCTTTTGTTATTGCTTTGATCTCTCTTTGTTTGAATTTTTTGTTGCCAAATTTTCTATTATCATTTAACAAGACTTAATAATATATGCAATTTTTTTTTATATAACATTGCTCTAATCATACTCTTTTATCCCAATTAAAAATGATTCGATTCTTATTAATAACAATTAAAATATTTTATTTAAAGTATTTGATATTGTATGTATCACTCGATACATATTCTTAAAATAATTTCTCTCTGTAAATACGTACGCTTGTAGAGTTTTAATCTCAAATTTTACTACAAAATTAATATAATTAAAAAAAATAAAAAATTTTATAATATTCAATGCCTCGATCATAATGTATATATTTTAAAAATTGACATATCAACTATTGCCCATTTAGCACATACATATATACGGTTCCCTTTTGAAGAATAAAGTGAGAGGTTCAAGTGATAAAAGAAAGCAAATGAAATGAAGACCAATCATGCAACACAAAATTTGATGAAGATAAAAGGGGAAAAGCAGGAGACATTGAATGTGAAGCGATGAAGAAATTCATGGCAAGGCTCAAACTGTGGAGAACAAAGTGGGCCTACAGAAGAATATTGTAAAGATAATTAGGTGACAATAAAGATCTGGCAGCAGTGATAACAAGAAAGAAACAAACAAAACAAGAAAACATAAATAAAAAAATCAAACAAACCCATAAAATTAATGATAATTACCATTGTAATATTAAAATAATTAAAAAAACAAATTGAGATACAAGATACAATAATTTAAAAACACAATTTTTTTTTATAAAAATATTATATAAAATTTTAAAAAATTTGATATAAGGCATATAAATATGATGTAGTTAATCCCTTGGCATGGATGCATACAAAATTATGATTCATTTCATGTGGTATTTCTTTATATTGGGATTGGTTAGGTTAGATGCATGGATTGGTATATTTAAAAAATTTTATTATTATTAACTTAAAAACATTCTTTGTAAAGACTCGAAATTAAAAAAAAATTAAAAAAATTAAATAATTAATTTTATTTTATTTTTTTATAAAAAATTATTTTAAATTAATAGTAATAAAATTTTTAAAAATTTTTAATTTAATTTAAGTTTTTATACTGAATATTTTATTAACCTTTGATCTATTATCATTGAATATAAAAAAGTTAAATTGGTTTTGTTAAATTCATTATAAAGATAATAATTTTTTATTATTTTGTAAAACCAAGGGACCTATATGATACTTTCCAATTTTGTGACTCTGTAAGTCTCACTTGAAATATAAATAGTGTGATAAAATTATTCTTCGGAGTGTGTTTGGGATGGCGAAAGGTGGTGCGGGGAGTGGAGCAGAGAGCTGACCGGAAAGGAAAGGAAAAGAAAAGAAAGTGAATAGAGTGTGTGGAAAACCCAAGAAAGTGATAAACTAATGCTCAAGTGGAGAGAAAAAGAAGGAAAAAGAGTGTCGCAATTTTGGCTTGCTGTTCAGTTTCATGTTCTGTTTGTGAAAACAATCAAATTTTCTTCACGATCAGAAAACACCAGCTATATTATAGTATAGAGCTGAAGCTTTATTATAGCTTTCTGTAAACCATGGCTATATCCAAACTCTTTCTTCTCTTAATCTACTTCCTTTCCTATTTCTCTCTTCTTGTTATCTCTTACGAGCCTAGAAATCACGAAGGTAAAAAATCTTTCTTGGTTTGTTTGTTCTTTTTTGAAAATAGTATTTGTTATATGGGGTTGGTTTTTTCAATTATAGTGGAAGCTTTGGTGGGTATAAGGAGAGCATTGTTTGATCCACACGGAGTTTTAAACAACTGGGATGAAGATTCTGTGGATCCTTGTAGTTGGGCTATGATCACTTGTTCATCTGAAAATTTTGTTATAGGCCTGTAAGTTTCTTTTTTCTTTTTTTGTTCGGTTCTTTTCCTTTAAGCTTGGCAGAAACTGAAGAAAATCAGTGTCGTTTATGGGTTTTTGCAGGGGAGCTCCAAGTCAGTCTCTCTCTGGAACATTGTCCGGAACAATAGGAAATCTCACCAATCTTCGTCAAGTGTAAGAAAATTTATCATACTTTGCGTTTTAACTCTTGTTGTTTGGCAACCATTTTTGGTTCGAATGTTTTGAAGAAACAAAGCAGACAAGGTAAAATTGTGGGTCAGATTTTTCTTTTGTTATGGTTTCTCTGTTTCCTAGGCAATTTTATGTTTGAAAACTCAGAATTTCATTTGTGCAATATATTTCTCTTATACTTAGTTGTTTTATGTTAAAATTTTTGTTGCTGGAAATCTGAAGGTTACTGCAGAACAACAACATTTCTGGAGAAATCCCACCTGAGCTTGGAACTCTTCCAAAACTTCAAACCTTGGATATCTCTAACAACAAACTCTCTGGTGTAATCCCAATCTCTCTTGGTCAACTAAATAGTCTCCAATATCTGTAAGTAATCCAGTATTTTCAGTATAAATCTTCTCAACATCGGCCGACTTTAATATTCATGTCATGCAGCCAAATGCGTTTTAATTTTATAGCATAATTGTTTATGTAATCTTCTGTATTCTATGTTTCTTTTGTCGTGTAATGGGTGTAGAAGGCTGAACAACAATAGTTTGAGTGGACCTTTTCCTGTCTCTTTAGCCAAAATCCCTCAGCTTGCTTTCTTGTGAGTATGGGTTTTCTTTATCTTTACGGGTTTTGTTTGTTTCATTTTCTTGAAAATCGGAACTTGGAAACGTTTTTCATCGGGAATTTTACTTAATGGATTCTTTTGTTCGTTACTGTAACTATTCAGGGACTTGTCTTATAACAATCTCAGAGGACCAGTTCCCAAGTTTCTAGCCAGAACTTTCAAGTATGATTTTCTCACCCAAAACTCCACATCTGCTCTCTCTGTTTATTTTTTTTTAAATTTTTTATTCTGACATTGCTTTCTGTCACCGTTTTTGAATCATGAATTTAGTGTTGTGGGAAACCCATTGATTTGTGGAAGCAGTTCCACTGATGTTTTCTCTGGCTCAGCCACTACCGCTCCTCTTTCGTTCTCGCTAAATTCATCTCCTGGTAGCTTTCTTAACATAAATCCCTTTCATCAATTTAAACCTCTTTATTTTAAATATTCTTGTTTTTCCCCTCAGGGAAACACAATTCCAAGAAATTAGCAATTGCTCTTGGGGTTAGCCTTAGTGTTGCCTCTCTCATATTGATTACATTTGGACTCCTTTGGTACAGAAAGCGACAGAAGAACCTAACAGTCCTTAACATCAGTGGTTAGTAACAACACCTTATTATGTAATATTGATGAAAAACAAAGTAAACCTGTTAAAATCTCAAATGGGATCTCTAATTTTTGTTGCAGACAGACAGGAGCAAAGACTAATAGGCCTTGGTAATCTAAGAAACTTCACTTTCAGAGAACTCCAACAAGCCACGGACAACTTCAGCTCCAAAAACATACTTGGGGCCGGAGGATTTGGCAATGTATACAAGGGAAAGCTTGGAGATGGGAGAATGCTAGCAGTGAAACGGCTAAAGGATGTAGCTGGGACTTTTGGGGAATCTCAATTTAGGACTGAGTTAGAGATGATCAGCTTGGCTGTTCACCGGCACTTGCTTCGGTTAATTGGTTATTGTGCCACTCCTACTGAGAGGCTTTTGGTGTATCCTTACATGTCTAATGGCAGTGTGGCTTCCAGGCTTAGAGGTTTGTGCTTGATTTCCTTATCGAACTTCTTGGCACTCACTTGGATTGTGAAATAATTTCCTGTTTCCGCTCTAAGTACTGCAGTTTTGCTATTCACCAAATTGGTACTCATCCAACACAGATTTGATCTTGATATGGACCACTGTTAGTTGTTGTTCTAACTACTAGTCTATGCAGGTTGGGACCATGATTAGAAAAGATCATGGATTCTTGGTGTTTTCTATGCCACTTTACTTTGACTTTGCTCCAAAATCTTTCCAATTTCAGGACTTTAGGTGAATTTGGTTTGGTATACGTTGAAGTTGGACCTTTTATCTTTTTCAAGGAATTTGGCTGGCTCATTTTATAAAAATTTATTTAGAAAAGAACATTCGCAACTCAATCAAAGTTTGGCAATCACACAGTTAATATTATCTTTTCCTATGTGATCAAAATATGTATTTTTTCTATGGTTGCATCATTCCATTTGACTGTAGTAAAATATTATGATAGCCATCTCTGATTGAAGCATCATATCTGAGTTTTCATTTCATTAATAAATCCTGTGTTGAAAACCGCTCTGATAAAGGTATGTAAACCCTGATGAGTAATTATATTATTATTGTGTGCACCACAACTCACTGGCTAGTATTGAAATGTGCACATTTTGTTAGCATTTTGAGCCTATCATTAATAAGCATGTGCATTGATTACCACAGCAAAACCGGCATTAGATTGGAACACTCGAAAGAGGATAGCCATTGGAGCTGCAAGGGGTCTGTTGTATCTACACGAGCAATGTGATCCGAAGATAATCCACAGAGATGTGAAGGCTGCTAATGTACTTCTGGATGAGTTCTGTGAGGCTGTTGTTGGCGACTTTGGCCTTGCAAAGCTTCTTGACCATGCTGACTCCCACGTGACAACTGCTGTCCGTGGCACCGTTGGTCATATTGCGCCCGAGTATCTTTCCACTGGCCAATCATCTGAGAAAACTGATGTGTTTGGGTTTGGCATTCTCTTGTTGGAGCTCATTACTGGAATGCGAGCTCTTGAGTTTGGCAAGACAACCAATCAGAAAGGGGCCGTGCTTGAGTGGGTGAGTTCACTGCAACTACTACATCTTAGTTTGAATTTATAGGACAGAAGAAATTAACTGAATAGAATTCTTAGTTCTCCCTGCTTGTTACAGTTGGAAAACATTGATTAAATTGATCTTTAGTTAATATATGCTAAATTGGAACGAAATTTGAAAATGTTGCCAACAGGTGAAGAAAATTCAGCAGGAAAAGAAAGTGGAAGTGTTGGTAGACAGAGAGCTGGGCAGCAACTATGACAGAATTGAGGTAGGTGAGATACTTCAAGTGGCGTTGCTGTGCACACAGTGCCTTCCAGCCCACCGCCCCAAAATGTCTGAGGTGGTCCGAATGCTCGAAGGTGATGGCCTGGCTGAGAAATGGGCGGCATCACATAATCATGCAAATCCGACTATGAACATAAATCCTGCCAACAACACTAACAAAAGCACGACTCGCCCCACTACTGTACCGAAAAACAACCTCGACTGTAAGCATGATCAATCATGCATGTTTGGCATGGCAATGGATGATGACGATGATGACCATTCTTTGGATTCCGATGCAATGGAACTCTCTGGTCCAAGATAGACAACAAAATGAATGAAAAAACACGTGAAGAAAAACATAGAAGTGAATTCTTTCTTTAAATTTTTTACAAGCCAAAAAGATAGGTTTAGTCTTTCTGTTATCAGGTACTAGTGAAATTTCATGCTTTGTGGGGCTACAGCTGTAATGTAAATATTTCATTTTCAAATAATGTTACCAAGTGATCAGAAAAAGATCTATCTGGTTTGTTGTGCAGGGTGGAATACGACTGCGGGAAAAAGGAATAGAAAAATCATGAGATGCTCTGCTCCCTAGTCAGAGACAAGCTTCTGTTCATTTGCTGCATTTTGATGGGTTTTTGAACGAAGAGTTGGCATGATGTTCGAGCTGTTTTTAAGCTGAGAACACCGTGAAAGTGTGTTGTCAAAGTATATGAGCAGTGGAGGGTCGTTTTCTGGCTGCTTTTCGCCGGGTGACGCGCTTAGTTTCTGCACAGTGTCTCTTTATGGTCTTTCAGTCCTGTCAAATCTCTACATCACTGTCATCATTTTTATCTTGACCTCTTTAATTAACTGTCAAGAATAATTGCTTCATTTTACAATGTCAAATATGTGCAACTAAGCGTGCGCTTTCTGAAAACGGGCTTAAACTTTTACCAAGTAGCAGCTTCAGATCATCGCACATTATTTGGCAATTACAAATACCAAGGAGGGATAAAAAAGGGTTAGGAATCAAAGGCTACAATGTGGTTCGCAATATAGCTTAATAACAATAATAGTAATAAAAATGAGAAAGAAAACACAGTTAAAAGAAGCCATAGTCAAACTCCAGCAAGCAAAATATGAATGCGGTGGCCTCTAGAATTGAATTCTGCTTGATCTTATGAATCATTAACATTTTATTGAACAATTTTCTCATTTCGACAGAGTTTAAGGTCAACACGACCGGATAACTTCGACCTTAGCTTCTGGACACGGGGTCTCATTACTTCCATTGACATTAAATAATAAGTTTCAACAATCATTTTCTCATGCATAATGGCATTTTCTAGCAAGTAGAATGCAAACCCAAGATCAACTTCTAGCCCATCAAATCCGTGTAACTCTACCAGAGTATTTAGGAAACAAATGTCTTTTTGTTCCTATTATACAGTGACGACCCTCTAACTGCAACAATGGAAAACAAGAGCCATACTAAGATTGATTGACAACATAATGTATTGAAGAAAAAGAATAGGTGAATGTGTGAAACTTCAAAATGGAATAAGAGAGTGAAAGTGAAGTTCAACATCAAAAAGGGTGTACGATTCTCGTTAAAATGCATTAATTCTAACATATATTATCTTCTTGCAATCATAAATAATATCTAGAGAACATTATTACAATTATAGTCACGTTACCAAAATTTAAGAGCTGAAGTGCAAAAAGTTATGAATGCAAGGTTAATCAAATGCTACGAAAAGAAAATAGTGAACTATGCTCAGTCATTAGCATTGTAGTTGGATACGACAGATGACTCTCCTCACCAATGGATAAATCAACTAGTTGGGGAACATTCTGCATATGTAATTTGATTAGTCGTCCAAGATGTTTAAATGACCTCAGGCTTGGGGCAGAAATGTCAGTTTCTTCCAGGGAGTAGCAAGACTGAATATGTAGGTACTTCAATTGAATCGAAGATCCAACAACCTTTAAGCTTGATTACTTGGAAGAATTAGCAACACGTAATCGGATCAAGAAAAGGACAATTGTGTATAAAATGCTCAAGAATATCTCCGATGACATTCCCAGCACCAAAGCAGATGGATTTTAGAAACTTTATACAACATAAACCACTAGCACTTTTAAGCCTATTATCACACTCTTGTGAAAATGGGTAATTATTTTCATACTTTATAGGCCACAAATTCAACACCAAGTTGTTGACTCTTTTTGATATTGCTGCGTTAATCCAATTAGTAATCTCAACATGAAATGAACAACACAAATTGAAGCTGACTGCAAACCCATCTATTTCTGAAACCCCATTCAATTCTAAGACTTTATTCACCCAATCAACGTACTTAGATTCGTCTTCCTTGGTTGGGTATTTATTTCTTGCCGGGTTTGAATTTTTCCTCCCATCAAAGATCAGAGAAGCTTTATAAGTCCACAAAACGTTTCCATCTTTTGGCAAGAACACTAGTTCTTCCAGCTTCCTCGAGTGTTAACCGAGAAATAATATTAATGAGAATATCATCCGGCAGTTTGCTAACCAAATCTTCCAAAATTTCGTCCTGCTTTCAACGAAAATCATTCAATCTCATGGTTAACAAAAACAGAAACACAAAATAACAACAGCACATAAAAGCATTAAAGCAATATAATATTAAGGAATAAACCTTCTCCGGGTGAGTTGCAGAGGCTTGCCGCGCTCCCTTCATGTCGTCCCAAAACTTTGCACCAATAACGCAAAACAGTATCTTAAACTAAACTGTGAAAGCTCCAATCCAAGTAGTTTACGTTGTTGCCGCCGCTAAGCCCTTTTAATTGGCTGCCATAATTTACTTTTAACTAACGATTTTCACAAATTATTTTACGGCTTGCCACACTTCGCTTCCTGCTAAAACCACCCCCAAGACTTGTTAAAAGGCATCAGCGTCACACTTCGAGAGGTATTCCAAAATTTTGGAATAATAACATTTGAATCCCTTGAGTTTTATATATTTACAATAAAATTATTATTTTTTAATGCATACCAAATAAATCCGCAACATTTGCAAATCTGAAAGTTTTGCCTCAGTGACGCTAAACAAGAACAGGGCTTTTATTGAAACAAATAATTCAAATAATTATTCAAAATAATTCAAACAAATAAAAATAAATGATCGGGGATAGCCAAGTAATTATTATTTAATTTTTAGAATAAAATTATTATACAAATGGAATTTTTTAAATCTTTTTAATAATGAATAAGACATAATTTTTTTAATTACACACACTTATCTGCGGGGCCACAAATGGACGGTAAAGATGCAACCATCGTCGTGGCCCACCAGAGAACAGCACGAACCGCAAAGGCGTACAGTTGAAGGGAATAATACTACTCCTCTCTTTATTCCGAAGTTTTCAAGTCAAAAGAAACCGTGGCACGACACCAAGTTTTCTGGTGACAGAGCTTGGAAAGTTGAGACTCCAAGTCGTGCGAAATCTCATCTTCTTCGCGTAAAACGGCAGCGAGAATTCTCATAATGTCAAGTCAGTCCTCCTCTTCGTATCCAATACTCTCCGTTTCCTTCAATCAAGACAACAGGTACGCACAAACTCAACTGTTCACGTTCTCCGACGATCGTTTCCTTCACGTATGTTATTTTTCATATTTTCCTCAAATTTCGGCAAATTCTTTATCTAGGGCTCTTTACGCGCGAAATATGTAAGTTTGAATTGTTTAATGTGAAGGTTAATCGCCGTCGATGTAAACTTTGACGACAAATTATATATTTCCAAATAAACAAACGAAAAATTTGGTTCATATTGCAGTGGATTTGCGATGAGCACCAAGGATGGTTTCAAGATATTTGACTCGAGTACAGGCAGACTCTGTTATGAACGAGGCTAGTACTTATCAATGCATTTTTTTTTCCTTTTCCTTTAATTTTTTCTCTGTATTGCCCAAGCGTTAAATTTGATATAAATAAATCAAAGAAAAAAGAAAATATATGATATTCTAAGCTAGTGCTTTTTTCCGTTTTTCTAGCTGTGGGAGCTTTCAGTATTGTTGAAATGCTGTATGGCTCCAGTCTTCTGGCTATTGTGGGAGCCGGTGACCAGGTGCATTATGATTTAGCAACAACTTTTCGTACATCTTTTCTTTGGCGCGTCTTGTTTTTTAGTAATAATTTTCTTACTGCACTCCAACAGCCATCTTTATCACCACGCAAATTGTGTTTGTTTAATACTATAGCTGGAACTCCTCTTCGAGAGTTAAATTTTCTGACTTCTATCCTGGCAGTCCGCTTGAATAAGAAAAGGTAAGGGATATGTCATATTCAGTTCCCGTTTTAGGAATGGACGCACCTGGTGATATTGTAGAGTGCTAAAAAGGTACATGGATAAGTGTTTCGATGTCATTCAATAGGGAAGAAATTGGTCCATTTTTTCCTTTTAGCACCCTTCAGTGCCACAGGTTGCTCTTTGTGTGCTCCATGGGCACATTAACATAACCTTTAAGATACACAGTTTGTTGTTTAAAGCAAAATTATGCTTTTGTGAAAACGTTGGGTATGTAAACATGTATACTACTTATTTAAAGCAAAATAGAATGGTCATGTGTGCTAGGCATTTTGTCCGTGAATGAAGTCAGCATCCTTGGAGAAGTAACGTTTCTTTCTTGAATGACTCAGGTTCTAGTATTAACTTGTTGTTCCTTCGATTGAGTGATGCTAAAGTTTGAATGGTTTTCTTGCGTTGTTGCTGTTTGAGTTTTTGCTTGGCAATTTATTTAGAGAGTGGCAGCATTGCAGTCATCAGTTAATTTGAAAGCTACTTCATGGCATTGGTGAGGAGTATGTTATGCCTTCTGGAGGACTTAATCTATTAGTAGATTTATTATTTTCCAGATTAAAATTTGGAATGAATTTAGCTTTTCTTTGTTAGTTCAAATGCAAGTTTCTATGGGATAGATGGTAGCCTGCTTTCCTTTTTTGTTAAATGAGAATAAGTTCTGGCAAACATACTACAAGGGCGAACTCAAATCCTTCTACTTAAATTTTACTAAGTTCTATTTCCATCTTGCACTCCAATTTGTGAATTGTTTAGTTGAGAGTCATCCTTGCAATCTTTTTGTTTTGATCTTTTTATTGCCTTCTGTTACTATATACATGCTAAAGGATTCATTGGTTTGTGGAGTTATGCCTAATATTATTGCATGAGAATATGCCAACTTACTTCATGATCTTCAGAGTTGTTTGGTATTGTCTTTAATTAGTATTCTAGATGGAGTCAGCTAGCCCAATTAAATGGATTAAAAGAAGTTAAATTCTTTTATCATGTTTGATGTTGGTTTGCTCTGTTTAATCACTGCAGACTACTTGTTGTTTTACGAGAAAAAACATTCATATATGACGCAAATACTCTCGCAATTTTGGGCACTATTGATACAGTACCAAACTTGAAAGGTGAGGTCAAATATATTGTTCTTTAGTTGTATTAGCAATTCCAGCTTGTTGAAATTTGGCAATTTTTGTGATGGAAATTCATCATGTATATCTCAGATCAGTTTCCTCTTGAGCTGATTTTAAACTGGTAAATTAACCTAAGTTAGCATTCGATCGTTCGGATGTCAAAACTGCTAAGCGATCAACTGGTGGATATTCTGCCATCTGCATGAAGTTAATATGTGACAATGGCTTTACTGTACTAGATCACTGTGACTAATCATGTGTAATTTCTGAGAATGTACTTGTGTAGAGCAATACTAGTGTAGTGCTAGAGTTTTAATAATGAAGAAATATATTACCACGTAGACTTTTCTATGGTGCATATTATCTTGGATTCTCTCTCTCTCTCTTGCATTTTTCACTTGTATGGTCAGTGCTATTATCTTGTATTAGTGGCAATTTATTGGAGAAAATTTAGTCAGAGTGTGAGATTTGATGAATGTATGGTGTTAATTTTGTCTGTAAAAACTTAGCTTTCTTATGTTACGCAGAATTTAGAACATACATTTTCATTTTTCTTGCGTACAAACAAACTGAGTTATTCGTGAGCAGCTTGGATTAGCTTGATCAGCATCTTGTTTCAAGCTTTTTGACTAAACAAATGAGCTGAGCATGAGCTGCTTTTTCAATTGGATTTATAAGCCAGCAAAGCTCTGTCAAGTTTCTATTTTGCTCAAAATGAAATAAGACGTTGCAATGTCCTTTCATGACTTGCATTCTTTGCCTAAAGTATAAAGAGACATGATGTGTAAGTGATTATAAGATAGTAAGAAAAGAAACATTGTTTGTCAATAACTTAAGCTCATATGTCACATCACATCAACTGTTACTGAGGTAGAGAAGCTGTGGAATATATTTATTGTAATATTTATTTTTCTAAAATTTTTTGTATCAATTTTATTCCTCAGGGCTTTGTGCATTCTCCCCTTGTTTGGATGCCTGCTTCTTGGCTCTACCTGCCAGTACAAGCAAAGGATCTGTTTTGGTGTACAATGTCATGGAGCTTTATTCCCACTGTGAGGTTTGATGTAAAGTTTTCCCATCATCATGGACTGCAAATTCACCTTGTGTTGTAACTGCACTTGATTTATCATCAACTTTCTTGTCTGCATGAAATTGTTTATTTATGGAGCAGAGAGCTGTAAATTTTCTGCCTCTGGGTAGCTAAAATGATCTAGCATATCTTTTTTAGAGTGAATTAATTGATGAACAGTGCCAAAATTGCATCCTCTTATGCCATGCAACCTTAGCCAGTAGAATACCAACCATGTCAATATTGAATTCGATTATTTGAATCAGTAATTTATATGTGAATTTTTTTAATCAACCATTGTTGCCATATATTTTCCTGTTGAAGAGTGTGATATAAACAGTGATGTCATTAAAAAATATCTATTTTGTACTGGACAAGACAACAGTAACTTTTGAGGTTTACCGTGGCTTAATGTGTTATTTTGTTATTTTTTTGTGTCCAATATATCATCAACGCTTATGATGCAATAATCCAGATCATGGCAGAGATTTCCCTAATTTACAGCATTTTCTTTTCTGTAAAACTTAAGAATCGCATGAGATTTTAAAATTACTCTGCCTCCTTTTAAATATATTAGTTTTCTTTTTAAGTAGGGAATAACAACCTCCTAATCATTCTCTATCATTTTTTCCGCAACAAAGATGAATGTATGTGAATCTTCATAATTAAGAATTGGTCAGTACATTTATCCTAAAAATTTTGTTGTTTTGCATCCTCTTGTTTGCTGCATTTAAATTCTTTTTCATTCAAAATTACAGATTGATGCTCACCGTGCACCATTGGCTGCAATTGTCCTTTCTTCCAATGGGATGTACATTGCAACTGCATCTGAGCAGGGAACAATAATCAGAGTTTTTCTGGTTTCAGAAGCAACTAAGGTAAAGAGTGAAAAGTCTGGCACTGAACTTTGGACATGGATACCTATATGTAAGGGAGTATTTGTGATGTATGACATTATAAGCTTATGAGATAAATTGCTCGGCTAATGCTCTATATGATATTGTTGATCATAATTCTGGCAGAGAAATGAATATGAGAGAAAAACTTAAAAAACTAAACTACAAATCGGGATGGCTAATGCTGGATACAAATGCACAAATGTGCATTTTCCATACCTATACTGGCTGTTAAAGTATTACCGAACAATTTAAATAAATTAGATTAATGATGATAACAATTCAGACAAGGTCATGTAATCACTTGATACTTATTATGGTTGATATCCATTCATTCCTTATAAATCCTTTTATTCTCGGACTCTAATAAACTAGATCCTCGGAAGTCAGGGACAGAGAAGTATTACAATTTCTGATCAATTTTTATATTTCATATCTGTCTGGAATCTAATTACTTTTTTACTGGCAGTCGTACAGTTTCCGAAGGGGAACATACCCATCAACAATATTTTCCTTGTCATTTGGGCCATCAACTCAGTTTCAGGATGTTCTTGTAGCCATTAGTTCCTCTGGTTCTGTTCATGTCTTCTCTCTGGGGTTTGCCATAAATCGGAGGTGAGATCTAAAAACAAAGAATTTCCTGTTTTTAGATTTATTTGAACATATTGAAAAGAATCAGACCAAAGCACTAATTGTAATATGCAACTGTATATGTCATGTTTTTATCTCGTTATACATGCTGGCAATTTTCACCTTATATTAGCATGCAGTATGGTTAACTCTGAGTTTCTGAGATCCTCCCTATTCAATGCACTCTCCTGTTTGTGTCACTCCATACCTATCCACCTTGTGACATGTTTTATATGATTTAACATTTGTTTTCCTTTATTTTTCCTTTTATCTCTTCTCCTGAATGTTGTTCGCCTTCTAATTTCAACATGCCTACCATGATAGTTTATCCTTCATGCTAGCTCTGTAGGTATTCTCACTTTTAGAAAGAATACATTGATCAGTCAATGGATTGCAATTATGGAGACATTATATGAACTTTGCTAGCACTATTGACTTACCTTTTGTAGTCCCCTGTTGATGTGAGAATAAAATTTTTTGAACTTGTCTTAACTTTTGTAAAGGATGATTTTGCCCCAAATTTTTCTTCCCAACAAAACAAGAAGAGGCCCTCGTTTTCAGCTCATGCTGGACTGAATTCATAGCCTCCCTGTTAGGAAGTAGTTTTTGTTCCCTCTATCTCAAAAAAAGAGCACACAAGAGTCATGTTAATCATTGTTTGGCAGTCAGTTAGAATTGAGTTCTGTGAGTATTAGCAAACTAGAATGGAGGATAGGGTAGTTTGGAGGTTTGAGGAGATTTAGCTGTTGGAAATACAGGGAGGTAAGTGTTATATAAAGGCAATGCAACTATGCAGTTTCAGAAATGTCGGTAGATTCTTCATGCTTTGCAATTTTGCTAGCCCCAAAACCACATCTTTTTGTCTATTTGATTATTTTATTGCCATTTGTGAACTGTATGAAGCATGTCAAGGGTTGCATCCTCATTATTTCTTTCATGACCATTTTATTCTTAGGAGAAGCACACGAACGAGTAATTTTCTTGGATCAATATTACCTGAATCAGTGAATGAGGTACTGGATCCGGCACATCACCATGTACTTCATAATGCTTTTCCAGCAGGAGTTAAAAGGTGAAGCAGTTTATCTTAATTGATATGAAGTGGTTCTCTTTCTCCATGATGAAAAGAAAATAATAAAATTAGGTATTTTCATACAGCTATGCTGTGGTTCGCAAGGTAGACAAGGTTCCTGTGGCATCATCAGCTGAATTTCTAGCTTATAGGCGAGTTCTCTGTTATGATTCCTGGGATTTGGAATTGTGATAAAATCAATGAGAAAGGACTGGAAAACAGTTATAATTTGATCTTATTAAAATCTTTGACATATGCAGGGAATGGTAATACCGCGTGGCATGACCTCACAGTAACTTGCATTTTGGTTGAAACAAAAGTATTTTTCATTCTAGAGAATATGCAGTTTGCATGAACCAACCTATCAATTGCCCTAAGAAGATGCACACGCATTGTACATCTGGAAAGAATGGATATATGTTGTTAAATTGACTTAAATCTGTTTATAAAATATTGCTCCTTAAATATTCTGATGGTTAATGTCATAAGTTAATGGGTTCGAAGTGGAAATTGATATTTGATAACCAGGTAATAATTTGTTGTGTCATGGCTCTGTTTGCTATTGTTCGTACTTAATCGCAAATTTACATGCATGGGTTGACAAGTAGAAATTGGGATGAACAAAAGTTCACCTGGCATCACGTACAGAGTTCAGAACATTAGGATAAATCAGGTTGATCCCTTTGTAACTTATAGACACTGCATTAGGATTTGGGTGATTATTCAGATTCCTTGATGTGTCGTAGTTGATAACTGACTATTGAGAATATATATATATATATATATATATATATATATATATATATATATATTTTACTGCTAGCTGCACTGCTTAAAATCTCAACCTCCCTGAACCTTGTCTCATGGGTACCTACTACACCTACTACATCTCATATATTAATTAGAGCCTCTCAGAAGTTTTTCATTAAATTTGAGGAGTTTTTACTATGCCTACATATTTGTAAGAATATTTATATTTGTTATTAATGTGCATATACGTGTACATGTGCATCTGTATTTAATTATGAAGTTCTGAGGTTTTTTCTATTGGCTTATGTTCTTTATATTTTAAATTGTTTCAGGGCCTCTATATCAATTATAACCTACAACGGATACTTCCAAGAATATACCTTCACCATCAATAAATGTTGTGAGTCTTCGTGGAGTTTGGGGCAAGAATTCAATCTATTGTCAGCTGATAGTGCCACGAGCTCATGATCTTGGTTAGATTTTCTCATCTGCTAATCTTGTTGAAACATGTGATGATTCTACTACAACTCATTTCTTGTGACGAACAATGCCGAGCCAGTACTATCTCAACTCATCCTAGTATTGCTAAGGTGAATGCAAATGTTTTGACCAAAAGTTAAGATAAAGCTTATTGTCTTAACACTTAACGGTGTCAGGCAGTCTGTATGTGTGTATTAGGCGATCAGCCAGGACAGAAAATAGAAGACTTAAGGACGTTGTGGGTTTCAATGACCATCCGTAAATTAACTAGCATGTGCATATATTACTTGGGCAATTCTTTTAATGATTTATTTTGTTTATTTCCAATTCCTCGAGTTTTTCATTTCTGTGATTTTTACCATGCTTGGCATACAGTAAAAAACGTGGGAGAGATGTGAAGCCAGATCCTTATTGTGGTGAACTGAGAGGAACGTTGTGGTTATTGAAGATCAATGTAACGAAAATCTTCGCGGTGTGATGATGAAAAACATATAATTTTACGGCCAGATACATGGCTTTGAATTTAGGACATTCAAGGTCAAAGTTCAATCCAATCTATCTGCAATGATGCTGAATCCAACAACCTCTCGGCAAGACGAGGGGATATTGAATTAAGCAGTGAGGTCCAAGGCTTACATAAAGTTGGAGAAAATCACTTATTCCAAAAGTTTTTTTTTCACTTTTCTAGTTTCCTCATGCTCTTTAGTTGTGTCCATATTCTCCAGGTTCTATATATTTTCCATTTTATCCTCTCCTAACTACTTTCAAATTCTTAAACCTCTACTCTATTTTAAATGCATCTCAGAGAAAACAGATCTACTCGAGGATAGAAAATAGTCTTTGTGTGAACAAATCTTCCATTTGTTTTTCTGTCATTACCATTTAAACCAGAATGCCTGATCAACTAAAGATCCTGGCATTTCGGATCACATCATGGCAATTGTTTTAGCAGTGTTCTATTCTCTCATCTTCACTCCCATCACCACTGCCGCAATCCCGGGCAGACCCAGACCCCTGATTATTGAGCTTATTCACCGAGAATCTGTCCACTCACCGTATCATAATAAGCATGAGAATGCCACAAACAGAATTGAACGTGCCATGAAAATTTCGACTACTCGCTTCGCTTACTTGCAGGCAAAGATTAAATCTAATTCTGCCAACAATATTGATTACCAGCTTGACGTTCTTCCCAGCATGAACTCTTCACTTTTCTACATGAATTTCTCTATTGGCCAGCCACCTATTCCTCAGTTCGCAGTCATGGACACCGGCAGCAGTCTTTTATGGGTTCAGTGCCATCCTTGTTTCAATTGTTCCAAACAATTTGGTCCCATTTTTGGTCCTTCGAAATCCTCCTCTTACGTCGAGTTGCCATGCTCCTCAACGCATTGCAGGTATTCTCCCGGCGGCAAGTGTAATTTCTTCAACCAATGTGTGTACAATCAGACTTACGTTAATGGCCCTTCATCAGCCGGAATCCTTGCCACCGAACAACTCATCTTCAAAACATCAGATGAAGGCACGACTCTTGTTCCGGATGTCGTTTTCGGGTGCAGTCACGACAATGGAAAGTTCCAAGATCACCAACTTTCAGGGGTTTTCGGACTTGGATACAGTAGATCATCACTAGTTTCTCAACTAGATTCTAGTTTTTCATATTGCATTGGTAACTTGTTCGATCCTTACTATGTCCACAACAAGCTGATTTTGGGGCAGGGAGCAAGAACCGAAGGTGATTCAACGCCTTTAGAAATTATCAATGGGCATTACTTCATTACCCTGGAAGCCATAAGTGTTGACGGCAGAAAGCTTGACATAAATCCAAATATTTTCAGAAGGAAAACTTGGGATAAAGACGGGGTAATCATTGACACGGGATCACCATCAACTTGGCTAGTGAAAGCTGGCTACGAAGCTCTTCACGCCGAAGTTCAGAACCTCCTCGACATATGGCTGACACGATATTGGCCCAGTCCGTGGAGTTTGTGTTATCGAGGGACGGCGACTCGAGATCTTGTCGGGTTTCCTGCTGTAACTTTTCATTTTGCAGGCGGAGCTGAGTTGGTATTGAACGTAGAGAGCTTGTTTGTTCAAGTATGGCCGCATGCATTCTGCATGGCTGTGTTTCCAAGCTTTGTTAATGGTGAAAATTACACAAGTCTGTCTCTTATTGGAATGATGGCCCAACAAAATTATAATGTGGCATACGACATTGATGGAAAGAAGCTAACTTTTGAAAGGATTGACTGTGAACTTCTTGATGATTGATCTTACCGATCATCAAGAAATCACAAAATTTGATTATTGCGATCAGATGGTGATGCAAAGCCGAAGCCTATACAACATAATGTACAGTTGTATTCTTATTTTAACTTTTATTAAAATGCAATGCTCGGTCGTACTCCAAGGAACGACGTCGCACTCACAACATAAACAGTGAAGAAGTAGAAGACAACTGGTTGGTTTGCAGCAATTCCCATCCCTCTAATATATTCGGTAGTGGAAGCATGGCATCTGCCGGTCCAACTAAATCCCAAGTCTTTTTATACGACAGCGATTAGTTGTGGTCACAGCCTCATCCTCCACCGTTGATTTTTACTGATAGCTCCACGTCATCATCATTTCACAACGTCAGCCAATAATAAACAGAGCTGTGTGGTCCGCAGCGAAAGGATAAAGAGAATATGTGGGGATACCCGATTGCTTTTGATCCGCGGGGCCACGTATCAACCGATTAAAAGCTCTCCCGTTTCGGTTTCCTCAAATCAACCGATATTCCAAGAAAATACTGTATTTTAAAATTAATATTTTAAAAAAAGTTAAAAATTTCCTGGCACAGCAACGTGCCAATCTTCACTTGTATTTTGATGTATTTTTAACATGAAATTCAGACAAACCAGTCAAACTGCAGAATCCAATGTGTTAAGCCTCCAAATGTTATTGGAATCTCTCTCTCCCCGAAAGACCCGTGAATTGCTCGACTCATAATCTCGTGGACTCGTTTCAATCCGATGAGGTTTTTATTGATTCCTTCTTTTTCAATCTTAATTTCCGTGATCCGTCGCCGCAAACCAACGATTCTAATTCTGTTTGAAGTCGTGATTCTGAACCTTAATTCTGTGCACAGCAAAATTTATACATTTATCTGCTGCTGTTTTATAACTCGGAAGATACTCGGAATTTTTTTTAATAGTTTATCCTTATTTGATTCAGGACTGTTGTTTATTTTGGAGAATTGAAGCGACAAACTGTATCGCCGTTTTGATCGAGGATGAGGAGAATAGTGGCATCTGTTGGCTACTTTCGATCAGCTCGGCGACAACCAAAATATGACTACTGGAGTAGTTTTTCGAAAACACCGAAATATTTGGATGAGAAGATTCAAATTTGTGCTCTTAGTGTTGCTAATAATGTTGAAAACGATATATTTTTACGTCCAACGTTTATGGTGACGAGAGCTCTGTCAGGAGATGTTGCTGCTAATCCTACCATTGGAGGTAGTTTTCAGTGTCTGTTTCTGGGTTGCTTTATTTTTTACCATTACGTTCTTTTCCCTTCTTCCTGCTTAATCTCCGTGAGTGCTTTTGTAATACAGAAAATGTTTGTTTGCGTCTCAGCTAAATCGCATAAGGCACGCAAAGAAAGCTGCTTAGGGATGTTTTAGTCCTTAGTATCTATCAAATGCTTATGAAACAGGCATTCCAATTGACCTTTTAATCCTCTAAAGCACTTACGTTAATTCAATCAAACACTACAAAACTGATACAAAAGTGCTCGACGACTCCGAAAGCATTTCGAAACGTACTAGTGGAAAACAGAAAGTGAATTTCTTGGTTTTGTTGGTTCATTCGGTTTCTGGGGTTTGGTTGCAGATGTGAACAGAGCAGGGCCTCTTGTGGAGTACGACCGAAGAATTGCTGCCGGTGAGCTTTTGGATGGTGATGCCTGTCAGGTATGCGAAATTCAGCTTTAACTGTCCATGTTTGTTTGTGTTGTTTAATTGGGTAATAGATGAGTAAATGAAACTGGATGGTTTTAAAATGTCAAATAATGGATATAAATAGACAGCTCATTGGTGGGAAATGGATCCACGTTGTTGAATTATGTTTCACTTTCATTGAACTCATCATGTAGCTACTCTTTGCTTTAACATAAAATTGCCAATGAATTGGCCCCATGAATAAGAAATTTTTGTTTGGGAAATTTGGCTTCTCATTTATTAGACGGTTAGTTTTGAATTGGTTGGAGCACAGATTGCAGTTTCACAAACAAAATTGCACTCATTGTTGTATGGTTTATGTTAAAGGGTGTGTACAGATAAGATAGCTAAAAGTTTAGTAGACGGTGTGCATAGTTGTAGGAGCCAGCTTTGGTGAAAGATGTTCTGATGCAAATTTTGCAGTTAGGAACCTTAAGGGAACTTCAGAGACTGTTTGATCAGCTTGTTGAGTCAGCTGATGCCTGTAAGTTAGATCGCTATTCGTCTTCTCAGAAAGCTGGAAGGTAAATGTTCCATTTTCCTCTAATCTTGTTCTGATTCCAACTACCAAATTACATTCTGAAATGGCAGGATTACTCTGGTTCATCTTGTCTAGTTTTGGTTTTGATTTGCAAGGCTGCAATATTTATGTGGTGTGAGTTTTCATAATGCTTTTCCTGTTACTCACAAATCTGTTTGTCTTCAGGAGTAGGTGGTTTTGGTCACGTTTCATGCCACAATCTTCATACTCACCTGTCAAAGGATTGTATCTTTATGGGGGAGTAGGCACTGGGAAAACAATGTTGATGGACTTATTCTATGATCAATTGTAAGCTAAATATGCAATTTATTGTTTCCAAATCTTTTGGGACTTTACTTTTCCATTCATATTAATTGAGAATTAATTTCAATAAACATTAAATATAAATCAAATGTGGGAAGAGTATATGGAATTTATATTTTTGATAGTTTTACTCCCATTATATTCACTTTGGCTTACCTGATAGCTATTTCCTCAGGCCCTGCAACTGGAGGAAGAAGAGGATCCACTTTCATGACTTCATGTTGAACGTCCATAGCCGCTTGCAAGTAAGAGAACAGAAAAGTATTTTGCTTATCCAGATTGATATGAATTTCTTAAAATTTGTATTATCAAGAAAGAAATATTTAGATTTAGGCTTTGTGTGTTATTCGTAGTGTTGAATTTTGCATTAGACTACATAACTGCTCGGGCAATGTTCAGTTAGCATTTTTTTTTGTTATCTCCAGACTAGCATTAATTTTCAGCATTAAAGAACTAAGTGAGACTTAATGGTCAAGAAAGCTGGTTCCTTTAGTTGGCAAACTGAATCATTGAAAGTACTATGTACCCTTTGCTGAATAAGTTCCATCCTGTCTTGTTGATTTTACATGGCACTTGGTTATAGCAGATATGGAAGTGCATTCATGTCAAAAGTTGAATTCTTGCAGAAGCACAAGGGTGTGTCCGATCCGCTTGATGTTGTTGCCGGAGAGATATCAGATGAGGCAATTTTATTATGTCTTGATGAGTTTATGGTACGGTAGTTATAACACTATTTTTCCAACCAAAAAAAAGATATATCACCATGTCTTCTAACATGTAGTATTTGTATTGATTCTTTTTAATTGTGGTCCCCAGGTGACCGACGTTGCTGATGCATTGATACTTAATCGTCTTTTTGGACATCTATTTAGCAACGGCGTTGTAAGTGATGAATAACATGTGATTTATGTTGCTTCTCACTATATACAATTTGAAACATAGATTGAGCTCATAAATGATATGGGGATATTATTTATGTCCTCGTTGGGAGGCAAGTGTAGATATTAGTTGCCACTTCAAACCGTGCTCCAGACAATCTATACGAAGGTGGATTACAAAGGGATCTTTTTCTACCCTTTATTGCCACTTTGAAGGTATGCACGTGGACTATTCATGGATATTTAATTTGATGTAACCTTTTGAGTACTTTGATAATTCTTCTATATTGTATAACCTTAGTAAATTTGGTAAACTTGTGTGGCTGCAGAAAAGATGTGTTACCCATGAAATTGGTTCACTGGTAGACTACAGGAAAATGACTTCGGTACGTTTCAAGACTTTGGAGAATTCTTCTTTCGAGCTTGTAGTTCCTTTGATCATATTACAGTTTCTGTTTCCTGTGTTTATTCTTGCACTGCAGGCTGAACAAGGTTTCTACTTTATTGGCAAAGATTTATCAGACCTTCTGATGGAAAAATTTCAGAAATTGAGTGGTGAACTTGCAGCCAGTCCACAGGAGGTGGAAGTAGTTATGGGAAGGACATTGAAGGTCTGTACTGCTGTGTACTTTGCAGAGGAATGAGCACACAGACAGTTATTTAACCACTCGGTTTTATTTCAATGTGTTTAGGTTCCATTGGCTGCTAATGGATGTGCATATTTTAAGTTTGAGGAACTCTGTGACAGACCTCTTGGAGCTGCAGACTACTTTGGATTGTTCAGTAAGTAATATTTATTTGGGCAGATCCTGATGCATTTAATAAGATTTATTTCTTTCTACGAATTTGCCATAAAATTGGAATTTTCTTAAATTTTAATCTATTCTTGATGGTTTTTGGAAAATTGCCGAGTTGGCAAGTTTGTCTCCTCCCTAGAAGCTATCCAGATAGTTTTCATACATTCTTTTGTGTGCTAAATGTGTTGAGTGAATCCATAAATGCAATATCTTCAAATATTTTGCCATGTTGTTTTCTTTACCTCTGTGACAAATTCTTATACATGTTTGCTTATTTTGTTCTGGTAGAAACATTTCATACCCTGGCATTGGAAGATATCCCGATATTTGGACTCCAAAATAGGACAGCAGCATATCGGTTTGTCACCTTAGTTGATGTATGCCCCATTCCTATTTCATAACTAAGGTGTTTTTGGACTTTTATAATACTCTTGGGATCGAACCAACACCTTTGTAATTAGATTAATGCGAGTTTCTATAATATTCAGTTTTCCATTTCTCTAGCCCAATCTCTTAATTGGTCTTTTAAACTGCGGTGGTGCTTACAGGTAATGTATGAGAACCGGGGCTCGACTGTTATGTACAGCTGAGGGCAGTCCTCTACAACTTTTCCAAAAGATAGTGACAGTTGCCGATGCCCGTAATGTTGCACCTAGAACCTCGTCGAGGTCTAGGAGAACTGATGAATCCGATCTCTGTGTAGACAATGAACTGGGATTTGCAAAAGACCGCACTATTAGCAGGTAAGTTTTCAAGACTCCAAAGCCTCAGTCGCATTCAGTTTCCCTTTCTCTTATTCTAACTGCTGAACGTGAAACCTCTTGCCATTGCAGATTAACGGAGATGAACAGCAGAGAATACTTAGAGCAGCATGCCGCCATGTTAGCCGCCAAGTAGCGACCGCTTTCGTGGCAAATTGGCACTGCAGATGCTGTACAAGTATGATACATTGATCCTGAAGATGGATTCATCATTTTTATACCCAATAACAGGTTGTATTACAAAATAAAGCAATATCTCTCATCATTAATGTTTTTGGCATAAGGAATCCAGGAATTTGTATGTTGTATGATTTTGAATTTAAAAATTTATCGGAAATTAGGCCAATTAATCAGAGTAAATAATATTTATTTACATAATGAACAAAAAAATTTTTAATTAATTTTTTTTAAAAAAATTAGTTCATGAAGTTGAAACTAATCTGGTTCACGTAAAAATTTAAATACAATTCATAAGTTTGGATTTTGATTTGAATAAATTTGCAAATTTTAATTATTTAATAATTTAAAATTATTTATTTAATATAAATTTAAACATGCATGTTAAGTTCTTGACCCGCAAATTTAGTGTTAGCCTGATCTTGAAATGTCTCCTGACAAAAAATAATAGTAATTATTATTATTATTATTATTATCCAAAATATTAGTACTTAAATATATAATTATTTAACTTAAAAACATTTTGTTAAGTAATCTGAATTTTTCTTAATAAAATAACATGAAATAAAAAGGAACGATAAAATCACCGCGGGTAATGGTAGCAGGTAATGTGTAGGCTACATGAAATACTGTGTAATAATATCACATACGCTTCCCGACAAACACGTAACCGTTTGAGCTCGTGATCGGAGTCTTTGGTTATCCATTTCCGGTCGTTTATGCTCTCTGATCAGATCCCGCCGGACATCCACGCCTCCACGGTTAATGTACGTGCATCAAATTCGAATTTCTTTCAAATTTTGCGCATTGCGTGCGTTTAATGATTTTGGATTTTCATGACGCTTGTTCTTCCATTGTAATATTGGTCAGATAACGGAAGTTACACCAATTTTTATGCTTAATTCCAATTCGTTTTCCAGGGTTTAATGTCGACGAGATTCTATGATTTTATTATGGAGATGTGGTAACGAGAAGAGCAAACCAGAACAGTACCACCAACATGGGCCAGATGGCATCCAGTTCTTCTGAGGCTGCCTGTGTGAACCAGGATCCATTTTCTGCTTCCACCGGCATATAACCTCACCTCCAACTGAAAGAAAGAATCTCATAACACTGGAACAACAACAGCTACAAGTGAATGGCCAGAAGGCAACAAGTGCTTTCGGGAATCGCTTTCTTGATCAGAGTTTGCAGTCCCATCCACCTCAGAATTCTTACAGTGACTTGATTTTAAGGTGAGAGTCACAGGATAGAAATATGATAAACGTTTCAGTTCCAGGATGTAAACTTTGAAGCTGCGATGGTTGAAGTGGCTAAGGAATTGCCACATGTATATATGCCGGGTCTCTGTCTTTTCCCTCAGGCTTTATTCTTCGCCGGTACAGATTGCAAAATTATGATAAAGTAATGCCCATTTTCCTAGCTACTTTTTTAGCAGCAAAACGCATACATGCACTCTCTGGTTTAGGATTTGACCATTAGAGACTATCGACTATTAATTTTGCTCGGAATTACGTCTGGAACAGCATTAATTTCATCAGGTTCCTCTGCAAATTAGTCATGATTGACTACGAGGTTTAAACCACCTCGAAGTACAAAGTCAATAACGGGGAAAAAAAATACAATGCCCAAGCCTTACAAATAGCAATCCAGCACCGAAAAAACAGAGGATTACAGCGGCCAGGTGCCCGGAACAAAAAACTTCATCCAGAGAGTTTTCTATTGTTAGACAATTGATCACCAAACTATAGCTCTACGAGCATAAAAACAGGAAAAGAAATGGTAATATAATCCTCGATACATGCGAGAAAGGGAAACACACACTGTCAATATACAGGACACCCACAAAATCAGAAAACTGCATCACTTAATATTCTGACATGTCATAAAATAACTATTTGCCCATCTTATAATAATTAAAACCTCTGTGTGCCTTGTACAATTGCAATGTCCAAGCAGTGCAACTTGTATCATTCTACAGACCAAGTTCACTCTTCTCAAACTGTATGTTCCAGTGAAGTAAATATAATTGCAATGAAACAAACTAACGTTGGAATGATATTGAGTAGGAACCAGTATTTGGATCTTGAACAGCTTTGAAGTTATCAATGCTCATCCCAAAACGGCCCAGGATAGAGTTACCCATTTCTTTCAGCTTTCCTGCTCACAACGAAACAAATTTCACATTATGGTTAACTGATGACTGGTGAAGCATGCATGCAAAAGCATGAGAAATATGGTAATACACTTGTAGCAAAGACTTTGTCAATGGAAAGCCATCACAAACACATGAAATTATTATTGTATGATAAATAAACATTTTCAGATAACAACACTTCCACATATTCCTGTGCACCAATAATATCAATGACCTTCAAATAAAATGACAAAAAACATAATAACAGCATCAATTGCTCTGCACTTGCTTAAAGAAAATCGTGGGCACAGGTAGATTCCTAGTTTGCAAAGGCATTGTCATACCCATAACTTCTATCAAACAGGGCTAACCAGTGAGGATACTTAAATTCTATTACAGTAAGTATAGCAATAGTGTAGACAGTATTAACTGTCAACCCCTGAAATACTTAAATTCTTCCAACACGCCTCAAATTTGAAATTTCAGATAATCCGTAATGTATGCAATTGAACCTTCTGCTACAAGGAAGGATCTCTCCCACTCAATAATACTAAACAAATGAGAAATCAGAATGAACCAAAAAATGATATACATCAAAGTGAACAAGCTGTCCACACAGAAATAGGGATATACAATCATCAAATAGGCTCTGAAGATTTGTTTTAAAAGAAAAGATCCCTCAAAAACTTTAACCCAAATTGAAGTACACAAGAAAAAATCATATGTTAAGCTTACCAATCATCTCCTCCTTCATCCTTTCTCGTTTTTCTGCAGCCAGTGGCTCCAAACGAACAATAGCTCTCCTGGCTTGACTGTTTGAAGGGTCCAATTCCAAGATTTTCTTCAAATCTGTAATTGCGAAATTGAAGAAATGTTCAAAAAAAAATTAACATAGGAATAAAGCAATAGTTACAGAATTACCAATCTATTGGCAGATGCACACGACTCAGGGTTTAAAACAACAATACAAAATCCAAGGTATAATAAACAAGAACTAAAGCTATTTATCATTAAAATGACAATGATCAAATCCTGATTACCAGCAACCGCCTCTTCAAAGTGTTCAAGCTTTTCATGGGCCTCTGCTCTTCTGACCAATGCTTTCATATACGTAGGGTTTAACTCCAATGCCTTTGTGCA
Source organism: Xylocarpus granatum (assembly GCA_019650275.1). Lineage (NCBI taxonomy): Eukaryota > Viridiplantae > Streptophyta > Magnoliopsida > Sapindales > Meliaceae > Xylocarpus > Xylocarpus granatum. Next base: position 136,925 of record BNST01002624.1, on the reverse strand, counting down.
TGCTTTGATAGTGTCCTCATACTTTCCCTAAGGTATATTAGTATCAATCTAAAGTTAGAAATTCAGTACTATAAGAATCTTTGACGTAAAACAGACAAAATGAACCACAATTCAATTGGCAAGACACAGAGAAAAATGTCAAAGAGATTAAAATTTGAAGCAATTATATACCTTCACATATCCATATTACCGCCAGAACTGGAAACATATAAATCTGAGGGGACAAGGGATCAGATCCAATGAAAGTAAATTCCAAAGGTAGTAGTAAAAGGGACGATGTTGGAGAACTTGTAATGCATTACTAAGCTTTTCAGAATCCAATAAAATGAGAAACATATATGAATCAATCATGCAAAACAGACCTGCATTATAGACCATGCTAAACAAGATAAGTTGAATTCGGAGGATACACAAACACATAAGCTGGATTAAAAATATCAAATGCCACGCACTTTAGAAATTTCCTTCTTTTGTTTTTACCTATCTCGTTTCTGTTTGAGCAAAACTACCAACAAAGAAGATGCCACCTTATTATTTACAAGATAAGATGCCACCAGCACCCCTGAAAGTTTAACTGCAAAACATTCCTGATTGATACCACCAACTCTACTAATCATCTATAACCAGGCAATAAAGAGAGCTCTAATGTTGTCAGCACATAACTTCAGTCATTGAAATCTATCTAGGCTTCCTGTCCTTGACCAGTGCCTACTACCTACCAGTTTATATCGCCCCAACTCTTTCCAACAACATGGAAACTGGAACTGGTCCACTTTTCAATCTAAGAAGAATGGACTTTCCTGTCCTATCCTCTACTCCCAGGATTTTTTTTTCCACATACTAATTCAGAAATTTATCCAGCATTCTATTATATATCAGTGGAATAGAGAAGAAATCAGATAATTACATAAGAAAATTATCATCACATGACTCCTAATGACAAGGCCACCCATCAACATGGGCTCCACTCATCAAGAATCTGCCTTGAGTCTGCTTTGAGCAATGTATGAGCTCAAAACTACTTTTAATCTCATTTATCAGCTGTAACCCATGAGAAGCAGTAACCAACCAGCCTCTAATCAGTAGTATCATCTTGATATATCCCCAACCAAATTTTTACAATCAACTTAAGTTCAACAAAACTGTGGCACCAAGCAATTCACATTTTCTAATTCCTAGTAACAACTAAAATTTCGCATTAAAGGTCACACTATTGTAACCTATGAAAAGTTTACTACTTGATGATGGTCAATACGTAAGTAAATGCCAATATTAAATGTAACATTGATAAGAATGACATACAAGCTTCAAAAAGCATATGCCACGATTTGAATGGCATATGGAACGCAACTCCGGCATCTCTGGTGCCAATGCCTTTTCCTTCTTCTCCGTACCCGATGCCACTTCCGTCGTCTCCGGCACAGATACCACTTCAGTCACCTCCGGAGGCGATGCCACACGTAAAGCTACCTCATACTGAGACAACGCCTCTTCGTATTTTCCTTCACCGAACAGTTTATTCCCTTCCAACTTCGCTTCATTCGCTTCAGCTAACACTCTCTGTATCATTAATCATTTATCATTCGCCCATTCATTCTACTAGCAATCATTAAAACTTAATAAAATGAAGCAATTAAAAACCTGCTTCAATTCTTGGTCGTTCAATTGATCTTCCGGTTTCGCATGAGCAGTCAGCTGGTCTTCTCCTTGCTGTTCATCGTCGTTCTCGCCGTCGCTGACGTCTCGCTCGCTGGCAGTTTCGAATCCGTCAGAGACATCGCCATTTTCATTCGTTGTTGAGTCCGATGATGCTTTTGGAGGATTCGCAGCAGTCTCTTTCCAGTCTTCTGGTTCTTGTTCTATCATCACCATCTTCAACCAAACAATCAGATTTACTTCCCGATCAGAAGAAAAATCAATAAATTAACAATTTTTAAATTATATATTTTCCTCCCAACATCCAGAAACCTCTTTCTCCCTTTTACCGATACACAAGTCTTTCTGAATGTGTTCGAACCAAAAATTATTGAATTTTATCATCGACGTCCCTGGTTTTAGGCATTGGACCCCTAAGGAAATGACCAAAATACTCTGTGCATTGTTAGAGGCCATTGATCCAAAACATTAGTCTAATAACTGGTACCGCCAACTTACTCTTATAAATCTAAGATGATTCATATTTTATTTGACGTAAAATATAACATATTCATCTATTTAATTATATGACACCTTTTTATAATTAAGGTCATTCATCGTAAATTTATTTACTCATTATTCATTCTTTCGTCTTTTTAAAAAATTCATATTTCGTTAATAATTTCTTATTAGATTGTAAGGTACATGTGTTTGATATTATTTATTACGGGCCGAACGCTTATTGTTAATTTAAAATATTAATCTATTAAGTGGTATTACCTATTTATTCGTATAAATTTTAAACTAACTCATATTCTATATGAGTCAAGATGTGATAATATGTCGCATAGGTATTACATTATAAGGGTAATTCGGTCATGTCCAAAGCAACCAGAACCTATGTAGTAAAAGTAAACAACAATATTTTTATTCGAGAAATATAAAAACCTTTGTGACTTGTACGATAATGCCTCCTACCTTGGATAACTGCGGATGCAATTGGGCTTTCTAGTTTGAAAGTTTGAAAACCCACGGGCCGATCCCGTCAAGCTGGTTGGCCCAAATGTTCATACTTGGCCCAAAGTTGTATTTAGTCTCACACTGTAATGGGCCAATTTGGAGCGATCCGACATGTACCTTATTTTAAAAAAAAATTCAAAAAATAAATAAATATTATTTTAGAGTAACAGATTTGATAAATGTATGAAACCTTCAAGAAATGACAAACTCAGTGGGGACACGTGTTCATTAAAGTGCTCATAATTGGTTGTGGATAGAATTACCATTTTATATGTCCTTTTCTTTTAAGTCATGATTCTCGTGGGTTGTATTTTCTCTTGCCTCAATTTTGATTTCAATAGATACACGTGTCATTACACTCTTTTAATATAAAATTTAAAATAATTTGTATTAAAATTAAAAATTGTAATATAAATTTAAAAATAAATTATATAAAATTTTAAATTTTAAAATATAAAATATTTAAAATATTAATATAAAATTTAAAGTAATTAATGCAATTTTTTTTAAAAAATAATAACGTAATAATGCATGAATGTATTTTTAATCAAATATGTATTTCTTCTGTTACTTAATCTTCTTTTAAAAGAAATTATAAAAAAAAATGGACAGAGATTGTGTATTTGGACACATCCAATTCCATTAACTTAAATCTTTCAACTGAAGATTGATTTATTTATTTGTATTTGAGGTGTAATCAAATCATGGACAATAAATAATAATAATAATAATAATGTCAAATGTCCAATTCCCGCTACTGTTATTAAAAGACCAATAGTAAACAAACAATGAACATAGAACATAGAACAGAGTTGTAAAGTCAAATATTAAGACATGTTTCATCATATGCAATGGATATAACGGGGTTGTTATGTCAAATGTTATTTTCATACTATTTATTAGACTGTAGTAATAGAAGAAAGTGAATCAAACAGTAGAGTAAATGACTCTGTCTCAACAGTAATATTTTAAAATATGTTAATATTAACGAGATTTAATTAAATATATTATTATATTATTTCAATAAATTTTAGTAAATGAAACTATTAGTGGAGTAACTTCATATTTGGTAGTAAATTCATATCTTATAAAAGGATTAAGAATTAATGAGTACCCAAATTTAAGCCAAATGGAGGAAAATCTTTAGAATTTGCTCTTCAAATATAAACTAAATGATTATAATAGACTAATCTAAGAGGAAACAGGTGAAAAATAACAAAGAATCTACTTAAATTTAATTAACAGGCAATCCATCAACCAGCAGCTTGTTCAGTTTCTTGGCTTTCAATCTCTCGGTATGGATTTCACTCCCTTGGCATTCATACCTGCATATTGCACGGAATTTAACCACAAGTAATTGAAAGTTTGAAACTCTGCATTGTTTACAAGTTTTCAAGTGCATAGATTGTATCAGTTTGTGGAACTTCTTTCTTACCTTGTTGGTAAAGATATTAAAGGGCTCAAGCTTTGGGCAAGCTTGACTGATTCCTCCTCTGTGCTCACAATCTGGTTGAAGCAGAAGTATCGGCCACCCGTTGATCGATCCTCGAAAGCTCGAATGTGTACATCAGCTAAGAAGCTTACATCCACAAATGCCAGGACCCCGTTTTCGTACATTTGCGCTGCACCTATTAAAATTTGTGATCAATCAGCATCCGGACAAAGTTAGGGTACGGTTTTGGAGTAAATTTTGAGCTGATTCTTCATACAAGTGTAGCATTTGAACGTTATGGTTTTGTATCTCTACCTTTGAGATAGAGCATTGTCGGTAGAGGATTCTGTTGAGTGACAGCAGGACCGAGAACTAGCCCGGCGTTTATGGAAACCATGCAGAGAGTCCTGTCCATGGCTAGAGCCCAGGCAGCTTGTTCAGATAGTGTCTTTGCTAGAGCATACCACAACTGTAAATTGAAGAAGAGAATTTGATGTATCAATAACTATGGAATGAATCAAAGTTCTGTAACTCAAATTGATTGCAAATAATTTCACTACTGTTGTCAGTTTAATACAGGCACTGATTGCTGAAGCTAATACAAACACATTCGCAAATACAATATCCAGTGACCAGTAATGAATTACCCAACAAAAAAAGCTGCAAGCCAAAAGCCAAAAAGTGCTTATCATTTCACAAAAGCTAGTCTAAAAGCAATTATTAGGATTTCCCACAAGAACAAATTTGAATAAAAGGGGATCAACATAAGTCAAAGACAGATTATGAAGTAAATTCTACATTTCTACCACAATGAAACCAAGGTATTAAAAAAATCTGGTTGTTTTGATTGTCGGATTAATTATTGTTTGGGATTGAAATTCGAAATGGTTGCTCTGTTATAAAAAAAACTCTCTATCCAAACAAACAAACTCGTAATTAAAGAATATAATTAGGATGCAAACCTTCATTTTTCTGCAAAATTCTTGACTACTCCAAGATCTTTCATCAACATCTGCCACTGAACAAATATCCTCTCTCCAAATTGCTGCAGTTAAAGAAGAACTGAACACAATTTTCTCAATACTATCCGTTTGTGCACATGCTTCAACCACGTTGATTGCTCCTCTTATTTCCAAATCCACCATTTTGTCCTGCAAATGCCTCCTAAATTTGTCAGCGGTAATATTTCCCATAAGCAGCAGAAGTTGTACATATGTTTATGCACCAAATTAACTTACATCATATCCATCTGGGGAATCCAAACAGCAGAACAAAGCACAGCAATCTTTCAAAGCAACAAGAATACTTTGGTAATCCAATACATCAACATGAAAAACCTCTAATTTTTCCTCCACTTTCTCCATCTCCTTAATCTGCTTCTCTATCTCTTTCTCTCCTGCAACAAATTACCCAGGCGAAAAAAAATCTCTTCAGCCAAAAGGGTATTCAAACATACATCGAAAAAGGAATTATTTGAAAAGGAAAGGAAAGAAAAGAAAAGCCTGCCATCCTTCTGGATAGCTGCATGAACGAAGTAGCCTTTGTTGAGAAGTCCTTTGAGAATCCAAAAACCGACATAGGTAGAAGCATCAAGAACACAAACTGATGATTTTTCCTGGTCCATTATTGCAGCTAAGTCTATTGGATTCTTGATCACTTTGTATTTAATTTTATACTTTTCGTTTTCTTTTGTATCGTGGGGCGCAGTGCTTCCTTGTACAGAAATGATGTAAGGAGACTGCAAAAGCGAGGAAACTAGTTGTACATTAAATGAAGAAGATTTGGTGAACTATTTTTGTCACGTTTTTTTCTCCTGAGCTTGTAATAATTTGATCAGACGTCGTGCATTTAATAATAAAATTTTAAAATTACTTATTTATACTCAACAATCATGTGTCTGATATTATATAAAATATTTCGTATTTAAATACATATTTTTTAGGTACTTGTTTTTAAACTATGAACCTACAAACACAAATTTTTTAAGAAAATGAAATTACATAAAATTAAATTTATTTTAAAAAATAGTAAATAATAAAAAAGAATAGAATTGTAAAATTTTTAAAATATAATAAAATTAAATCTTCTGTAATATAATTTTATTATTATTTTTCGATGGATTTAATCATTCAACGAGAATAAAATTTTTTGAAAAGTGAATTATTTAATTAAAAAAATTTAATTTTAAAAATAATAACTATTAAATTAATAAATTAATTTTATCGATATTTAATTAAACAAAAGAATTATAGAATGAAATTGTTAAATTATTGAAAAAAATAATATTATAAATTTTATAATATATTTTTATAAAATTCTTTTAAAAATTTTTTTATATTGTAATAATTAAAATAAAAAAAATATTTAAAAAATGAGAGAATTGATGTATTAAAAGGTGTCACTCTCTAAATTACCAATGCAAATTGTGTGGCATTGAGGTAAATAAATGCAACAAGCCCACCTTCTTTACCCACTTAAAATGGCATTCTCACCAAAACAACCCCAACACAATTTGTATTACATATCGGGGTTTGTTCACAATACATTTGGATGTTAAACCGTGGTTATTTTCTTGTAAGTTTTATATTATAAAACTGCAGATAGAAGGTCGAGACTTAGAGTCAACCATCCTAACCAGTCATGTAGCATCCAAGACTACATAAAGGTGGCTGTATATTACAGATGTGATAAACTATGTGCCTAGAATCAAAGGCAGTCAACAATCTGGTAAACAGAGCATGAATATTTACAGTAATTAATTACTTTAGGAGAGGGAAAAGGAATTATTCAAGAAAATGTCAACATCAAATGGAACATGAAGCCACGCTTCTGGTCTATAGTGCAAAACATTCTCTGCCTTACTGGTGTGCGCATCTGCATGTTGATGAATATGATATGCAAAAGCAGATTCTTAGCCTGTAGTCAGGGAGGAATGTAGCTCCAAAAGATTTATTGAACATTCTCTTCATCATATGGTCGTCGAGCCTTCTGCCTCTGCCTCTCCACATTAAGCTCTGCCAAAAGTAACTACCATGCTTCAGTTCTCTGACTATCGGCTACAGTAGCATGAAATTCACCGAGCAGTTCTTGTATTAGATGGAAGTTCGCCTGCATCAACCAGAACAACGAATTAGATGCTTCTCAATCAAGGAAAATTATGTGCTTCTCTAAAAAAATTAATTGATGTTGGCAACCTTCAAGAGGGTTGTAAATGTACTAGAAAGGACTTGAAATGAGAGATACAACTATTTGAATTAGGGATAAATACAATTCAATGGCCAATTCAAAGGCCAGCTAATGAAATATCATTTCACAGAAGAAAAGCATTTCCAAAAGAATATCGTTCTTATCATTTTCCAAGTGATATGAAACTATCTTGTTAAGTCTTATCAGAAGAAAACTGCAGAGTAAAACCCAGGTGATAGAATTTTTAGTTGATAAAGATCCCATATCAGAAGAAGCTTTCACTAAAAGATTTAGATGCGGCATTATGAAAAAAAAAGAGAACAAGAAGAACTACTAATAACAGAGCCTGTGAAGGTAGTCAAGAATAAGACTCTTCCGGGATAACATAGATAACAAGTTCAAACACTGATGAGTAACCAATTACTTCCAGTAAGTCAATTGGATTTCTAAAAGTTGTAAATGTGATGAAACAAAACAATTTTTAGTTACACATCCTAACGAAGTTTATGATACAGGTTTCTAAATCACCTCGAGCATCAAAGGCATTCCCCCATCCACAAAATAGTAAGGAGAGTTAGTCAACAAGAAAAGTTTCTTTCCCTTCTCCCTCAGCATCCTGAGGAAGCATAGCACCTGACCCCGAAGACGAACCACATAAAGATAGAATATTAAGTTCCAGGCAGAAAAACTACATTAAGAATGATGAAATATGTAAAATGTCTATAATAAAGTACCCTCCAGATCCTAAAGCAGCCAAGCTCACCATAAGTTCAAAAAATTATGCTGCCAAAAATATGAAAATAGCAAAAACTTTACATTTTTAACTAAATATCTATTAGGATCAGAAAGAATCCTTTATGAACCAAGCCACTTCAATGGACATGCTGAATTGTACGATTTACATCTTGATAGATGTAGGATGCATCAAATTCCAGCTTAGAATCGACAAAATATTGCAAAATATCCGCAATACGGCATGCCTACACAATAAAGATAAAACAATGTCAAAGAATGTAAAAGTGAAAAGAAGGAAAAAATAAATTTCTGAAATTGTGAATCATAGACCCTAAGCAGTTCAAGAAGCAAAGAAGGGAACTGTTGGTTGAAGTGAGAATCACCAATGCCCAAATTAGACTTTTTCTTTATATCTCAAATTTGTGTTAAGTGCAAGACCTCCTAAAACAGTAATGGCGCTGGAAAAAATATTAATGAAAGGAATCTAAAGTAACAGAAAAACTATGAGGATTAATCATAACTCGTAATATATGCTTCTTCTTTCCCTCTCTCCCTCTTCTTCTTTGCAAGTGGGGGTGGGTCAAAACTCTTTTGCTGTCTCAGTCTTTCACTGTGGGAGAAGGGGGAAGGGGGAAGGGAAATGGGGAGTGTTCGATAGCACGTCAGTTTAAGGATACATCTCTCGAGTGCAGGATAACTACATCAGGGGCAGATCGTGGGCATGTTTGGACACAGTAATACTGTGTATCCAAAGGTTCTTTTTTCTAGAGTGCATGGGGACATTTTGCACGTAAGCACACACACAGAATCCACTCACAAAACACATGCACATGTTACAGTCGTGTCTAACTCAAACAAGCAGCAACACCTCTACGAGGTAGACCTGATTTTCTGAGAATAGTGAGAAAAATGAAATTGTAATACAACTAACCTCGCTAAAGAGAAAGAAATCCATCAAGCCAACAAGCCCCCGTGCTTGATCACGCCCAATATGTCTTGTGCCGTACATCTCTTCTATTTCCTTCCTACCAAGCTATAAGGAATAAAATAAGATCAGCAAGAGTTCTTTTCTCAATGGTATCTCATAAATTGTTCGCATAGAAAAAGAATGCAATCTCAATATAGAAAACACCTGGACAGTACATGCTCTCAAACATACTTGTTCGTTTTAGATAAAAATGACAAAGATACACAAGCACACAATCCCCTCATGCACAATTTAGTTTGCAAAGAAGTTTTAATTCAGAAGACCTAGAACAAAGAAATGCTTTCAACTAAACAAAAGAATAAATATGTAAACATGATGGGTAAATGCGAACTCAAGCGAAGGTTGATATTCAGTAATGACCATATTGTTAACCTATTCACTGCTGCTATACATTTCTTTATTTACTAACGTTCTGGCAGGAATTTCAACCATCTTCATCTGCAACCCAATTGTAAATAGCATTCCCAAACACTCTTAAAAGTCAAACAGTTGTTCAGGCATTTGAATAAGCATACACCTGCTTACAATATCCGTCAATAGGCTATAATGAAAACCCCTGAATAAATACCAACATACAGAAGTATCACTTGTAAATAATTAAAAAAAAAGCGGAGATCCACATCAAATAGTCAGCTGTAAAGTACCTTCTGGCGACCGAACTAGCATCCATCTGGTTCAATTAAACTAAAAAATTCCAATTTCAGATAGTCTCCCTTCTCTAGCTCCAGAAGAAAAGCTCCTTCTCTGCAACAAAGAAAAACGTAGAAATGACGAGATTAGAAACTACTCTACGTACATATAAGCACACCAATGCACGTAATGAGTACACAAATAGAAAGCCAAAGAGAGAAAGAAACAAGTACGTGCAAGGAAAAGCGGCAATGAAGAAGACGTCGATGCAAGGCCATGATTGAGAGTGAAATTCAGTTCGTCATTTGAAACTTCTTTCGTTTGCTGATAATTTGGAACAGAGATTGTTCTTTGAAATACTCGTGATAGTGCTTATGGTTTCCAGTAAAAACTGAATGCGAGAAACTCTGTTTTAGTAGCCGCCATCTTTGGATGTTTATTCGATCGTGTACATACGCGCTCATTGATTCTTCTCCATTTATCTGGAGGAAGTAATCATAGTAATGATAAATATTTTTTTTTCCCCCACCACTCTGAAAAACTAATATTTCCTTTGCATTAAAAAGGTAAACAAACTTTCTGAAAGTATGATTTAAGTCTCTTGGCAAGAATTAAAGTGGGGTTTTGGTTACAATGTACTAATGTCTCCAATTTTTTCAAATTTTGTGAATTAGTTCAAAATTTTGGTGTTATATTTCAAATTTTATATATCATATATTCTAAATTTTACGCTTCTAAACTTATAAAATTCATTAATATCATTAAAAATAATTTAAAAAAAATTGTCAAGAAAGTATACACTAATCACAAATAAAAAGAATTGGGAAATTTTCGAAAATAACCTTATTTTTACCCCTCTTTACATTTATGACCAACCCTAATTCATTCTTACCAAACTAACCATTTTGGACGATTTTGCCCCCAAACCCTAAAATAAAATTTCATATCTACCCTCAGAGGGATTTTGCTCTGGGTCCCCGCGGACCCAGAGCGATTTTGCTCTGGGTCCCCACGGACCCAGAACGATTTTGCTCTGGGTCCGCGGGGACCCAGAGGGATTTTGCTCTGGGTCCGCGGGGACCCAGAACAATTTTGCTCTGGGTCCCGCGGACCCAGAGCGATTTTGCTCTGGGTCCGCGGGGACCCAGAACGATTTTGCTCTGGGTCCCCACGGACCCAGAGGGATTTTGCTCTGGGTCCGCGGGGACCCAGAGGGATTTTGCTCTGGGTCCGCGAGGACCCAGAACAATTTTGCTCTGGGTCCCCGCGGACCCAGAGCGATTTTGCTCTGGGTCCGCGGGGACCCAGAGCGTTTTTTTCTCTGGGTCCGCGGGGACCCCAGAGCAAAATTTTGTTCATTAATTTGTTTAATAAATGTGGGTTGTTATCAAAATCTCGATACAAAAAAATTACTGTTCTCTGTTGGGTTATTACAAAATGAAAAATTTACTACTATTTCATTGAATGAGGTGAGAGAAACACGATCTTTCTCTTGCAACTGACTTTTGGTTGCGTTTGGATTATTTGGACTATTTGAAGATCCTTTTTTGTCTGAAAGAGGTCAGAAAAATTGGAGGTGACCCGTTCCCTTCAGTATTGAAGAATAGTTCTAGCCTGTATTTAAAACCTAAACTTCTGATCTATCACATCTATCTATCAATGCAAATGCAAGGAAAGAAAGAAAGAGAGAGAATGAAAGAAGAGAACAGGATTCACGCACACCCTTTTTATCTCTCTGCAGTATCTGGTCCCTTTCATATAAATGTAAATGCAAGAACACCATGTTTTTCAGTGCCACTGTTGCAATGATTAATGACAGATTCACTCATCCCCTTAGACGATTCAAACACACACGCAGACACAAACAAACTCTCGTTCATTCATTCATTCACTTTAAAATATCTCTCTCTCTCTCTCTCTCTCTCTCTATTCGTCAGAATCAGGGCCTAAGACAGTAGCAGCAGTAGTAGCAGTGGCAGTGGCAACAGGCAGAGAGATGAAACTTGAGAGTGACCAGCAACGCAATGTAAAAGAAATGAGAAGAAAATGAATGACGTGTGTTTGTGTTTTTAGGGTTTGTGTTTTAGGGATTGAGGGTAAAATTGTCTAAAGTGGTTAGTTTGGTAAGAATAAATTAGGGTTGGTTATAAATGTAAAGAGAGGTAAAAATAAGGTTAATTTCGAAAATTTCCCAAAAGAATTATAGGAATGAACTATAACTAGTTTTGAGTCATAAAATTATATCATCTAACAAAATAAAGCCTAATTACAAAATCAAAAATAAAATTTATACTTATATCGCTTGTGAAGAATAATGTGATAGTTATTAATAAATCGTAGTTTTGATTAATATATTAAATAACATAACAATATGTGACATCACTTAGGGTAGAAAGTTAATGGTATTATTGGGTATTAAAAATTCATGGCAGAGAGTGAGGGAGAATTCTTGTCATTGAAACAATGCAACTTCTCCCAACTGCTTGAATAGCACAACGCAAGAACATTTTTCTAGTTCATTGTCACATAATGAGAATTAATCATAGAACATTATGCCAAGTAACTATCAAAAAGAGAGGGGAAAAGAAAAAGAGTTACAAGCTACCTGTGCTGCAAAATTTTGCTTATTAGAGATTAGCAATTAGATCCAGGGAATAATTCATGACAGAAATTGGATCTTCGTCTAAGAATAATTGTGTCAAAAAACTATCTAAAGAAAAACTTCGATTAAGTTATTTGTTGTTAATTTGTTCACTTTCTTCTCCTTGATGCAATTTCTGCTGCCCAAGCCTTTCCCAAATCAGTCTGAAATTTTCCTGGAAAAATTAGCAGTGTGTCTTTAAGGAGTGAATTGACATGATAAATTGCTGCTTTAACAACCTAACCAGCTCTGTGCAACCAATATAAGAATTTGCCCAGAAATACGAAAAATCAAATCGCATAACAACATTCCGCTAAGTAACTTAGACACCCAATGTTTTAACATCAGAATAAACATATTTCTTTCCTTTTATTCCATTTTTAAATAGTGCAAAAATGTAAAGCACACCTGTTATGTGAACTGGATTCGAACCACAAACACACCAAGAGATCTCAACTAGTGCCCACAACGTGAAAAGATGCATGTTTTCCTAAATAAAGATATGAAAGAAGAAGAATTTTTCCAGACAGGACAACAAATTCATGTCAACTCCCAACTTCTTTTTAGCAGAATCCAATCTCAACTCCCATCAAATTCTACAAATAACTCTTCCGACAGTACAAACTAAACTACTTTTTATTGTTACAATAATAGAAGCAATCAATCGGAGGAATTTAGTGGAACATTTTAAGAAAGAGTGATGGTGATATGAGCGAATACCATAAAGCTTCACAATGCAAATATAGAAACACCACATAGAAATCCCATTTGATCCAAGAAATTGCCATAACTAAAATTTTATATGGATCAGTTTGGACTTAGGTTCAGTTTTACTCGTTCAAACGGGATGCATTGACCGTACAACTGATGAGAAAAATTTTATGGTCACAGGAATAGAAGTAATATAATAGTTCAGAACATTGTACCAGCAGTTGACTGGAAAAACTCATCCAAATCCTTCCCTTGCTCTGCATAAAGCCAGAATCAACTTTAGCTTCCATAATAATATGTTAGAAAGTCCTCAAAAGTACAAGGCAGTGAATAAGAAACCAGCATAGGAACCTCACCATTTTCATATTCTAAGGCTTGAAGTATCATCTCCACCTAGTTTAGATTTAAGCAGATTATCCGTAAGCAGTAGAAACAAACTACAAATGAAGCAGAAAATGATCCAGCAATCATCTTCCCAATATATAAAAGTTGGGGAAAAACAGCTTCACTACAATTGAATGAAAACTATTGCAATAGCAATGGTATTATGGACATATTTAATGACAAATTGTCATCCCTGAGGATATCAGAGTATAACACAAGATACAAATTCTTAACTGGTCAGCAAGGACAACAGTAAAAGGAGTACATCTAGCTTTAAAAGAACAGAACCTGAAATAAAATATAATGCCTCAGCTAAATAACCAAACCATGGGAATATGCATGCCTAATATACCTTGTCAAAGTCCTTCACAATTTTGGCTTCTGCTGTAGAATTTTCCTCGTACTCCATCCACAGCTCACTGATTTCCTTGGCTGCAATTTGCATGCCAAATTAACCAGCTAAGAGATGTGAAACAAAAATCCATTTTGAGGTACATGATCAATAAATAAGTCAGCTAATTTTAGAGAGTGGGCCGCACCTCTTGATTCTCCACCTAGAAGTTTGCACATGTGGACTAATGCCTCTCCCTCTCGGCGACTCTTCTCAGCCTTTGAAATCCCATCTGTAGGGGGAATGTCCCCAACAATTGCTGTTGACACAATAAATAAGATCAGCAAACAACTCAAAACTTAACTGGAGAAAGAATATTAAAGAACAACACACATTATAAACAGTCCATCCATGTATTATCACTCACATAAATTATGGATTTAACAAGTGCTCAAGACATCCGAAAACTGATAATTAAGATTAAGTACAAGAATTCTATCAACATAAAGTACTGTGCTAAAAACTCCAAAATCACATGCATTCTAACTATCTCACATCACTTCAAACCAAAATGATTCACCACTCTCACAATGTCCGAGAATGCAAACCACAGAGAGAAATGTGTACCTTCCGCAATGTCATGAACGATTGCCATCTTTATGCATCTGGAAATTATGAAACCAAAGAATCTCAGATAACACTACACATTAGACCTTTCTATCGAACAGATACAGAGAAAAAATGCATGAAACTGAAAGAAACAAATGCCTAACTTGTCTCGATCAATGCCAGGAATGTCAGCCATAATAAGACCCATCAAACCCATTCTGTACATATGATCAGCTATGGACTCCGGATCCTTAACATCTCTTCGTATCCATCCAGTTCTTTTGGTTGTCTAAATCAAAATAGACAACTTAACAACACAAGAACAACCAAAAAGAAGTAAAAATTTAAAACTTAAAAAACAGATAATTAATTAAAAATTTCAGATGAAGCACCGTATCTCACGTGTTTTGAAACATCAAAAACAGCGCCCAACGAATTTTGTTTTCTCTCACTTTCTCACAAAACAAACATAATAAATTATTTTCTAAAACAAAAATCATAAAAAAAATGAATAATACCTTAAGCCGATGGCAAAGGGAGAGAAAGTCAATAGCAGAAGAAGCGGAAGCGGAAGAAGATGATGAAAGCGTGCCATTATTTGCATCGGAATCGAGAGGTTTGATATTGTCAACGCCGGCGACGGTCGAGGATGACGATGAAGCCTCCGCGGCCATACGATGAGCTCTTGAATTCGCGATTGTTTTGGTGAATCTGAGCTGAGTTGAGGAGAAAGATGGTGTTAGGAAAACAAGCGAGGAAGATTTACAGAGCAACACTCCTCGGCACGCGCTTCCCATTTCTTCGGTTTTCTTTTTATTTATTATTATTTTATTTTAATATTTGGTAATTCTGATTACGGTCTGGATATTCAAATTCCAAAAAAAAGAAAAGAAAATTAGTCCCAAAAAAGAAGAGAAGATTCGGTCTATTCGAATTAGGAAATGACTGGTCTACAAGTAAAATCCTGATCGTCCACGTCAGACAAACACGGCCCTTACCTGCGTTGATGGTCTTGTTAAACTGATGGTCTGGGTTGGATGAGTATTTTGGATTCTATGGATGCGTCATGATACCGCCACGTGTCAAGTAGCGTAATTTCTCTTTGATTTTTCTGCAGTAGGACATTTTAGCACCCCACCTCTTAATTTCACCAGGGGATGCCTGCGAAAACGCATTATTTTTACAGTATCAAGAAATTGAGAAACCCTAGGAGAAGATGAAGGATCATCTCCAACAATTACAGCACACTTATTCCACAACTGTTTGCTCCTCGGAATACCCGACGTTGCATGTGCTTTGTACATCGGCGTCGAGAAAATGTTCTTCACCATAGCAATGTGACAAGTTTCTCCCAGCCTCACAAGCTTACCGCAGCAAGCATTGTGCACCGTCACATCCTGAAACATGCGGAGATAGATATCCTCGCCGCAATCTCTCGTTATCTTCTCCGCGCATTTGCTCAAAACCTCGGAATAATCAGCAGGCTCCTGTGGGTCGGCATAGTCATCGGATTCGTCGCAATTATAATCCGGTGCAAAGACCAAGTCAACTCCGGGACTGATG
Source organism: Xylocarpus granatum (assembly GCA_019650275.1). Taxonomy (NCBI): domain Eukaryota; kingdom Viridiplantae; phylum Streptophyta; class Magnoliopsida; order Sapindales; family Meliaceae; genus Xylocarpus; species Xylocarpus granatum. The sequence goes on along the minus strand of BNST01002624.1, from coordinate 121,060 downwards.
CCTGCTCCGAGGGTGTCTTGGGTGAACGCAGACGCATTCGAGACCAAAACGATGGCGGAAAACAGGAATGCTACTGCCATGAAAGGAGAAACTGCTGAGCTTCGCCATCGTTGTGTTTAATCTCTTGATTAATTAAGTTTTATTGCGCATGCAACAGATGTTTTGGGTGATTACTGACAATAAGGAACTGTTTATCAATTTAATTAGCTATAATAATAATAATTTTCTTGATAAGTGAACTGGGAATCTAATATAGAATCCCAAAAAGGAGTATAAAGATAAAATCACTGCCGGCCTTCCTGGCCAATAGCAATCGTTTCTATAATTAATTTATCTTTGGGAATAAAAACAGTTGTAAAAATCATAAATAAATAAATTAATCAAAATATTTTAATATTTTATTTGTAGGACCCAAAAAAAAATCCAACCTTCTCAACTAAATTGATGACTACCCATATAATTAATAAGTTATATTTAATATTTTTTAAATATTTATTGCTAAAAATTTAAATAATTTTAAAAATAAATAAAAATGAACTTTTTTATTAAAATGTTAATTATTATTTTATTTTTAAAAATGTAAATTATAAAAAAAAATTAACGGTATTTGGGAATTTGAAAAAATCTTTTAATTTATTATCAAGTAATTAATTTTATTATCCCAAAATTCCTTCGCCTCCGTTTATTTTTAACACCCTTTTGTTTTATCCACCACCAAACACATTCCACATGTTTCCCAGTTACACGTGGCCGCACATACTGTCGGTGGATGTAACATGCCTTTCTCATTTTAAACAAATTTAAAAACCGAATTTTTTTTCAATTCTCCATTCGGCGAATTAACAGAATGTCTCTAATTTTAGGAAAACTAACAAATGAGACATACTTTTCTCAATTTATTACAAATAGACCCCCAAAAGAAAATGTTTTTAATAAAATATATACTAGAGTTGGCAAATGAACTAGACAATATAATTTTATGCACAAAAAGCATGAATAATTAATTAATATAATTTTAAAATTTTAAAAATATTTATACACATAATAAAAATTATACAATAATCAAATTTGATAATATTTGAATAATTTAAATTAATAGGCAGTTTTTGGAAGATAAAAGTAATATTTTAATCATAACCCAACATGACACGAATTTAATGGGTATGTACCGTACAAAATAGGTTTGATTAGCACATTTGACATCTCTAATAACAATTAACAGTAAGGGATCTATTCGTAATAAGTAGTTAAATTATGTTATTATTTGTTATTTTGTCAATACTCAGAGACCTATTCATTGTTGTCACATTCCCGATAAAGAAAGCTTAATAAGTCGTAGTTCCGTGATGCTACCACCGTCCGTTAGAGTAAATTAGCAAACTAATAATTGCATAAAACGACACGTCACACCACAGACCTGTACCAAACTCCAGAAAAAGTAGCACATAGATACAGTACACTCAGCGGGTCCCACCGCTCAAAGGGCTGGACCCAATCAATGAAAACGGCCCCATGTAAGGGAACCCCATTCATTGTCGGCAAGCAAAGCAAAGTTAAGCTAAGCTGAGCTGAAATCTCATGCCGTGGGCGTACTTTACAGGCTGGTGCAAAAATAAAGTTTTGACCAAAAGTTTCACCGAATCCAACGGTTGTCCTACGACTTTGTTTTAGCTCAGACCACACCCACACCACACCGTATTTCACGGTTATCTCCGCTGTCCTTTTCTACCTGAGCTGTCTTCCAGTCACTTATCGTTTGGGGTCTTCTATCTTATCCGTCATCAACCCTAAAAACACCTTTTTATATTTAATTTAAATTAATTAAATCCATATTTAACGGAATAAATTTTGGAGTGAAACTTAAACATTAAGTGAGTTTATGTTATGTTTCCATAAAGCTTGAGAGAGAGAATGCAGCAATGGTATGTGACGAGGGACATCAAAGCAAAGCAATTTACCAGAGGGATGGGCCATGAAAAACCTGAAGCCTTTTTTCTTTTCTTTACTTACACAAAACAAAGAAAACTACCAGAGGGATAAGCCACATTTTACCACTCATCCCCCAAGAAAAGAATATAACTGTGTTCCTTTTCTTCTTCTTCATCTTCCTTGTACAACTTTCCACCTACCGGATTTTCTTTTCCCATTCTTTCTTTTGTTACACCCTCTAAACTTAAAAAGAAAAAGAAAACAAAGTAAAAATAATTAATTTACACGTTTGCCGTGATTGTAGCCGTAATATGACAGATACCATCTGACGAACTTTTTCAATCCGGTTTGCAGATCGGTCGTCGGCTTGTAACCGAATTCCTTCTGGGCTGCACTTATATTCGCATGTGTAAATGGAACGTCACCGTTTCCTGGCATTTCTATTATATTCTTCTTCGCTTTCACCTTCAAATGCCTTTCAAGTATGCTCACCAACTTGGGTACTGTGACCGGCGACGTGTTGCCCAAATTGAAGATCCGATAAGGTGCTGGACCTCTTTTCTTCCCACCCGACCCGGTACTCTTGCCTGAAGTATCCAACGATCCCAAACAACCCTTCACAATGTCGTCAATGTAAGTAAAATCTCGTGCTAAGTCCACGCGGTTTCTACCGCGATATACTGTGATAGGCTTGCCTTGGAGTATGTTTCTCGTGAACGAGAAATAAGCCATATCGGGTCTGCCCCATGGTCCGTACACTGTGAAAAATCTCAACCCGGTAATTGAGAGGCCGTAAATGTGATTATAGGTGTGAGTGATTTCTTCACCCGCCTTCTTTGTAGCCGCATAGAGACTCGCTGGCTGGTCCGTCCGATCAGCTTCGGAGAAAGGGACTTTGTCGTTTAAGCCGTAGACTGAACTTGATGAGGCCCACACAATCGACGGCTGAGGATTGGCTGCTTTGCAGGCCTCGAGAAGGGCGACGAGTCCAGCGATGTTGCTGTGAACGTACGAGTGGGGATTTTCCATGGCGTATCTGACGCCGGCTTGAGCGGCTAAATGCATCACATGAGTGAAAGCCACCGTGTCGAAGAGCTTGGCTAATAATTTCGCGTCGTTGATATCGCCTTCAATTACGAAAACGCCATGGTTGTTCAGGAGCGTTTTGCGGGCTTTCTTTAACGAAGGGTCGTAGTAGTCGTTGAAATTGTCCAGTCCAACGACGCCGTCTCCGCGTTTCTTTAAAGCTAAAGATACGTGCGTCCCGACGAAACCGGCAGCACCGGTTACAAGCACGGACATCCCACCGGACCGATGGATCCGAGCCGAGTTCCTCACTTGCCTCTCCCACTGGATTCCTCCCCAGGAGGCGGAGAAATACCTGCTTCCGGAATCAACAAAACTCTGAAAACTCAAATACGACGCCGTCAAAGCAACCAAGAAAAGAGCCCACAAGAACATGGTACTTGTAGAGGTAAAACACCGATAAAACTGCCGATTCATCGTGTGGGTTCTCTCGATCTTGAACTTGCCCGGCGTCGACGGGAACAGCTCCTCCTCTAACGAGGGCATTTTCTTGATTGCTAACGACTTCCCTATCTCGGTCAATCGATTTAGAAGGAAAGAAAAATCGAAATCAAATCCCAAGTGGAGGTGGTATAATAATGAGAGGGGAATGGTAGTGTAAAATTACAGATGCAGAGAAAATCAAGGGGCTGCACCTAAGAGAAAGAGAGGGCGAGAGAAGGTTAAATATAGAGGGGGAGGGAGGGCCTGAGAGAAGGCGACAAGCACACGCGTGTGTGAACGCGTTAACGGACGGTCAGATTGGAGGAAAGAGAATATTAGTATATTACAACCAATATAACAGTTTACTACTCATAGTAGTTTATGGTTAGGATGACAGATAATTATTAATTAAATATTATCACTTATTTTTTAATTTAAAATAAACAATTATACCACGCGCTTTTGGCTTGAATTAGTAAATTACTTAGTGCTTGGGAACATTTTAGTAAAGGGTTTTGCACTATGATTGTGAGAGGGTATAATCGTGTTCGGTATTCATTGTTGTTTTGCTTTCTTATAAGGCAAGCTATGATGCTAAATATTATTATTATTATTATTATTATAGAGATAATGAGAGGAGCCAAACCTAACCCAATACCGTTGGCTGTCTGGAGAGGGGAAGTGAAAATCTAAGTGCACTGGAATTAAATAATACATAATGGAATAACACTTTTACTCGTACCGAACTAATGTAATGGAATAACAGTTTTACTCGTACTCTTACTGGACTACCGGAAGAACCGGTAACGACTGTTGCCCACCCCAGTTGAAAACTCGTTACTCATTCCCGGAGAATTCGGCTCGCGGTGCTCCTTCAATTTAATCCAATTTTTTATTTATTTTTAATTTTGTTTCTTTGGATTCTTTTCGTTTGTTGACAGCTCAGCATGGTGTTAGTCGTGGTAGTGGGGACCACGCAGGATTTAAGTTCTTTAATTACTACGTGGGAGCTTTGACTTGGCTTGGTTGAGGCTGAGTTGGCAGATCACGAACACCCGATCTCTATCTCCACTTGCGCTGCCAGGCTCACGGAACCTTCCAGGATAATGCCGTTTTTCATCGATTACGGCTGCAATTATTAGGCATTTTATTATACATTTAATCATTGTCGACGACGTCGTATTCTTTGACGCGACCATGCCCTCTCCTCGACAGCTCTGGTCATTAATGTTTGTTGCGGTATCGTTTCTTTCAACTTCGATGACCATGTTCACTGAACCGAGGAACTAGATTACACTGGAATCACAAGTTACATTCATGTTGGGGTGGCTCAAATTCGAGATCGCCATAGACAAGAGTATAATTTTGGAATTACATCCATTTGCATAGAGATGCCAATGAGAACAATAAAGAGCAATAATAGAAAATGATAGATCCTGGAAGATGACAGAGTCATTCTATTGGTAATTTATAAATAATTAATTTTCAAATTAAAACTTTGTTGCAATTTGTGACTTTGATTGTTCTCTTATTATGTTGTTGACTACTTCAAAATTGAAAATAATTTTTTTTAAAAAAAAACAACAACTTAATTTAATTTTATACAAAATGTAATGATCAAAATTTCAACTAAAAATTTTAATTAATTTAATTACTTTAAATACAAGCTAAATAATTTCTATTGACTTGGTCTTTGAACATGGCTAATTCATAGCGTGCAATATTGTAGATTGTTGGAGTGCAACTCCATCCTTAATTTGATTTTTTTTTATCTTTGTTATATTAGTCTTCAAAGTCACCGCTAATATCAACATCTTATCTCAAATTGATCAAATTTTAATGTTATTACAATTTTATTAATGTCTAATTTAAAAGTTAATCTTAATCCATCAAGAATCAAGTCAATTAATAAAAAAATTAAATTAAATTTATCCCATTAGAATATAAATTTTTAAATTCCCTTAAAATGTTATATTTTTAAAATTAAAGATACATTAATTCAAAAAGTTAAAAGTGTAGTAAATAAAATTATTTATCATTAAAAATAGTAATTATCAAATATTTTAATTATTATATTTATAAAATTAATTAAAAATATAATAATAAAAAATATATTATAATAATATACGTATCTTAATAATAATAATAAAATGTTAAAAAAAACTCATAGATTATTGGTTGTATTACTTGGAAGTGGGAAGAAGTCAGACAGCTAGTATTCAGTTGTATGATAATGCTTGAATTGGAGTTGAAGTTTCTTCCTCCTCAGCAATATTTGCAGTAAGACTAGGATTTTTAGTGTTTTTGACGTTTCAGTGGCCTTAAGGCGAAGCCAAGCATTTTCTACTTTTCTTTGGTCTTTGGACACCACAAAACTTGAATGCTTTTCAGGCCAGGCGAAAGATACAGGTTAAAGCTAAATAAACCCTAGCTATGCATTCAGGGAGAACATTTGCTTTGAATTTTCGTTCGAAACTGTGATGAGGTCGTTTTGGGATTGTTTCCGCAGAGAAAAAGCACTCTTCGCAAAAGCTGTTCACTCTACCAAATAAATACAAATTTGTGCAGCCTTGTTTGTATTGTTAATCACTCAATCTAAAACTTGGGAGTGTCCAGGCAGCCAGGACTAGTTTTTACATTCATAGTGAGTTTGGGTCGAGTTATTGTGTTGTATTCGTATTATGTTAAAAGGAAATTAATTTGAATTTAATACGATTATTAATTAGATATTTGTGTATTGGGTTATGGAAGATGTGTAAATACAGAAACAACATCTTGCATGGACAATTTAAAACACACATGGATATAGAGCTGAAAGCATGAACACAAAGAAGATTATAGAACAATATTTATCAAGACACAAGACTTCAAACATAGTACTACTGGTACTCATGACTGACAGCTCACTACTTCATCATCAAATTATTCATATTCATAATGTAATAACAAGCCATAGAGCTATATATTCGTTTTTTTGGATGAATTGCACAAGTTATGTTTCCTATGCTTGAGTTTCAATGACCACGGTTACGGCCCGAATCTGATCCCGCCCTAGATCCGGCATACGATCCAGCAGATGAACCCGCTTCTGACCCGGCACCACCGCGTGATCCGGAGGAACTGGAGCTAGATGATGAGGATGAACTGGAGCTAGAACTAGATCCAGAACCGGAACCCGATCCGGCACCGGCACCCGAGCCCGAACCATTCCCGCCCAACCCAAGACCTAACCCGATACCAAGCCCGACTCCAACCCCGCCCAGGTCAACACCTAGGTCCTTTCTTGCTACACGGGCTTGAGTCACCAAAGCCAAGCTTGAAAACACAAGCAAACCAACAAGCACTAAGCATTTCAATAACTTGGCCATTCCTCAAGAAGATGAAGCAAACATGCAAAATAAAAAAATATATGAAACAAGGGTTGAGAGGTTTCGTGAGGAAGGCAACGAGAGATTGAACTCTATTTATAGAAAGAAGAGATAGTGAGGTTGGTAAGATTACTGATAGTGCATGCAAAGTTGTAAGCGAGTAGGGTGTAGAACGAAGAAGTTAGTGGAGGGACATGTGCCATTGCTTTGTGCTTGGGAAATGTGATAAGGAAAATGATTGATCTTTCTTTTCCATTTCTTTTTTCCTGGAAAATGTTGGAGAAAGTTTGTGGCGTACAAGGGATGAGAATTGAGAGTGGAGTCTGAAAGTTGGGACACGTTGAATATCTCATGAGAACGTGCCGACCCATGAATAATTGTCCACTCAGTGTAGTGGAGAGTATGCTGGTTTGGATTGGTAGGAGATTAGGTTTATATAATACTATCTATCATCCCACAAGAAGGAGAAAACGATATTCTGCCGCTGAAAGAAGTGTGTAAATGCAATGGTAGATCATCCACTTAGTGCAGTATACAAAAATTCACAGACCAAGAAAATGCTAGAAAGTTCAAGATAGTGCTCGTGTTGAATATACAAATTTATGTATAATTTAATAATTTTGACCTTTAATTTTAATAAATTAATGATTTGGCAGAAGATGGATTTGAGGTCACTAGATGTCACATAATTGACTTGTAATTAATAAACTGAACCCAGAATACGGAATACAATTAGAACATTACGCTCAAAAGCAAATAATTATTTTCATTATCTGTTAATATACAGTATAAATTTTTTTAAATTTTAAATAATTATTAAAAATATATCAATATAATAAATAAAAAATACTGTAAAATTAAAAAAAAATTCTTTACTGTATATATATTTTAGATAATCTTAGTGTTTATCATTGACCTTTATCCCTAAGATTTGGATAAGATGTTAATTGCCTTGCGGTAGCATGGAACCACTCTTTAATATTTTATGTGTATTGGTCGATATTCACTTGTTTGATTTAAGCCTTGAGGCACTACTGAGTTGTCGAGAGAAAGTGTGCAGGAGTCAGAATTTGCAGGCACTCTAAGTTGAACTTGCAACGAATAATCATAGCGGGATTCTGAAGATTTTTGCAAGCGTGATTGCCTTGAGTTATCATTAAAATCACTAAAATTTCGGAAACGGTGGGTTTCTTGTATTATTGCTGCAAAATCATTGAATTCCATTAAAATCCGTTACAGTAACTCGGAACTCCTGCTCAGTTGGGTTTTGATATCTATTAAGATTTGAATTTCTGTGTCAGATAACTGTTTGGGTTAAAAATTTTGTGAAATATTTATAATATAAATCTTTATTAGAGGATTATGGAAAGCCTTGATTCCAAGAACTATGTCGCAGTCAAATCAAACAGGGAGAACACAAAGTACACTTCGAAAACATCGATCAAATCGACAAACGAACTCATGCAGTTGTAGACGATTTAATTCTGTCTACTTATTCGCATAATACAGAGACCTAAAAAGTTTTCTCATTAATTTTAACTTCTGCAGCGATGGCATGTTCTTAGTTTTCGCCCCCGCTGCCGTAGCCCTCACCGTAGCCGCCTCCCTCGCCGTAGCCTTCACCATTGCCTGACCCGCTTCCCCTTCCAGAACCCTGACCGTATCCCCCACCACGCCCAGAACCTCCGCCATTTCCACGACCTCCCCTGGAACCTGACCCCGCATGAGAGCCTGCGTATGAGCCTGCTTCAGAGCCTGCGCCTGAACCATTTGAGCTGGAACTTGACTGGGATGAAGACGAGGAATATGAACTTGACCCAGAACCTGCACCTGAACCAGCCCCTGCTCCGGAGCCTGATCCACTTCCGCCACCTCCCAAGCCAAGGCCGACTCCTGCTCCGAGTCCTACCCCTACACCGCCGAGATCAATCCCCAAATCCTTTCTCGCTACCCGGCTTTCAGACACAATTGCTGACATTGCAACAAGCAAAGCCACAGAAGCTAGAGATGGCTTCAAGACCACCATGTTTTTCCGAAACTCTCGACCAAAGCGCTGCACAAAAGAAGGCTTGCAAGGACAAGAACTTGTAAAGAGAGTGTGAATTCAGACAATGAATTTTGATCGACGTATTAGGTGAGATTTGGAAGCTATTTATAGTGTAGAAGCTGAGTGTTACAGACAAAAAAACGCGGAGAATGCTTTGTGTAGTGGAGGATTTGCTGTGAAGTGGAAGTGTTAACGTGGAATTTCGGGAAAACAGATTCCTTTGGCTGAGGTACGGCCAGTTCCATGAAGATCTGCAAGATTTTGACAAATGTAAAGACGTTGCCGACCCATTTGATCCGCACTAGCAAAAGTGGAGTCTGAATTAATGGCTGCTTTTATAGCCAGGCATATCTTCCTCAATTATATATTTTTTAAATTAATATTGTTAATAAATCAAGTGGACATTGCTAAGGAGAATATGGTATGGTAAATAACGAAAACAAGTTACAGACATTGACTCCATGAAAATGAAGGACGCAACTAGTTATTTAGAATTTACTTGACACGTAAATTGATTGAAAATACGTAGGAATCATAATACCATCTATTTATTCTACACTTACAAGATGTTGCGAGAAACATCTATTCATTCTACGAAAGAAAATAAATGTTTCTCAATTACCACCACCACGACCTTGATTCGTCCTCCATATATACCCGGCTGGAGAATCTGATTTAGAAACCGCTCCCGACCCCGACGAACTCCAGCTAGAACTGGATGCAGAAGCAGAAGCAGAGCCGGACTCGACCCGGATGCAGCCCAGCTCCAGACTCCACTGCCCCTCCCAAAACGAGGCCCAAACCTGCTCCGTGTCCAATTCCCGCTCCTCCGAGATCCCAACCCAGGTCCTTCCTTGCCAGCCGCCACCCTGCTCTGTGTCTTCTAGGAAACATGACAAGCAAAACAATAATAATTGCAGACAGCCATATATATGAGACAAATCTTTGTTATGCAAACTTAGAAAATTAAATATGCAGCTGATTTTTTTTCCAACTTAGATTACTTGATTGCATCATCTATTTATACAGTTGTTTGCATAGTTTGCTGCTGAAAACTTTGTGGCTGAGATTGCTGAAGCTTTGAGACTTACTGAGGTTGCAGACCCATTTGATATCCACTCACAGTGGTGGAGAATCAATGTTTTTTTCTTTTGGGTTTTTGTTGACTCTGAACTCTGAAGTTTTAGTATTAACCAAGAATGTGAATCAGGGTCTAGGGAAACGGATGAAACCTGAAGAGTCAAATAATGTAACCAATGTTCGTACAGCACCAAAAAAAGGATCTTTTCCTGTGTGCAGAAGCACAACCATTATAGAAGTCTATTTGCACTCTCTCTTTGGTGCAAATACTTTGCATGAGTGAGATTTGATTGGACAACTATTTAAGTCAATTAGTACATGTTTCTCAATTCTTTAATTATAGTGGGATGCTGAAACTTTGCCCGCATCAGACGTAGACAGGCGCCAAACCAATGACAGACCTTACCAAAACAAATTTTTTTTAAAAATCCCAGGAAACTATTTTATTATTATTTCTGCCCAAAACGGCATTAACAACCACCGTATTCCGGTGGCTCGACATGACCATCAGTGGTGGTTCTAACCAAGAGGGACCTCGATATCCTTTCAGTTTACTAGACTAACCCCGCCCCATCTCGTATGAACCTCTGACTCTCCCTGTTTTATTATTTTCCTTTTACCGTGGTAAGATTTGCCATGTTTATGAAATAAAATGTCTCTGGTTATATTTTCTGTTCAAATTCTGATAGATTTTGCCATAACAGACTGTGAATGCATATTTGTGTTAAATTGTCATTTTTGATATCTGGATTCACTTTGGTTTGGAAAATAATCGAATTCAGAGATGTTCAATTCCTGGGATGGTTTTTGTATGATAAAGCTTTGGTTCTTTGTCACATTGGAAGTTAGAATATTCAAGCCACTTTGTTTTTCAGTTTAATTGGCTCTTCGCTGTAGAAGATTCCATTGAAGGAGAGGCATATTTGCTTTCAAGTTTGTACAATAAATTTGCTTGTTCGTAACGGTGATTTATTCTACTGCTGTCAAAAGGGCTTGTGGAAGGACATATATACTGATTAATCTATTACATTGCCGGGTAAATTTGAGTCGCCAAATGGTGATACCGTGATAGCTAGAGGTTTTAGACTTGGGATCTAGGATATGGCCTTCATATCTGTTTCTCTTTATATATTTCTGTTGGCGACAGAGAAAGTTAATTCTGCCATCTCTTTCAAAGAAAATGTGGTGATCTTTAGCTCTGCTTGGTGGTCCATTGTTTTTGTGGAGAGGGTGATGGAAGGCGGTTGTTTCTGGATGATACATGCAATTTCGCTTCAGTTTTGCCTTTTGCCGTTTCTGCAGAAAGATGAAGTTTTGTCCTTTCCGAAGAGTGGTGTTGTCATTTATCATTTGGCCCGAAATAGGTTTAGGTAGCAATTCAATCGAATCATTTTTGGTGGAACAGCTTTTCCCGCTCAGGGACAAAACAGAGTTGGAATACAATTTATTATGTGTATGAACATTTGAAGTAAATTTAAACTAAAGAAAGAAAAAAAATTAATATGAATAATTTTGTAAGAAAGGCTACTTTCATTGGAATGGTCCTCAGGTTTCCTCTAGTTTCCGATTTAGAATAAGCCAAAATTTGTTTATTTACTTTCTCTTCGTAAGAATATAAGGGAAGGTTACTGTAAATGGCTACTCCGTTCATATGCCATTTGGACTTGATCCAAAACCTGGATCTGTTTCTGAACATCCACCTATTCCATCCTAAATCCAAAAGTTAAGCATAGCATATAGGAGACACGAAGTATGTAACTCAAGGGGAAAAAAAAAGGCCTTCTTTTGTGTGTTCATTTCTTTTCCAATGACTTGAATGTTTATTTGCCTTTTCAATAAAGAAGCCAGAGAATCTCATTGCCTTTAACTTTCTCTTATTATTGCCATTGTGGTTCCTCTTAGAAAGCTTTCAAGACTTTTTTTTTGGTCATGACTAGACCGTGATTAGCAATCGGAGTTGTTCTAATGCTTTGTATTCACATATTTTTATGCCCATGAATGCTTATCATAAATACCAAGCAAGTATTCTTGTCCCCGGCTTTGATTGTTGCTATTTGTGTTGGCATTAGTCTGAGTGGATACCAGACTGATGTCTGCAACAAGACATATCTGTCACCATACGAGGAACGTACTGTCCCAACTCCAGGATGTTGCGGCATTTCGTGGTACTCCTGCTGGTCATCGGTTATTGGAGCCACTTTCTTGTCCCGAGCTTTTAGGGGATAAGGTGATATTCAGATCAAGTTCTTACTAGATAAAATTGCAAAAACGGAGGCAGAAATTAGGGCTAGTGAGAGATTGAAAAAGGACCTTCAAGAGGCACACATTGAGGCACAAAAATTGTTCAAAGCCAGACAAGTGCTAGCTGCCAAAATTCAACAAGCTTCTGAGGAACTGCAGAAAGCCCGGCTTGATGTTAAAAGCTTACCTGATTTACATGCTGAACTTGACACTTTGAGACAAGAACGCCTGAGGTTACGGTGAGTCATGCAATCACTCGAGTTTCTCTCGTGCTTTTTCCCTTCTTATGACTTAAACCCGTGCTTAGTGTCCTACTTGTTACGGATTTCTTTGTAACCTATGCTTCATATGCATTAAAATGGAAGATAATGAACACAAGATAACCAATTTTTAATATTTAAATGAAAACTACCTCTGTTGTCCTCTTTCCTCTAAAGAAAAGGGGAGGGAACTTCTTTTCTAACACGTTTTCCCTCCCTTCTTTGGAACAAATGCACATTTAAGGACTCTGTTTCTTCTTCTTCTTACTTTAGTTTCCATGCTTGTTGAGGATAGACTGTATATTGTGACAAAGATAATTCATTTTGTATCTTATTGTCTTGTTCAGAATATTGACGCCACTCTTAATCTTCAATCATTCAATTTAATAGTGGAGAGAATAGAAAGAAGGGTGTTATATCGAACTTATTTGCATGAAACTATCAGTTGAGACCAAAGTTATGAGCCCCTTCTTTGACATCCCCTCCCCCTCCTCTTCTGTTGATAAGAATGAGCGTCTCTATTCAAGCCATATTATGGGCTCTGATGGGTGGTCATTGGGTTTTGTGTTTCAGTTTTCATTGTCACGTTCTTTGGAGGCAAAGTACGGTTTGATTACAACTTGGATCTGATTATTTATTTTAATCTTTTGTTTGGTTGAAAAGCGCTCACTATGTTTGATTATGAAAAGGGCGTAAACATATAGAAAGTGGATCAATTACAAGCAATGGAGAAAAATCTAATTGGAATAGCTAGAGAAATGGAGAAATTACGTGCTGAGGTGAGAACACACGGTTGCTTTTCTCGCTTGTATATATGGCTTCATTGGTTGTATTCTTCACCATGTAGCTTCTTCTGGCTTGCCTTAACACCTATGATCCTGTAATGTTATGCAGCTTCAAAACCAGACAGCACTACCTACATTAATCCGAGCTCCTTATATACACCGTCTGCAGTAAAGCGGTGGCATACATATGGGTGTTTTATAGAGAGGAAATGGAATGATTCCTTACAGCAGGGTTAATAGGCTGGCTGCTGCCACTGCCGTAGGCCGTGTGGTTGTCCCCGCTGCCAGTGTCGGTGCTGTCAGGGAAGCACCGAATGATGCATCACTTGCACGTGTGATCAAGGAGAAACTCAACATGGAAAGTAAACTCAGCATACTCTACTAATACTATCCAAAAATTAAAGCGCCTTTATTATTTACTGTCCGCAAGAGAGAAAACTTTCAACTAAGGAAACCCTAACAATCCGAGATACCTAGATCGAAGGAGAAAATAACTACAAAAATAAAAGAAATAAAATCTGCCGTCAAAATTATTTTTGCTTTTTCTAATCTACCAATCTCTCCCACATCGTGACAAAGAACAACATTAAATGAGAAATAATGAGAAATAAAGCCATTAAAACCAGAAAAAGACCCAGTTTCCACCATTTTCCTTTCAATGTTCTTAGAAATCCTTCTTTGCAAGTCTGGCAGCTGTAGCAGAGAATTGTTTTGTTATTCTTCCATGTATCACAGTCTGAATCATATGGATCACCAGATTTTTTTCGAACTCCATGTTCCTTTTTCCAATATGTTGCATTCACGAACACCATATCACATACTGCTGGTGGCTTGCAACACCCAGACTTCAATATCACACAACACATCAAATGCTGCTGTATACTGTATTTATTGATGAAATATTATAATGCGTGGTTGCATGAAATAGAAAGAGAATATATACCTCAATGGATGATAACTTCTTCAGGCTAATAGCATAGGTTTTGGTGGTTGAATATCTGGAAAACATACCATCACATGCTCCTGTATCGTAAATGCAAGATTTGATATTGTTCCAGTGGTTATTATCATAAATTTTCAGCTTCAACCATCTGGGAGATCCCGGAATTCTTCTATTTTCCATGTCATAAGCTCCCAGAAGTGCAAGTCCAGCAATCAGCATAACCAGCAAAGGCACGAAAACCAGAAGAAATCCAACCATTGGATACTTGGATCTCAAGAAATGTGTTGCAACGCAAAGAATGAACATGAAGAGCAACGCAATCCCGATTCCCGTTTGCAGCTTTGGCAGCCTCAGAAGGTTTTCGCAGTCGTAGCTTCTCATGTAGAGAAGCCAGATTACCGATGCAAGAACTGGAAGAGAAATAATGAAGGAGAGAATTGATAATATCCCAGAAAGAAGCTTTGCTCGAAATGCTGCACCTTTGCTTCCTTCTCCCTTTTCTGATTTTTCTGTTGTCGCTATTTTCTTCCTGTTGTCGGAATTATTATTAGCTTCTGCTCTGCTGCTGCTGGTGTGTTACTGTTGTTAGCAGTGATTTCTGCCATGCTTGCCCAGTGAAGTGTGGACTCGGAGGAGAAGGTACAGCAGAAGAAAATGACAAAGCTTTTGGATCAAACAAAGTTTTAAAGAAATCTTCTTGTTCTTGTAATTAACCTAGGGGATTTACTAAGTCAAGTTTGTTTAAGAGAAATCTTGAGACAGATGAGAGATATCTGCGAGAAAATCAGGGTCTTGCTGTTACGTGTATACATAAGAGACGAGTACTGAATCTTGATGAAGTTCAACGCTAATTTAATGCAGTCAAGATCAGATTGCTGTATACATGGGTTTTTAAATATATATATATATATATATACACACACACACACACGTATCAAAGAAAATATTATATTTTTATTGTTAATTATGACCAAAAAAATTAGGCAAAAATGGTATTCTGCTGCAAAAATTTAAAGCGGTCCAAACAATAACCAGACCCAATTCTACTGGTTTAAATCTTACAGTGCCAGGTGTCGCGGTGTAATTGGACATTGAACGCCCCGTAGACAGAGCAAACGAATGCTCCTCCTTTTTTATGCCCTATGTTTAGTCTTGCGTCTCCGTGTTAAAACCATATTTCTACCGTTCTCGATTCTCACTTTGATTTGATCAGTCATGACGGACGAGGTAACTTTCTCTTCTCTTATCTTCTCTATTTTTCTTTAACGATTGCGTTTGGTTATCTAGAAACTGCAGGAAAAGACGGGAAAATCTTAAAGAGAGTCATTTTTTTTTAGATTCGTAGTTTTGTCATCTGAGCCTTCTGTTTGGTTGTTTGAATAATTGAATCCATCCTCATGATTAGGACAAAAAACATAATCTTCAGTTTCTTGTTGATTTCCTTTATATCTCTTATTGACGAAGAACGGATGATTTCCTTTATATCTCTTATTGACGAAGAACGGATGATATGTGGATTTATGTAACTTTTCTCTGAACTATAAACCTTAGTATTACTAATGAATTGCTGCTAAAGAATGCTTGTGGGCTTATTAATGTTTTGTTAGAACAGCTGTATTTTTTGTGAAAATTTGCTAGGTCTCATGAGGTAAGAGAAAAATGAAATAAAATTGTAGATTGTATAAAATTGTAGATTGTCTTGTGACACAGGCTTTATTTCTTAATCAATTCTGTAATTTTTCCTTTCTCTGCCTGTGTAATTAAGAGGCTTTTGAATGAAATTGCTTATATCAACACAGCTGTGGTTTTGTATTCTGTCTCGTCACATTTGTATTGCAACCTAGGATTGTGTAAAGGTATATAATTGTCAGCAAGCGGTAATAAATGAATGGCAGACACTCATGCATCTAACTAATGGCAAACTTGCATCAGATTAACCAATATTTTCTCAGTTTCTAAATTTTTGTACTTTATCATGGTTACTGGTATTCTTTTTGTCTTAGATTGAACTCAAAACAGCTCCTGCTGATTTTCGTTTTCCAACAACAAATCAAACCAGACATTGCTTCACCCGCTACATTGAGTTTCATAGGTAAAATCACTCCATTGTTAAGCATTTTGCTCTTGATGGAACTGTAAGATAACCTTTTAATGTAATTTTAAACATTGGATGTTAAATGCAGGTGCCTGTCAGCAAGGGGTGAAGAATCTAATGAGTGTGAAAGATTTGCTAAATACTACCGTTCGCTCTGCCCTGGTGAATGGGTGAGTATGACAGGCCCTATTTTGCATGCACTTGCAATTTGCTTAGTTGTAGCCATTACAGAACACATGGTTCTTTGTAAATGAAAGATACTTGTACAGAAGCATTGAACCCTTTAGTATAGTTTCCATAAGATGTTGATAAATTCTTCTATGGTCTTTTATTCTATCATAGATATATGTTTCCATTTTAGGTTATAAGGAAATTATGAAAGTATGCTATGTGACTCAGAAGGTACTTCTAGAAAAAGTTTATGTCAAATCTATTAGGACACTACCCTCTACTCCACTCACGAATTACACTTTTATTAACAAATGTAGAAAATACACCTGTAATGTGCATAGAATACTAAGGGTGCTATATGCTTAATTTATCAATAAAAATACTTAGATAGTTATTATTTCACTAATTGTGTTCTACCATCATTGGTTTGTTTATAAGGAGACGAAAACTAAAATATGAGTTAGATATATACTTCCAGCTATAAATTTGCAAACTTAATTGTAGTTTCTTCTAATGGTAACTCTTTGGAGATCCGAGACTATTATGTTACACTGCTTGTGTCTACATGAAAATGTGAAACTTGTGTCCTTTCCATCTCCAGAAATCATCAAATCGGTGATCAATCCCACTTTACTTAGCAGACAATCAAAACTGAGATTAGGAATGGGTACTTTCAATTTTGAATGGTTTTGTTGTCTGATAACAATGAATTTTACTTTCCTGTACGATCTAGCTTATAGCTGCTTGTTTTACATCTTGGTATTACTGATGGTTTTGAACTCAAGCTGTCATTTGCAAGAATGGACTGATGATGATTACCAACCTTTGTCATGCGAGAACAATATAGATGACTGGATACAAGGGAGTAATGTTGCTATGTTTTTCGCATTATGATGTTTGTCGTATATATTCTGTGACCTTTTTTACTTATGAAATTTAGCTTGTATGTTTTCTAATCACTTGGATAGTAGTAATTTCCATTAGAGAGACTCTCATTTTTTTTTCCCTTTTCCCTTTCTTGTATGTGCTTAAATTGCCACAGGTGGAAAAGTGGAATGAGCAGAGAGAAAATGGGACTTTCCCAGGTCCTCTTTAATCTTGTATCAGCACTTGAGTGGCTTTTCTTTGGAATGGGAAGTTCATATTGCTCTGTTTATTTGCTTTTTGGGTTATGGTTTGTCATTGAATCCTAAGTGTTAATAAGCCAACAATTGAGATTCTTTTGAAAATTGATGTTCAAAAGAAAAGATGTGACTTTTTGTAATGTTCTTAATTTTATGATCCCTTACATTAATTTTTTTTTGGGGTTTTGTTGAAACCAAGAAGAGGTGCACATTGACGCTCATGTATGTATGTTTTTTTCTGAACACCTTGAATGGTGCTTCGGGACTGAACATAGTTACTACAGAATCAAATGGAGAAGGGGGCAGCTGGTCATTAGCTAGATCAAAAAATTAGAGAGCAGTCAGGAAACTCTTGACCATATGTTAAATTAATAAAGCAGGATTGGCTGTGGATAAATTGCTGTGATTGAGAAAAGTTAAAAGGGATTTTGCAGGTTGGATTTTGACAACCACCAAAGTTAAAAGGAGTCAAATGTAGATTTGAAGACGCCTATCAAACTCGAGTACTAGTCATGCAATCGCCTCTTACTATTACAGTTTTGACGACTTACCTCCCTCTCCGCTGCAATCCTATTCTTTTAGCATGTTCTTAGTTGATTTTATGATTGCCTGTTGTGAATGAAAATTGTGCGTGTATAGCAGCTGCATACCACTCTGAAAGTGGGAAATTGGCCGCCTGACCTTAAATTCTGTAACTGGTTTCCCGAACAGCTCTGTGAAATTGGAAAAGCTTAAGTGAGGTGGTGGACCTATACACATTTGAGGATGAGAATATAAGAATTGGTTTTTAGGGTATTGCGTGAATTGATAGGAATTTGTCATTAAGACTTCCTTTGCTATTGTGCAAATTTCACTTAATTTTGAATGTAAATTTACAATGTTCTGTAATAGTAATTTGTAATGGAATTCATATAATTTTACATTAATATTTAAGATTTAATGTTTTTACTTTCTCGTCTCAATACAAAATGAACTTAAATATTGTAAACTACTCATGATGTCATCTCAATGCTATATAAAATCAAAACATTGTATTCCAGTTCGACCATTGGACTTCTTTCTTAAAAATATAAATTAACCCATCAAATTCAAAATCGTCATTTTTTGACTTGCAATTTTTCATTCTTCTTAATTGACTTCTGGCTTGCACGATGTTTCTTCTAGTGTTGGATTTTCCAGCTGTTTACAATGTTAATGGTGTTACCATTTCCGGGCAGAGTTGAATTACTAAATCCATGTGACAAAACGCAAAGGTGAAAAGAGTGTTCTTTGTAACACAATTACTCACAAGTTCGACTGTTTCCTCAAGATCAGAATTGAGGAAGATTCCAAGCAAACAAGGAGGAGCAATTTCTTCTACAAACAGCTGTGCCTACCGTTGACCTGGTGAGATTTAGAGTCATTTGTATCTGGGTACAATTGTGTGTGTCCAAGACAAAGCTTATCTGGTACAGGTCACCCACTTCTCCTTTGGGTAGCCATTGATTTTCCTAGGAAGCTACCGGTAGTGGAAACACCCGTCACCACAAAAAGAACGAAGAGAATGTGCAACCAAAAAGAAAGAGCGGAATCATGACAAATTCTTCTAAAAAGCAGAGGATAAAAACTAGAAAGACAAGCTCATGATTCATATTCTTCTGGCTTTTTATTTTTTATTTTTTTTGTTTTCGTGAAGGAGCAGAGCAAGTGGAAATAATATTACGGGGTCAGTGGGAAAGATTACATTGAGATTAGCGCAGCCGCGTCTCAAAATTGTTACGGCAATGGGAACACGCGGACGTGGTCTGAATTCTCAAATGAAACCGACCGACCTGCACCAGACGACGTGATTAATGTTCAAGTTTAGTTTCCTTCTTGACTTGGACTCAACGCGTTAAATTAATAATTACACAAACATATTATATACATATATATATTTTACTAATTTTATTTATTTATTTATATATAAATTGGATCACGATGATAAGATATCAATATTTTTATTATTATTTTAATTTATTAGTATTACATTAAAATAAGAGTGAGCTTATCAAAAAGAACTTAGTGTTGTGTTATTACGGCATAAATTAAATTTATTTCTGACAAATTAGCAACGTCTTGTAGTGAAACACGAGATTTAATAATCTTATTAATGATTTTTAAAAAATACAACTTTAATTGTAAGTGTTATTTTAAAATTATTATTTTGAATATTTCAAATTTTAAAGTTGGTGGATTCCCTTATGAGAAAGGACCACGCGTACACGTTACGCGTTGCGACCCAAAGGACTGCCACGTCAAAAATTTTGGATTCTTACCGTGTGCGACAACACACCGGATTTCATGAATAAAAAAAGATAAAAATCGGATAAACGTCATGCTTTTGTCTTTTTCAACTTAACCGGAGAATGTAAAATAATTGTCACAGCCGCGTTTTATTGGTTCACATTTGATCACGATGAGCTTTTGTGCGGTAAACCGCGAAGCTTTGACCATAAAAATGACAGTTGACTAAAAGTTTGTGCCAAAAAGGGTTTGGGCTTTAAGGCTTTGTTTCGAAGTTAAGACTTTTTAACCTTTACACGTTCAAGTGATGTTTCTGAGCCGTTTATACTTGAGCACTTCCACTCCAGACGTCTTGATTGCCAAACTACGCGTTAAGCTGCTATCTTTTACACGTGTCGTAAATCATGGGTCGCAGGAAAAACGTGTACGAAAAACATTAACAAAATGACAAACACTCAGAACTTTCCCCGCAGTAACTAAACTCTTCGTGTGTGTGTGTGTATATATACCTTCTTCGGGTCAGTTATCTTCACAGATTTCTTTTCGGTGGTTTCAACAAGCGGTTTAGCTTAGTAATCAATTCGTCTTTTTCTTAGCGGTTTGTTCTTCTGGGTTCTTCACCATGTTTCGTTTGAGCAACAACTTGATCGGAATCCTCAATATTCTGACTTTCATTCTGTCGATTCCGATTCTCTGGGCCGGAATCTGGCTGTCGAACAAGGGCGTGACGGAATGCGAAAAGTTTCTCGACAAACCCGTCATCGTTCTCGGCGTCTTCTTGATGGTCGTCTCTTTGGCTGGTCTGATTGGCGCGTGTTGTAGAGTCACGTGGCTGCTTTGGCTTTACTTGGTGGTTATGTTCTTGTTGATTGTGCTCTTGTTTTGCTTCACAATCTTCGCTTTTGTTGTGACGAACAAAGGTGCAGGTAAGGTTTTGTCTGGTAAAGGTTATAAAGAGTACAGATTGGGTGATTACTCAAACTGGTTGCAGAAGAGAGTGAATAAAACATCGAATTGGAGGAAGATCGAGAGTTGCTTGAAAGATAGCAAGGTTTGCTCAAAATTTTCTGATAAGTTTCGTGAAGATACCGTTAATGAGTTCTATGCTGAGCACTTGACATCTATTCAGGTAATTATCAAAATTGTATTCTACTTTCTCTTTTACCTATTGCATTTTGTTGTTGTTTTTTTCAATATAAGTGTGTGATTTTCTTCAGGCATGCGTAAGTTTTTACTCTCTATTTTATTCGGGTTTCTCATATTTTGTACCTACTACTTCGTTTTGTTGTGTTTGCTGGAGATCTGAATTTGAGCATAGGTTTCAGGCACGACTTGTAAAAGCTCGAATCATGGTTTTCTAAAAATCAGTTCAAATTATCTTAATCCTAGAAATTAGGCAAGACATAACGAGTGCGAAAAAGATTTTCTTCAGTTATTGTTGCGAATTTGATTTCTTCCATTATTTTGTTGAATTCTTGTTCACGGAAATCATAATATCTAATAAATTCATAGTTTTCTGTAGAAGTTGATGTTGACATCTTACCTGTAACCATTATTGCTTGTTCCAGTGGCGACTGAACTTCCTAAAGTTTAATATTAATGAACATTTGGTTGACTTTCAGAGCATTGTATTTGATTTGCAAAATTTTCCCACTCGACGGATAACTCTCACTTTTCTTGTGATCCCGTGTTAAATACCTGTTGATTGTGGGTCTAGTTGGTACGATAGTCTTGACGTTCGAGACCTGCGAGTAGCCTGGCTAACAAGATTATACAAAAATTTTAACTTAGTTTGCGTTATGATTTTCTGGAATTAACATGTTTTGCTTATTCATTTGCAGTCTGGTTGCTGCAAGCCGTCGAACGACTGTGGGTTTACCTACGTTGCTCCAACCCAGTGGACGAAGAATAGCACAACTAATACCAATCCCGACTGTGATGCGTGGTCAAACGATGCGGACATTTTGTGTTACAGCTGCCAGTCTTGCAAGGCTGGACTGCTGGACCAACTCAAGAGGGACTGGAAGAAGGTTGCCATTATCAACATTGCATTCCTCATTGTGCTCATCATTGTTTACTCTGTTGGCTGCTGTGCATTTAGAAACAATCGGAGAGACAATGCTTATGGAAAGTATCCCTAAGATCATTTGATGATCTAGGCCGGATAATATTGTAACATCGCTAGTAGTAATTAGGCGAATACCCTATTATTTGCGTTGTTCTATGTGGTGATTTTGGCTTATTGTATAGCTTTTGATGTTGAACTTTGATTGTTATTAGAACATATTTTATCCATGTAATCTTATCCTCTTTGGAGTTCATATATTTTTCGCCTCTAGCTAGTTTTGCTTCCTCTTGTTTCATTACGAACTATTATATAGTTTTTGTACTTAGTATTTGCCATATCTGAGTGTACTTTCAGCTCTTCGCTGTTTTCTTGTATCTCAGGAGTTCTTATTTTTTATTGACAGACTCGACTAGATTAGGTTTAATTATAGCAAAATCCGGCGTACGCGTCCAAAAGTGTTATATCTATTAGCAGTTAACCAATTCCCCGTGGCAAATCAAAGTTGTAATTGGAAAATGCAAATGCAAATGCCATAACGCGTAGCAGGAACGTCCATTTAATTCATGCCCAACCAAGTCCTGAAGAAGTGTTGATAACAACATTTCCATGCTCAAATCGTGCATATTTTTTTCTCTGTTTTCCCATTTGGTTATTGCGGCAATGGCTCGCTGCTGCAATAGCTTGTTAGGATTTCTCAACGCGAGAACATTTATTCTATCGATCATCCTCCTCTGGATTGGAGTCTTGCTAACTACCAAAGGAGAAACAAAATGCGATAAAATTCATGCAAAAACCAGTATCTAATCATCGGAGTCTTCCTTGCGGTAATTTCTCCGGTATCATTAAGTGGGACATGTCCTCATTCATCTGGGTTGCTCTGTTTTGACCTCATTGTGTTTGAGCGATTACACGTGCTGGCTGCAGAAGAGAGTAAATAATCTTTCAAATTGACGCCGTCAAAAGAGGTGCTTGGCTCAGCGCAAGGTTTGCGGTAGTCTTTCTGACACTCATGCTATGATTGCCTACCATGCAGGTACAGCAATTGCAAATTTTCTTCTGTTCTTTGCTCCATGGGTTGATAAATTAACTTATAAATCTGTGGTCAAATTCGCATTGTTTAGGAGCGAACTTGTGCTTGTGGTTGTAACTGTTCTGTCCCCCTAAGTCGTGAAAGCGAGCAACGGGGCAACAACGGGTCATCACATCTGTCGTTAGCTTTTACCCGGACAAATATATATTGGTCTGTCGTGCTCTGACCGCAATTCATGCAACGCTATCATGCATGAAGAAAGAGGGCAACACTGTCCATCATAACTCTGGTTTTAGTGATCGTCGTTGAAAACAGCACAAATGGAATTTATCCTCGCAGAACCAATCCTACTTACGCTCCAAGAGGTCCCCTTCGCCCAATTTGAAAAGATAGCATGTGGTGAAAAGGTGGATTTATTTTCGGAAGATTTTTTTGGGCTTTTAAGAAAACTACAGGCAATAATTGTATCATCTGTTTTGGCATTTCTGAATGTGGGACATGGGACTCGAAACTGTAATCGAGGGTTCTTGACACCTTTTGAGTGTTGATGAAAACTGAAGATAACCATATCATCAAAGTTTGAGATATTTTTACAAATTAATGGACCTGAGAAAAGCTTGAAGATCGTATAATTAAAGTTTAGTCAATTTTTGTCACGGCTTGCTGCTAGTGGATCGATGCAACATTCACTTTACAATAATACCAACTTTTTTATTATTGGCCCGTAGATATCAAATCATGTCCGGGCGAGGAATGCAAAAGAAAACTGTGGCCATGCTCGCTTGAAGAAAATGCTTGCAAGGATTTTGTTCTGATCTGCAACCCTTTTTCACTCACCAGTCTTTTATATTATTAAATAAGTTTTTATTTATTTAAATATTAAAAAAATAAAAAAAATTAATGAAAATAAAATATAAATTATTATTATCTTTTATATTTATATATGATTAATTTTTTAAAAGTAAAGATTATTATAAAAGATTAAGAAATGATTCTTGTCATTTTACTGTCAATCTTTGCATTGTAAAGTACATACGGGCGGTGGATTCAGTGAATGCGGTGCATATTCTTGAGTTAAAACTTGAATGGTGGACTTGCTGCCGCGATATTTCTGATTTATTTTATATATTTTGTATATTATATTTATTTAATTACGAGAGATACGTATGATAAAAATTTAATGAAGGTGTAATAGATTTCATGGAAAGGGAAGGCTTTTTAATCTGAATGGAATCCCTACTGCTCTTAGTTTCTATACTTTCTGCTAGGGTGCTCATGCTGTGCTTCCTCCCATCTGCAATTCTATGAGAAAGAAAAGCCAGTTTCCAATGGTATGATTTTGTGTATTTTATATCTTAAAAAATGGACTTCTCTCTAAGAAGCAACTGATTACTGGTTGTTTTGATAAACATCGCCAACTATTTTTCAAGAAAGTTGCTCATAAACTCCAGAAATCATTAGAATGATTCATAATAATAGGCTAATATTTGGCTATAATTTTTCCTGCTGATACAGGTCTTGCTTCTAAGTTTTGTTACCTGTACTGTCACCTATGTGACAATGGCAATCTTGGGATACCTTACGTATGGACAGAATGTTCAGTCGCAAGTAACACTAAATCTGCCAACAGAGAAGGTTGGTTCAAAGGTTGCAATGTACACAATTTTAGCAGCTCCTATTGCCAAATATGCATTAACAGTAATGCCAATTGCCACTGCCATCGAAAGCCGCTTGCCAGCAAACTATCAAGAGAGTAAGTCGACAATTATTCTCATCCGAATGTCTTTACTGGTTAGCACTGTGGTTTTGGCTGCTTTGTTTCCATCTTTTATGTCTGTGTTGACTCTCAGCGAAGCGTTTCTTATAGTTATTCTTTCTTTCTTGCTTCCTTGTGTTTGTTACTTGAAGATTTTTGAAGCTCACAGGAATTGGGGATTTGAGCCGTTTGGCATTGTAGTTATAATGTTCATGGCTGATTTTGCTTGGGCGATGGGTACATATTCATATTACTCAAACTATAAAGCGGATTTAGGATTTCAATGTTCTTCAAAGCAAAAGCACTTGCTTTCTTTATATGTTTGTTGTTTACACTCAACTAATTAAGCTATAATTTGACAGCATGAATTTCGAAGATTTTGATTCCTTGGCACTTGTTTTATCCATTGTTCTTACCCTATGCTGAATTTGGGTGGTGAGATTTCGAATTTGTTTGCTTTTTAGGTACTGATTTCTACTGTCAGACAAATCCTGCATGTGTTAGCTACTGTCCTATATCAACATCAATACTGATTTCTGAAATCCGAACTCTGAATGCAAATGAAAATCTGAAACAAGTTATCATAGTCGTCTTTGTAGATTTTTTCACTCTCAGTACAGTTGATTTGTCAGAGAGAAGTGGTTCTTCCAAATCAGTTTTACAAGTTGTGTAATCCGAACTTCCATCTCAATCCTTGTTGTTCACTTTGTGGCTTTGGATCCCCATCTTGTTTCATCTGTTCCAGTTCTTCAGTTTTGCCCCACAGCATTATGTATAAACCAATAATCACAGCAAGTTAACCTATCAGATAGAGCAAGAACAAATACTTTCTAAGTTAGTTGAAGCATTAATGTGAAAACATAAAAATAAAAGAGTTATCAGAATACCTTCCACAGATTATTGTACATAAAAAGTTAAGCCAACTTATTCAGCAGGGCAAGAGAGGAAAATACAATTATTCATGTTCGTCATCTATGGTAAGTAGATTGGACTGGGACAATTGGTAGATGCAATTAGTTGGCAAAGAACTCGAGAGCTCGTCATCTATATTCAATTTGACAATCAAAGCATGACGTTGAGATGGCCGAGTTGGTCTAAGGCGCCAGATTAAGGTTCTGGTCCGAAAGGGCGTGGGTTCAAATCCCACTCTCAACATACATATACACTGTTTTTATCATTTAGGCCCCTGATTTTTCATATTTTATCAAACAAAAACATAATACTGCTAGTAGTACTAGTACTTGATCAGCAGAAGAAAAAGGGTATTACTACTGAATCATCTTATTTGCATTATCAGTAGTTGACTTGCTAGAGAGAAGTGATTCTTCTAGATCTCAATATTACAGCATTTCTTCTCCCAATTTTCTTCTATTATGACCTTCACAGTCCTTGTTGGTCATTCCGCAACTTTGGATCTGTTCTCTTCAATGGCTTTAGACTTATCCCATAACACAGTTTACGAACCAATTATCGCAGCACGAGCGCCAAAACAAGCTTAAAGCCGAAAACATCAAAGATTTTAGAATTTAAAAGCAATTCGAATAAAATTTCTTTGCTTGATATATATATATATATATATCTTCATGTAAAAATAAACCAGCAATTAGTGTCACAATTACTGTGCATAGAGGATTGAGCACGGCCCAGAAGAGAGTGAACCTCCTTTAGAAATGCACCAAGCTTGAACAAAGAAAGAGACAGCCAATCCAGTTCCCTGTTTAAAATAATTGCAAGATCTTAGAAAACAGAAATGAATTGGATTTGGTAAAGATTCATGGAAAATTGACAGCTTACGGTATACAAACAAGAAGCTAACTCCAGATATGAACGCATTAGGTCCAGCCATCGGGGGTTGTTCAGCAAACAATGCAACAGTTTCTGATTGTAATGATGCCAAGAAACAAGTCCAGGCAGTTGAATATGAGTGGCCAGGGCAGTTTTTAGAAACTGGAACCTGTTGAGAGATTGGAGAGTAAACTTTAAAATGACCAAATACAAGAAGTGCAAGAGAATTTCAGATCAAATTCCTGCAAAAGTCAGCCAAAATGACCAGAACCAGCTGCTCGCAAATAGAAGGCAACCAAACAACCATTTATCAGCTCCTGGGCTAAACATTAACGATTTAGGTGGTATGAATTCTGCATTTAATAGTTTGGCCCTTTTGAGTAAAGCATGGAAATGGCTCCGCTGACACTCAACATGGTCCCGAGATCTTGGCAATGCTTCTCAGACCTCGAGCATTAACTTTCTCCCACCTATTGATTAGGAAAACATGTGAAAATTCTACAATTGAAAACTACAGAAGTTGAGAATTTCACAGCCTCCATTTATTTCTCCATTCGGTCTGTGAATAATCACTCTTTCACGACAGTTTAGTGCAAACTCCGTGGTTGTCGACGAAAAAGGAAGTGATTCACCTGAATGTGCATGAAGAAATATAGAGTGGGAATTAAATTGTTAGTATAACGCTGGACCTATTTAAATATATTTTTATGTAATTAAATAAATTTAACTAGTATCTCGTATTAAAATTTACTTATTATTTTTTATTTCATACTTTTCATCGAATTCATACCCAAATAATACAAGAGAGACCGTTAATCTAATTTGTAATATTGATATAATTTTTTTAAAAAAATTGTATTAATACCCAAATAAAGTTAACATGATAAACGGCAAAAACCTTGAGTTATGAACATGATTCCTAGGAAAGATGCAGTGACAGCCATGCGTATATAAATATAGATATTGGAATAGAAAGTAGAACTTCTTAGACAGATGGAGAAATGTCAGGATAAATAATTGTCTAACCATAAATGAGCAAAGATCATGTGAAGTTCGGCTGTGTTTGAGGATACCTAGGCCACGCCAAGCTGCTACCTGGAGCTTGCAAGCAACTCTTATTATTATACACCTAGGAACTAGAAACCGATGGGCGAAACAGCACTAGGAACACGAGTAGTTTTGGCACCCCTTGACAACTGAAACTTGATTTTGAGTTGCTACAAACACCACAATTCGAGTGATTAAACATCATAGAGGGATATAGCTGGCAATCTCTTGCAACGAATGAAATAATATTCTGCTTATGCAGCGAGACAGCAATCACAGGAAAGTTATTGAAAAGAATTATATAACTTTTGGGCATATGCGGACCTGTTGATGCGAAAAACAAGTGGCAGTGAGAGATGTTTGAGTTGGATATTTGGAGCTATTCAAGTAACGTTTTTTGTAATTTTTAGTAAATGATTCTGCTTGTCTTTTTTAAAACATATGAAATATTATGATAAAGGAAAGAAAGAAATCAATCATGCATGAATATAATTTTTAGTCATACTACTGCTGTTTTTTTTTGGTTGCACATGGATCTGTTTATTTGTATTCTGATTTTTTTTTAAAAAATTGTAAAAATAAAGAAAATTAAACAATAAGAATTACAGAGTCATGTTCTTGGGTCATTTCTGTGTCCTCAAATAATACAATGGGTGGGTGAATATCAACATTAATCATGACCATTGCTGGCATTATCTTCTGTTGTTTTGTCACAGAAGAGGTTCCTCCAAATCAATTTTACATGTTTTTTCTGAAGATTCATTATTAATCACAGTCTGATCATCTTCCTGCACATGGTCTTTGGCTTTACCCCATAACACAATATATAATCCAAGAATCACTCCAATTCCACCTATCAAACTGAAATAAATTATATATTAAAAAAAAGACAAATTATGTTAGATAGTTTTAGAGGACACGATAAGAGATTCTCCAATAAATATAAGGAATCGTTAATTGTGTTACCTTCCGGTGTAAATCTCCTCACCAAGTATCAAAGCAGCTAGAATCGTTGTAATAACTGTACAAAGAGGATTGAACATGGCAGAGAAAAGAGGACCTCTTTTTGAAATACACCAAGCTTGTACAAAGAGAGCCAGTGCTGATCCTATAACTCCCTGTTCATATTGTTTTCGAACAATTTCAGCAATTGAAAATTGAAATTTTTTATGGTAAGTAGTCAACTTCGGTGGCAAATTGTCATAATAATACAATTTCTTACCGAGAAGAAACAGCAAAAAAATTCAAGACTTGAATGCAGAATCCATGCTTCCAGATCTGGCTCTGTAAATAATGCAAATGCTGCAGACTGAAATGTTGCGAAGAAACACAGCCAAGCTGATAAAGAGAGGGGGTCGGGATAGCTGGCCGAAACTGGAACCTGTTTAGATAATTGTAAGTGTAACGAAAGTGATGGAAATGTTGGGTATACGCATACTTGAAGGGACATTTTAATCCAAGAATACCTGCAGAATCAGCCACAATGACCAGCAAAGAGCGCTTGCAAACAGAAAGGTACAACCCAGCAACCAGTTCTCACCTCCCGAGCCTGGTAACAAAGATTTAGCCGGTAGGATTTCTGCGTTCAGTAGCTTAGTGCCTCTGAGCAATGCCATGCATAGAGCTCCTACGACGCAGAAAACTGTCCCCAGTATTTTGGCCACGCTTCTCAAACTTCGAATTTCCACCTTCTCAAACCTATTTAATTACAATTGATAACAGGAAATGGCCATACTTTTGGTATTTAAAAAGTTAATTACCAGCTTTCTGTCCACGCCCTGATAAAAGAGAAAAGGGCATGATACCATTCCATTAATCAAGTTTTGAGGATTTACCCAAGAATGGCTGCGATTACAAACGTGATTGCCGGTACGAGATTTCCCGATGCACTTGCCATTGATGATGAGGCCAAATATAATCCCTCAAAAAAGATGTTCTGATTCATACTTACCCTGCGGCAAAGTCGACACAAAAAGTTTAGCATTCCCTCTTTCGAGACCCATATGATAAAATGTATCAAACTGATATATTCATAAAAAAAAACATATATATATATATATATATATATATATTTGTGTGT
Organism: Xylocarpus granatum; assembly: GCA_019650275.1. NCBI lineage: Eukaryota > Viridiplantae > Streptophyta > Magnoliopsida > Sapindales > Meliaceae > Xylocarpus > Xylocarpus granatum. Next base: position 91,477 of record BNST01002624.1, on the reverse strand, counting down.
GTATATATACCCTATAAATGAGGCCGAAAATATTAAACAAATGCTCCTTAATCCCATAGAAGTACTTGATTTTCCCCTGCCAACCAAAAACAAAAAAAATCTAATAAATAAACAATCAAGCAATAATAAATGAGAATGAGAAAAAGCGTTCAAAGAGAATTACCTTGAGAAAAAAGCAATCGGTGCGATGACTAAAGTTGCTATGGCTTGCCTGTAAACTATGAAAACCCTCGGGCTCATTCCTTGCAATAAAGCTGCTCTAGTGGAGAGAGATACGCCTGAATAACAGAATTGTAAAGCAAACATAGCCATCACAGGCTTGTAATCTCTTAGCCCAGCCATCTCTGAGGTAAAATGAAATCAATCTGGCTCTGAAACCTACTGCTTAATAGTGTGTGCGTGCGCGCGCGCACAATGGCACAAAACATGTGAAAAACAAAGAGAGGAAGCGACATCGAACATGCTAGGTTACAGAGCTTGTCAGTGCTGACTAGGATGTTCGTGAAAAGAAACAACCTTGACGGTTATGAATATTTTATACGAAGAGCGAGGTTTCTCTAAAGCAAGGCATAGGTCTCGGTTGGTCACACTGTGTAGGAAATGAATAATGCTAGTGATAATTAGGTGAATTTTTTAGATGATAGGCATACAGTTTATAGTTACTTTTGAGACAATAACAAATAAAATATATAACTCATGTTTCATATATTGAAGATATTATTGATTATGCTGTGTAAAACTTTATATTTACGAATAAAAAAATAATTCTTTTTTATCGGTTAGTTTGGTGAAGTATTAACTAACAATATTAAATTTTAATAGAGTTAAAATTTTTATTTAAAAAATAATTTAAATTCTTAGGTTTAAAATAATTCTGAATCTTTTTTATTTTTTTCTTTTTATCTTCGTCATTGTTCTAGACCCACTAAGAATAGGAGATTTCCATAATTTTATTTGTTTTATTAATTTTAATAAAAAAGTAAAATAACAATTAGCTAATATTATCTTGCTGGAGCACAGAGCACTTGCTAGTAGCCTACTGGGTCTAAAATTTCAGGCCTGGGTATGAACTTTGTAGGGCCTGAAAAGCATTCTACGAACCCAGAAAGAGTGTTGGGCTCATTCGGATTTGACTGACATGTTGCGTTTCGGCTTTTCCTTGCAGCTCTCATCTCTACTCCACGTATCCGAAACGGTATCAGCGGCCATAACATTAACCATTTTCCGAAAGCACTTTCTACCGTTGTGCAGTTTCTGCAAGAGAAAGCAAGCACCGAATATGGAGAAGACAAAGATATTGTCATTAGGAGTTCAGAAGAAGAAGAAGAACATTAAACCCAGCAAGAGATACAAAGTGAGATTCCCAACGAAAGTTGTGGATTATCTCAAGTCCGATTCTTACATGTATGCTCTCTCATTAACTCTAATCCGCCAAATATCAATTCTTCCCCCGCAAGAGGTATGAAATGCTGCTTAATATACTCTCTTTTGTTTTGATATATCGTTTGTGTGTATGTTTGGAAGTGGTTTTTCATGGTTTGCTTCATTGAAGTGTTATTTGTTTTTGCTTTTAGAATTGAAAATGAAAGATCCTACTAAAAGAAAGAACGAGAGATTACTGAAGAAGATAGTGGATTATCTGAAATCAGACTCTTACATGCATGCATCGCTTTTGGCTCCTCAAGCAATCAATTCTCCTTCTAAAGGTACTCTATTTTCATTCATGGATGGTTTGTTGTTTGAATTTTTTCCACAAATTGTGCTGGCGATATGGCAATTGTGACTCAGCTAGTAGTTTAGTGTTGAAAATGAGATAAGTGGCGACTGGATTATTTGAAGTTGTCTATTTTGGGATGGTTGGATATAATTTAAGTGATGGTGGAAATGAAAAAGAATATGACTCTATATAATTCATTTCTCTTTGTTATGATACTCTATTTAAAGTGTACAGCTGCAAATCACAAAATAAAAACCTGGAGCTACGCACCACCGATCAATATATTGAGGCTGGAAGGAAGAGACAATACTCTTAGCTAGGAAGTATGCATCAGCATTCTGTTAACAGTATTTGAAATCTGTCTGACATATGCATATGTCAACCTATTGATATCCTCTGTTTCTACGGGGAACCTGTGATATTGCCTCTCCTATGACTCAGGTGGTCGGAATCTAGTGCAGTATTTGTCACTCTAGCAGCATAGACAAGATAGGAATAGGATCTAAGACAGCCAGGTGAGATATGAGTAAATGTGAAATGCCACTTGTATTACGGTTCAATATTTCTTTTCTTCCTATTTCCCGCCATTATAAATTAGCTCTTATTGGTTATTTATCCTGCAGCTTCCTTCTTGTCTATGACAAGTTTTTCCGCGACTGCTCAACTGTTTGTATGAAATTGATATTTATTTTCGTATTTTTGATTTCGGGATCTATTCGGTATGTCAAAAGGGTTCACAGGGAATTCTCAAGAACAACATTGACTATGGAGGACAACCAAGGAACTATAAAGTCAGCAAATGTGATGGCAGAGGACCAATTTTCTGAGGGCAATCTTCTTGAAACAAGAAATTCAGATTCACAAACTTTATCTCACAGAGAAACCGCAAAGAACACGGTTTATCCAAACTGTCGCTCTTCATCCGTATCAGGTCAGCAGCTTCACCACCAGAAATCGCTTTTTCACTTCTCTTTCTGGTTTCATTATGTACTTCCTCTTGCCTATCCGTGCTGAAAAAGTGGCTGACTTGCTAGTCTTCAGAAAATTTTGCATAATGGGATAGTGAATCTATTTGTGTAATGAAGTTTATTTCCAAAAGTTTAAAGCTGAGACATGATATTTTGAAGTCTTCTCAACTCTAGAGACATGTATCTCTTCAAAAAATCAAGGTAGGTGACACAATTATTTCAATTATTGCTGATGATCCAAATTTTATAATGCAATAATTTCTTCCAAGAAATTTTACACCGAGAGTGGTCATATATTTATATTCCATGAAAAAGTAGCTGGGTTTTCGAGTTGATGAAACTGCCATTGCTAGTAATTTGTATTTTTACCCTTTTCAACCCTCCTGCTCCATGTAATCTATAGTAATTTCGGAGTTCTTTCTCTTTCATAGAAACAGAAGAACACTGGACATCCCTGTAAGATGACTAACTTGATTCTCCTTCTTTTAATAACTATCCTGTGAATTCTACTGAGGAAATTTTGTACTCCTGAAAGAAACATGCAAGCATTCATTTCTCTTAAAACTTTTTTTCTCCTGCGGAATAATGACCTTTCAAATCGACTCGCCAAACCTAATTCTTGACTTGCTGTGTTACAGGGATGCTTTACTCTCAGCTAAGAAAGCTCCTTGTGGACTGAACCTTTGGTACATCGTGCACACAAACTTAGGGGGACAGAGATATATCCATAGGCAAAATCTTGACAGAAAAAATAAGCACTGTAAACTGATTGGAATCGTTGTTGTTTTTCTCTCTTTGTGATGATGTGAAAATTGGATAATTACAAAGCAGTTGTAATACTAATATCAGTTCCTTGTTCATGAATTAGTTTGTTTGATGCTTACTTTGCAAATTCAATTGTGATGCTGCTTAAATAGTTTAAATACCATTCTTTAGATTCTTACTTCGATGCTTCTTAAGTTAGATCAAATAGTTAATAACACTCGCTTTAACTCTGAAAGGTACATTGGGCGCTGCTGCCCATGTAAAATCTGAAAACTGGTTTGCGGCAAATCAGTCATGTACTTGCTCATACTGAATCTTAAACTTCACGGATGGCTGTTGAAATTTGATGATGTTAGCACAGATTATTGAACAGTCCCTAAATTTCATTTGATCTTAAAAGTTACTTGCAGCAGATTGCAATCCCACAATTCTGAACGTAAAATGGAGTACAATCACACAATTTTGTACAGTTTCTCTGTTTTGTCGATTCTGTTTTAACAGTTACTTGGAAGTTACTTTCCAATCAAAGTAAGCAATTAAAGCAAGAAAATTGGAAGCAGTGACGCAATAATTGCGTTGTTCCTTGATGAACCAAGGTCTTACCTATTGTAATATCCGGAATGATTGGAAAACTATATATGTTGTCGAGACTGGAAGATGATTATTTGATGATTTTAAGCTGATTACTCGCGTATTTACTTGATAGCTGGTAATTTTATTTGCAGCAACTGTTCATAAAAGTATTTAACGAAGCTTCAGCTTTACGAGTGTCCCATCAGTGTTACAGTAGAATCATGAACTTGTTAGGCGCCTTTTGGATAAAGGAATTCAGGGTCTGCTCTGGAATTTAGCTATGATTGAAGATACATTTAATGTAATCAGAGATGGTGCAAATCCAGAACGAGCTTAAACAGTTTGTTTTTTGTTTGCTTCGGTTTGTGTAGTCTAATCAAGATTCAGACTACTGTGATTACTCCATTTCCAGGTTCTGTCGTGTCATGTTTACCTCCAAGTATCGCTGGGGACACCAGAAACTTGCTTTCCTGCGGTGGATTCATAGTTTATGCAGAAATCATTCATGCAAATTATCAAAATCAATTAATGTCAATCAAATTTTTGCAGATGGTAGCTTGAACTCTCTTATTTTCTGTTCCTTTGCCTACATGTCACGTGTTGATACTGTTAGAGAATACCAACCACCGAATCCTGAGATTCTACTAAAAATATTTCTTCTCGCTTGATAACACTGTTATCCTTGATGCTAATAATTATTTTACAGATGATGATGACATGCATCATCAACCATTTTTCTGCCGTCAAAATCTGAGTTCTATCGTAATAAAATTTCAAGTTTATGATTGTTGACAGTTAGTGAACGGGAGATAAACTGAATCACCATCGTGTTGTGTAAATTTAACGTGTTCATCAACGTAATTGGTGAGATGAATTTTGTCATATAACCTATACCGCAATCAATATTCACCATACATCACAGCCAAGTAGAATGGCAAAAGCTGATAAGACTGTCTTTTAGCAGTCGACTGATATATCCGATGTACATTGATACGCCCACAGATAAGAAGCTTCACACAATGACCTATATGCATGTTCTGTGGCACCAACTATCCATGACACAATTATTTTCGAAACAGAAGAAAATTATCATAAATGGGGGAAGGAAGGAGAAGGAGAAAGAGTCCAAGACAAATATTTTTCAGAAGATAGAAATTATATGAGGGTGTGTAAAAGAATTTACTCCTTGTGTATCCAACAAAAATAATGCAATTGAGAGAGAAAATTAGGTCCTGAAAAGAGGGAAGATAGTGTCCACATGTTTTCTGTCAAAAACAGAAAACTATTGTGACTAGTGAAGGGGTTCAAATGAAAACAGCTTTAGCCTTACAAATGCACGTGTGTAGCATTTAATTTTGATTTAGACTTTCTTCAGGAAATTTCATGTCGATCTTTATCGGGGCTAGGCTGGTTTATTGACTTGTTTCGGGGACCATCCATGTTAGAAAAAGACATGGATTGTGTCCGCATGTATACAAAACATGCACGCTTTGACGATCTCATCAAATTGGCTTTGCTAGCTGACAGACAATGAATGACGAGGAACAAGAGAACCAAAACGCAGCGCTCTTGTGATAATTACTGGCTAGCTCTTGTGAGATAATCAAATGATTGGTTTTGTGAGATTAGAGGATTAATTATTGGATTTGATATTTAATTCGTTTAAAATTTTTTAGGGCATTTTGCTGCCTCTATTCAATTTACTGTAGAACAACCATTCCACCATGCATCTGCGCCTCATCTTTTCGTTTGATATGTGGGAGCAATGATTATACAGTAAGTAGACATCTACTGGCCAAATAAAACGCTGCACTGCACCCGATATTGCGAGGGATTAGAATATTTTTGAGGCAATATTTACAGAGTCGGTTGGGAAACACGAGTCGTACGTCATGCATGTCGGCAAGGTGACGGTGGAAAATAAAAGTTAAAAAGTGAAGGAGCTGAAACCTCGTCGATCAGTCATCATCTCTGAAACTGTTACTGGATTTTAACAGAAACAAAATTAAAGCCATACCCACCTCACTTTTTTGAGGACGAGACTGTGTTTTAAATGGTTTTGATATCGAATGATAAATTCACTGATTGATTGATTGATTTATACTGTTTGTGCAAATTTTAATTCTTCTCTTTATTCGTTTCGTTTACTTGTCAAGCGATGGTGTTTTTTTCTTTTATCTATGGTTAATTTCTTTCAGTGAGGCCATTAATACATAATATTCAAATCAATAATCTTAGCTAATGCAAAAGATTTTCGTCAAATTAATGGGATTTGAAATCGTTATATCATAGAATGAACAATCAACGTTTGATGGATTTAACATGAAAGTTAACAACAAAATCCAAAGAGCGCTGTTCTTTGGATAAAATTATCTAGGTACAAACAGACTACAATAAGTCAATCATAAATCAATCTCCATCGATCTCACACTTGTGCGCGCACACGTACGTGTGGGCATTTTATGCCTGAGTTTGCCTATAAAGATCATTTAGTTTAACCCCTCAATCAGTGCACTCATTCTTCTTCTTCTTCTTCTCTCTCTCAGAATGAGATCAAGTTTTTCCAAAAAGGGAGTGCTGAATATGAGCAGAAGGAAAAGAAGAGCGAAGCTTTCTTTCACGGAGAGGAGGCTTAAGCAGCTCCAGAGAACAATTCCGGCAGCTGGCTGCTCAGAAATATTGGACATGGGAACCTTGTATCAGATGACTGAAAGTTACATCTTTTTCCTGCAAGCTAAAGTGAGTTTACTTCAGAGTTTGTCCACATTCTATGGAGTCTAATAAACAAAAGATCATCTCCCACAAATCGCAAATGCTTTGCCCCAATTAATATCTTGTTTAAGTGTACTCTTCTTCATTAAGCTGATGATCAAATGATCAGGGCGAATATATGCATATAAATCTGTTCTCGTGAATGTATGTCTCATTTCAATTTGTACTAAAGAATAAAAGTTCAACCTTTATAATAATATCCCAAGTTTTGATTTTAGATATTCCTCATTCATTTGGGCTAAGGATTGGGCATTCAACTACCAAGTCTACGGACAGATTTGGTAGTGTTATTCCTCTAAGTTTAGGACACCAAAAAATCGAACCCTGCGTGAACAAAGAAAGTGATTAATGCGTGGGATGAAGAAATATGTTGACCAGTGATGTTGAAGCCTCAATTATTGGATTAGAGAGAAGAAACAACTGCCTTTCATTGCTCCATAATTGATAAAAAAAACTTTCTCCTGTCAACTCTTGGAACCCAGCAATTAGTTACCAAGGCTTCAATTGCAACGACTGAAGTAATTAAAAATAAATTGTGGTAGGCCAACTTGTACACATGATAAGGTAAATTTTTAAACTGCTTGCTAGCCAGCTAATAAGTTGCATTGGCCGATCGATCAATCTATCCACTCTCCAATTACTCAGGCAAATGCATCGAATATTGAACTGAGAATGACAACCCTAAAGTGTTTTTTGGTTTTTTTCGATTCAAGGTCAAAGACACTTTTATTTCATACATGTATAAAATATTGCATGGTCGATGATGAAATCCCCATGCCTACATGCATGCACTTGTCGTACACATGGATTCCAATTTCAATTTCAGAAATTATATATGATATGTGATTGGACCTATGTGTGACTGGATTTCCAGTCATGCATGATCACCAAATTTATGTCATTTTCTGTAACTTACAAAATTTTAAACAATTTATTTCCCAATTTAAAAATTTTCGTGGAGAATCTATGCCTACCTATACAAACCACAAAAATGAAAATGAATATGAAAAACCATGCAGTCATGTACAAAGCCTCACATGTGTAGTTCAATAATTGGAACAATTTTTATTAAGAATCATAGGTAATTCTAACTTTAATTTAAAATTAGGATTTTAAATTTAAAATTAATTATATACTATTAGCACTTTTAACTTAATAATGGACTTGATAAAAAGTCATATTTTAATGTTTAAGATATTAAAAAAAAATTTTAAAAAATCCAAATTAATCCCATTAAAAAAATCACTTCAAAATTTTCAAAAACTAAAAAAAAACAAAAACCCAATGTCACATTTGGTACTATAATATGCACACAAACTTGTCCCTGGTCAATAATTTGCCTTTTGATAACACAAATTTGTTGGAAAAATGCATAATTTGAAGTAATTCATTGAAAATTATAGATAACATCAATGCATACATGTGCAAAAGATAGCCCCTTAAATGTATCATTTGGGAAAGTAGCCTTCTATATCGTGATTAATCTTCCATAATGCACAAAGTTTGTAAATTATTTCTATTTATATTTTAATTGAGGATCCATACATGACTTAACGTTTAAGGGTTATGTCAGTGTGTCCTATAAAGAGTACGGCAGAAGCGACCAAGCCCTTTATTCAATGGAATCGTGTTAGCAAAACAACATTATATTGTTAGCTAATTATAATCTTAATGGACTTCTAGCTGTAAAGTTTTGTATGATAATAAACTACTAACTACCTCTTTAATTATTATTATTATTATTGTTAAATGGCCTTAAATTTGGTGTTGTTTCTGCTAACTGACACACATGGGTATATTATAATAATATTAATAATAATTCATTATTTGAATGGAAATCAAATATGGTGCAAAAATACCAAACATTGGACTCTTTTTCTTGTCCCTTGGTTGCTAACCCAAGTTTCCGTCAGCTCTATCCCAATACTAATTAATAACTATTATTATTTAATTTTTTTTTAAGAACGATAATTTTTTATACGTTATATTAATTTAACAAAATAATATAATATTATTAATTTTTTTAATACATGTAAAAATAATAATTTAAATATATATATATATATATGAGAATTTTGTGAAGTGCTTTAGCAAGACAAGCGACCAGCAGACTACTTTTGGAGATATAAATTAAGATAAGAATGAAAATGAAAATATAAATAAAATAAAAAGGGGGGGTTGTGCGATTTGGTAGGCAATGAGTAACGGCGGGCTTTTGCAATTTGCAGTTGGAAATGGAAAAGGAAATGCAAATTCCCATGATTGAAGGGTGTATGGCTGTAAACCTTTTAAAGGACACAGATGGGTCCCATCCACGTGTGCACATGTGTCTGTCACCCCGTGTGCGTGCGTGCACCACCATGGTCCTCCCTCTTTTAAATCTTACCTCTCCTGCACTGCACTTTAGCTCATGTTCTACTTCCATTTTCCCAGTTTATACCTCCCTCTCATCTTCCCGCGCGTGCTTCACGCTACTCCAATTTATATTTCTCATCTCGCGTACACCAAGATGGGTGGAGAAAGTTTTTGATAAATGGTCTGATAATCAGTGTAGTTGATACTACGAGATTATTTGTTTAATAAAACAAAAAAAAATATATTAATAATTAATAAATAATTATAAATTTTATTATTTAATTAATATAATAAAAAAATTTATAAAATTTTTATTTATTATTAATAAATAAATTTTATTTATTAATTAAATTATTTTATTATATTAATTATGCTAAATGTTTTTTTTTAGCACGAAGACATGCGGAAAACAGCGGGCAATAAAGCGCGTGGGAAAATTAGCATGGATGTCAGTATACGGAGGTGCATGGTAACTGTTTGATGAAGTGGGACCCAAAGATTACAATCTAATTTAAACAGCGGGTTGGGTTTCATGTTAGATGTTAGAAATGGAAGTGGCAGGAGGCGAAGAGTGGCAGTACTGATAACAACTAGTGACTGAGGAAGTGAGCCAGTCGGTCAGTCAATTGTAAGGTTAGCCGTAAATCACGGGGGCCAACCCATTGGCTTCCTTCCTTTGCCTATGCCTCCGCTTTGTCCCTCCACTTTAATTATTCCTGTCCTACGCAAAAACGGCATGCCTTCCCGTTTTCAACCCTCGTGCCCCATTTCTTTTACAATTATTTTTATATATAACTAATAATTTTTTAATTTTATAAAACATAATTAATTGGGTAATCAAAGATCATAGTGGAGAGAAGGCTTTCTCACATGCGAGGTCCCATTGCTCCGAATTATAGAACAAAAATGCCACAGATTAAGCTGAGCTTAGGAAATTCAAGAATTGTGACAGAGGAAAGAGAGAAGTTTGAAAGACAAAGTAGGGACTGCAAGAAGAAATTAAGGGTGCAAGTCAATGAATAAGCATATGCGCTTGCCTCCTCTTGATTTTCTTCCAATCAAATACCCATGAAAATTAACCATTTGTCCACCTTCTTGGCCCACCCTAAAGTTAATCGATTACTTAAACAAGTTCAAGTTTTAGAAATCATAACCTTGATTTTGACTGATGGAGTGATTTTTAAATCACTCGCCTCCAAAGTGATTTAAAAAAAATATATCTCAAATTATAATTATATTAAAATTTATATAATATTTTTAATTAATAATAAAATACAATCATATTTTTAACAAAAAATAAATTAATTTTAAAAGTATAAAATTACCTGCAAATCACAAATTTTAATTAGTTTCAAGTATTTTTGTGATGAAATATATAACCGAAAAGTGTTAAAAAAATTTTAAATATTGACAATATTTTTTAGATATTTATTATTAATTAATCATTTTAAATTTTTAGTAAAAATTGATTGTCCATACTTATTTATAATTCATTTATTTTGAAAGGTAAAATTCATTACATCTTTATCAAATTAATAAATTGCTTATTATCATCAAGATTGCAAAGATAATAAAATCTAATAATTTTTTCTTAATGGGCAAAATTCTTAACTTACAACTCCTGTATGTTTAACCATACATTGATTAGCAATTCAAACTTACCAAATTATGAGCCATATATCTACTCTAGCATTGCTTATTTTGTATATCTTATCTTTTCTTCTTGTTACAACTACATGTAACTTGGAGGAGCACCCAACCTTTGTTGGTATATATTTTTGTGCCCCTCGTACATAATGCAAGATGAGAAAAGAAAACAGCGAGTGATATTGTGTAAGTTATTATCTGTGCTGTGTTGTGTCTGTAAGCAAATTAAGCAATCATATATGTATGGAGGATACAGTGTTGTAATTATTGAAGAAAATCTGTACTTTGAGAGAGCCCTCACAGGAGCAAATTTTAAAACCCCCATGTGGAGACCATGTGGGGGACTCCTTTTTTCCTCCCAAAGCCCGTGCCTTAGAATTTCTCTTCTTGTAGGTCCTCTTTTGCCCTCTCAACATCACCATGTTTTCCGGATCCTGCCAATTCTCTTTCTTTTCTCTCTAGTTTCACTTCTTTTCGACACAATTTTTTTTTAAAATTTTGTTTTCACTTTACAGACATCTGTTGCATTGCTAAAAAATAATACAAACAATAATAATTCACACATTTTGTAATTTATTTTATATTAAAAAATCCAACAAATCCTATTTAGAATATTTATAATCTTATTTTCGAGATAAAATCTCAATTGATTCCTACTTAATTAAAGCATGTAGAGGTCATTATGAAATTAATGGAACAGTAATTTTTAATTAGGTGACCGATTAAGTATAAGGGACACTTTGTTCTTACTCATAAACAAAAACATCCAAACGCAGCTTAGTCTTGAACAGTTTTCTTCCTAACATCTACGGCTGCTTTCTATCTATCTATCTATCTGTCTTTTTAGCCACTCTAGTATACATAGCTTGTTTGTATAATCACCCCAAGTAAAATACAATTTTAGATAACAAATAAATAAGAGAGAAGGATCCCAACTAGATTACTATTTTAATGAACTTATAATCTTACTCCCTCGAAGTATTTTTAATACAACCATCCCGGTGAAAGAAACGAAGAACACATTCAGTGTTCTTATTGATCATAAAAAGCAAACTGATCCATTTTCTTTGTATGATCATATTGATTAATTTGAGATGAAATATTGATGCACGACGATGACCCATTTAAAGATTTATTTAATTTTGATTAACAAACACAATTTTTTAATTTTATATTTACCCATTTCGAAAATTGATCTGTGCCTTAAACAATTTTCAATTATCTTCTCTTGTTTCCAAACAGCTATTTCAAGGTACTGTAACCCTACATGGATTGAGACAAGCAATGTTTTCATAACACATTTTCGAAAAGCACACTCTCTCTCTTGTGTAATTAATTAATTTTGTAAGATTAGTAGTATAAAATATTGTTTAAAGCGTAGCACCGCAAGTCCACAATACAGAGGGCCACAGGGTAGCACTCGTGAATTAAATCAACTTACCGAATTTTGTTTGTATTCATAATAAGTTACAAATGGTAGGTTTGCATTACATTAGGGGCAGCTTTGTTCATCCTACGAATCCCACAATAATAAAACAATAGAATTAAATTATTCAATAATTGAATAAATAAATAAATAAAAATTATATTCTGTAGTGTTTGTGAGGTGGGACATAAACACCATGTGCCCGCATGTGCTGTGTCTTTCTCTCAAAGGCCCACCATTTTCTTTTCCTTAGAGAAGATAAATTGGGTTTCTGCACATTCTTCTTCTTCTCATTCTTTCTCCCATTTCTTCTTCTCTCTTGGATTCTGATCATTTTATTAGTTCTTGGATCTGCAAAACCTGCAACACTCTGCAATAACTTTGATTCAGTTTACACACTTGTTATGGTTTTATTATTTTCTTATAATTTTATAGTACACTCAAGAGATTTAGCAACCAAGGTATGTAAACGTATGTGTGTGTTATTTGCTTTATATATTCAATCGAGCTTTTCAATTTTTCTTCTTCATTGTCTTGGTTAAAACCCTACCTAGTTAACCTGAAATACATCTACATTTGTTACTATCATGTCATTCTTTCTTCCACTTCAATATAAGCATGAAACAGTTGAAATTGAACTGTAAAGTAAGGTGGCCTGCAAGAGAAAACATTAACTAGAAGTATTCAACTAGATCAATGATATTTGGCCTCGATTCAATGTTTTTAATCCCCTTATTGTCGTTATAAACCCTAGTTTTTATCGAATAATCTGTATTTTCTTCCTGATTTTTATACAGGATGCGTGCTCCAAGCTCACTCAAGCAAGAATTCCTGAAGAAATGGATATTGGGTCTGCAAATGTGTAGTTCTTCGTCAAAGAACATGAGCTTGTCGGAGAGAAAGAAGGTAATAAAGCTATCGGCAGAGATAGCCATGGCATCTGCACGAAATGGTAGGACTTGTTGGAGCCGCGCTCTCATTGCTAATGCTTCAAAAGACGATAATGGAAAAGTTCTTCTTGACCATATACTGGGTTCTGAGTGTGAGAGACTAAAGAAGATTTCAACTTCAGGCCGAGCATCTTCGTTGACGACGACGACGAGCAACAAAAGGGTGAGATGGAAGAAGATCTTGAGGAGAAGCTGTGGCACTATTCGAAGAGCAACGAAAAGGATTCCTGGAAAAGTTGTTGCCAGTTCTATTGCAAAGAGAATGGTTAAGAAAAGAACAGAAATATTAAAGAGTATAGTTCCCGGCGGCGAATTCATGGATGAGGCCTCCTTGATTGAAGAAACCCTAGATTATATACTGTCACTTCGAGCCCAGATAGATGTTATTAGGAGTTTGGCTACTGCGACTGAGCTGGTGAACTGTAAAAAAGAGCAACGGTGAACCAATCTATAATTATTATATGTTTACCTTTTACTTTCGTTATAATTTCTCCATTTTGAAAGAATATATATATATATATATATAGATGGAGAGAAAATTAAAGAAGCTGGTATAATACTACTTGAGCTCATAAAGCATGTACAGCTGAATTACTATGTCATGTGAGTCAATCTAAGCTTTTCCCTTTTTCCTTCTTCTTGCGATGTTGACTTGCACTGCGGTTACAAGTATATGTTTCAAAGCTTGCTAGTTCAACTACTAAAATCCATGGAATTTTCTGTTTTCTCAAGTTTTTGGCCTTTTCATTTGTATGTTCATGGATTGTAAGATTGTTCTGTCTGCAATCTGAAGACGAACAACAAAGAAATTGCCTTTCCTGGCGACAAGGATTCGTATAAGATCAAATGCATTGCTATTATATGGTGAAATGATAACGACAATTCTGATTTGAATTAAGCCTTTTCTTTTCAACTATGAATGCAATTCAATGTCCTGGCAGGTTCATTATTCTCTCTTGTGCTAATTTTGGTTAAGAAACTGATTTGGGTTTCGTATAAATGAAGCATGTATACGAGAGAAAAGTTGGTGTTGACATAAGATAACAATGAAAGGCCAAACTGCACAGCACACCCTTGCAAAACCTTCTGCACAATGTATTTATATGACGGTGACAAGGGCAAAGTTTCAAGTTGCTTAAATCATGGATATCACTCCACATTTATAACAATGATAGATGTATGTATATACGCATAAATGCATACTTACACACATTCGTATATACATACGTATAAGAACTAAAGAGAGGGAGAGAGAAAGAGCTATTGTACTTCAAAATTTTCAACCACGCCATTAATTTTCTCACGATAGCTTTGGTCTACATAAGAAAATTAAAATAGTAAATAAATACACAAAACTTTAGACAATGTATCTAAATCTATATGCGTGATCTTCGAGGAACACCAAGAAAAAAGCAAGAATAATGTAACGCTTTCCTCTCCTTTGATATTCATACGGAGAGTTTTACATTAATGTGATAAAAGGTTCATCAATTAATAATTCAAATATGCACTTTAAGTAAGAGGTAGTTATGTATATGTAATGCCAAATTTGGTTTGTAAATTTACATATTTAGCACTTTTAATGTTAAATAATGGTAATTTAGCACTAAATTGTTAATAATTGTATCAAAATTAACATAGTATTTATGATAAATTACATAATAGATTGAAACATTTACGTACATATGTGTATATCAATGACTTTTTTATATTAAAATAGTCATATATTTAACAAAAATTTTGAAAATTTTGAAGTATACTCGCATCCAAGGGTGATAATAAGAAATTTTAAGCATCTTCGAAAAATAATTAATTTCCATCTAAGTACTAACGTTTCATATTGTCCTAGTTGACTGTATTGTAATAATGGCAAATAGATTTGAATCTCTATTAAAATGCAAATTAACATGATAAATGGGAATATTTATTTATTTTGGCAATAGTCAAGAGAAAGTTAAATGCTTTTTGACAAATATTTTTCTTAAAACTTCAGCCATTCATCTCTAAGTACAATTCACCACCAAATTGAGAATCAATTTCAATTGATCTTCACATGTGCATGAAATCTACCACGAATCATATATCACATTCATGTAATGTTATTGACAAGGCAATTTACCTAATTGTCACATCGTTATCATTAAAATAATTTAAATATTAAAAGAGTGTTATGGTACATTTAATTATACCATAATTGATAATTTTTCAATTTTTTTTGTTTAATTTTTTTATAATATTATTAAAATATAATTTATTAATTAAAATAATAAATATGCTAAGTATCAATAAGCTATTAAAAATTGATCGATTTTATATCATCTTTTGAATATAACAATAATCACATCGTGATTAAATTATTTTTCTAAACATATCAAACCATAAATCCCATATGATCAAATTAAATTATTTTTCTGATATCTTGTTGGCTAAGCTTTCACATCTCGACCTTATCATAACAACTGATGAACATCTCCAATTTCATGAAAACAGGCATAATCTCAAGCATGCATGTCACCCATTTATGGATTCATATCCAAAGGTCAATCGTCATTGGGTGATTCACACTTTTGTAGAATGGTGTACAATAAATTATAAGATATAACTGATGAGAGCCTTTACATAAACGAGTTTCTTAATAAAATGTTGAAAACAGTCCATATTTTAGGAAGTAGAAAACATTTTTTTTTCATGCAATAGGTAAGAGGAACTCTTAGACAAACATATTATAAAGAATAATAAAAATGAAAAAGAATATCAAAAAAATAAATTAATCATACAAAAATGAAAATGTGATGCCTTAAAAAAATAATTTAAGTTAGTATAAAAAATTTTATATTTATAATAAAATTAATTTATTTTATTATATATTTTTTGTGAATGGTAATATATAACGGTAAGAGATCGATCAATATTCATCTAAATAAAAACTATTGATATGAGAGTCTTACTCTTATATATACACGAAATGGAGAGGTGACACCTACTAAACCAAAATCAAGTGATATTTATCACATGTACAATTGTATAAATTCACAAAATATGCCTTCAATCAAGCTCGGAAGTATTGTATCTTTAGGGCCTTTTTCTTTTTTTTATTTTGAATGGTATGATATAATTCTTCTGAAGATAGCGCAAGAAACCGTCACTTTGTCAAGAAGTTAGGCCAAGGGAATGTTCGATGAAACGACCAAGGTTAAAAGGACAAAGACAAAAACCTAACTCAATCGAGCAAATCTTTGCCATTGCCGCAAGAATTCAGTACTAGCCCAAAATTTACCGACTTTTAATACCCATAAGAGAAGATTTGCAGAGCCGTTAAGGGCACGTTTGCTAGTTTGTACAATGCCCCTCAAAAGAGAATGTGAATATGACGTACATTCTAAGGTGGGCAGACTTGATTTCTAAAATTTGGGCCTTGTGAGTTAGGCCCTTAATGTAGTTTCCATTTTGTTCCAGCACAAAAGCTTTTAACAAACAGAAAATATGACAATTCAAAATAAATATTAAATTTATTTTTTTTTAAAAAAAGTAATTTTTTTATGTTTTGAAAAATTAAATACATTGATCCAATTGAGCCCTTTAATTGACCTAATCTCTCACTTGAATATATTGATTCTAAAGTTAATTTGAATAATTGAAATGTATGTTTCTACATGTTTTAAATGGGATCATATGTAATGGACATATTTTAATATTATTAAATATTTTTATTTAAATAAATTTATTCTTTATTAATTGGCAGTACAATCATAATTGTAGGTATAAAGCTAGTGTACATTCACAAGTTGTGCCATTACACTTCTCTCTGGAGCAATGAAACTTCTGTGCAGCATCCAAACTCTCTTTAACCATCTTCCCTTTTTAAAATTGATTAAAGCTGATTCATTTCCCTGAGACTCAAAATTGGGTGGTTTCCTTGATCTCATTAATAATCATCATTAAATAAACAAGAACAATTAATAAGCATCAAAACCATGTAAAGTATTAGTGGTTTATCACATGATCATAATGATGAACACACCCCCTTTAAATTTCCAAATCTTCACTCATATCATATACCCATCTAGAATTCTATCATAAAAGCAACCCCCACTAGCTTCAATTTGCTCAATTTAATACAAAAAGTTAAGCTTTAGCATGATCTTTAAAAGGGTTTGTTTATTATAACCCAAAGGTTTATTATTCTAATCAAAGAATGTTTAGCTTCAATCATACATGTCTACTTCCTTTTTCCCCATTGTTCGCCCAACTGCATGCTTTCGTTATAATTCTTCCTTTTTCTTGCCTGTTAATATGATTCGAGGGGATAAAATGGTGGCCCTTGACAGCTCTAGAAAACAATCTCTCTCTTCTTCATCTAAAATCTTTCATACTTAGCTTCAATTTGTGGTTTTCATCTAAAGACACTAAAGGAAAATGGGGCCCTATTCATTCCTTTTATTATCATTATAGCAAGTTCTCATGCTCCTCTAATGGTTAGCATGTGTGTTCTCTCACTGCAATCAAAATCTATCTATGAACTCTTATATTTCCCAGTAGGACCCTTATTTTTATTTTCCACTCCATGTTTCATATATTTATAAAGCATCTGATCACTCTTTCCAACTGTAACATCCCATCTGTCTAATTTGTTTTTGGAGAAAACTTTTAGGTATGTGCCTGTAAGTACATAAACAATCTGTACTTTATTCATTGCCCTTTGTTGCGCTTGCATCAGCTTTTTAAAATTTATAATCTCTTGTTTGATTACAATCTCTTAACTTGATCAAATCTGAATGAACGGTAATGATGCAAGGAGGACAGTTTGATCTCATCCACTGGTGTTAATTTTAGTACATAAAATGTTATGCTAACCTTTTTCTAAAGCACCAATCTTATAATTGAAATGATGGTTGCTGAAGTGTACATGCATGTTAAGAGTTATTTATATCTCAAACTAGCAACCATTTTCTCTCATTCTGTTTGATTTTCATCACCAGTTCTGTGATTAAACTTTAAGCTAGCTCTCTAATTACATATATGGATACCAATTTCAATCCGACGCCTTCTGAGGCACATCCTGAGACAATGGATTTTCTTTCGAGTGCATGGTGCAACTTTGCAGTTCAAGCTCTTCAACCAGCTGAGCTAAAAGATAGATCAATCGTTTTACTTGATAATTCCATTAAGAAGTTTGATCGGACTGATACCAAACTACCGTTTGCGGTGAGTTAAATGCTAATTAAGCATGCACGCTTTCTTGCATTTATTTGTTTTAATGAGTGAACAGGAAGAATGAAATGAGTGTTTTTAACTTGTAGAAGAAGGAGAAGAGCGTGAAAATGGATGATCCAGAATTAAAGTCTATACCACCATGGAAATCCAATGATGTGAAGGTAACAGCAAGTTATTTCTACTTGCAAAGCTGATAAAATCATTATTTTTTCCTTTTTCCGATTAATGGAAACACTTTGTTGTTTTTGTTCAGTCCTGGATATGGATGCAACAAGCTATGCACCCTGAGTTGAACTACAGCAGCTGTTTTAGAAAGAAATGGGTACGCACGTGAATCATGTTTCTTAAATTTCGAAAAAGAAAAAAATTTCCATAGAAGTTTAATGATGACAAGAAAGCTTAATCAGAACTCTTCATGCAGTTGCCATGGAAGATAGCGCCATTCAAGACTGGTTCAATCAAGAAATGGTTGAGAGAGTTCAAGCAAAAGAGAAAAGAAGAAGACAGGCTACACAGAGCTGAAGTGCATGCCGCAATATCAGTAGCCGGGATAGCAGCTGCACTAGCTGCAATTGCAGCAGAAAACGCGAAAAGGAATGATTCCAGCACAACCAACGAGGCTGCTGTTGCCTCTGCAACTGCTTTGGTCGCAGCACAATGTGCAAAAGTCGCTGAAGGAATGGGAGCTAAGAGGGAGCAACTTAGCAGTGTCATAAGTTCAGCCATGAGTGGTACAAATGCAAGTGACATCTTAACACTAACTGCTGCAGCCACGACATGTAAATCATTAGCCTCTACTTGAACAAAAATAATAATTCACATTACAGATTGTGTATTCGATGTTTAGCTATATGTCATTTGTTTCAGCGCTAAGAGGAGCTGCAACACTCAAGGCAAGATCAAGACGCAAGAACAGATTAAACGGGAGTACACCCGTGCTTCCCATCGAAGACAATGTTAATGATATTGATTTCGACTTTGAGAAGTGTAGATCATTACTTTCCAAAGACACTGAACTTGGCATTGAAACATCAGATGGTACATAAATCTCATAATCTTCGTTTAAGTCCTATTTATGGGCTAATGACTTTACTAGACTATACATTTTTGAACGTTTTCAGTTTGTTTCTTTCCATTAACTGGTTCTCATTTCATTTTTCTGCTTGTGTATTGCGTGTAAACAGGGAAATACACATTGAGATCAGTGTCCATCATCATAAACAGTGAGGCTAAGGTCTGTGCTAAATGCCACTCTTGTTTAAAACTCTCTCTTTTGCTTTCTACTGGCAATTTTCTTAGCAATCAAACAAAGGGTAAATTCAATATTATGATATAAAAACGTTAAAAGGAAAACAGAAAAGCAAAAGATTACCATACGGTTTTAGTTTCAGCCTTAGCCTAATCTTTGATTCTTATTCCAAATCCTTTACAGGTTATTCTGAAACTAAGCAAGCTTAATCTTTTGAAAAGCAAGAAGGAAAGTAAGTTTCACTACTTTTTCCTTTTGTTTAAATAATCTCAAACAAAAAGAAAAATTAATTTAACAGTACAATAATCATGCTTATTATTCTCATTAAAAATATTAGAATCCATGTGCAGAGGCAATTAACTTTTTTAATCCCTCTTGATTTAATTTCAGGTGTGATACTCGACCTACACGCCGAGTTGTACAGAGATTCAGAAACTGATATTCAAGAGAATGATACATGTTATCTTCTCGTGCTGACTACAAATCTGGGTACAGTTAAGCTAGATATGGCAGATGATTATCAGCGTTACAAGATGTGGGCGACAACCATTAATCATATGTTAATGCTTTCTAGTTCCTTTACAAAATATGAACTTCAGCTCTGCAACAACTGAAGCTACTTTTGATTCTGATGAGCTACATTAATTTGCATATCTGTACTTTATATATTGTGTAATTACGAATCAGATTATAATATTACAGCTGGTACTTATTTACAAGTGATTTTTCACATGAAACTGAGAAATTGAGACTTGGGAATTTGAGCAAATAAGTGAGATGATGAAAATAACTTGATTGGTAAACAGTGATGAGCTTGAACGTGACTGCTTCTTCTTCAGCTTCATTAACTTGGAATTTGCTTTTCTAGTTTGTGTCACGACATGTGAATTTACAGCTGCAATGTGTGCATACTCTCAAATAGATCAAATACATTGACGACAATTATTTTAATCAAATCAACAGAAGCATCATGAAATTATAGAGAAGGTTTTGGAGTCAAATCAGAATAATGAACCATAGCCATTGTATTATTATTCTAAAACACACTGTAGATGCATAAACACCTACAGGAAACTTTGTCTTACAAGTGAATGAAGCTTACAAATTTGATACATTCTTTAAGTTGCCATGAAGAACTTTTCACGCTATATCCCAAAGTAGTCGGAGATGGTTCTGAGAACATTGACTTGCAATTTTAGTTTTAGAATTTGCTCAATAGATTTCAGCATCAAGGTTTCGACATCAACCTGCTCACACCCGGGAACGATCCTTCTCAGAGTACGAAGATTTCTTTGAACCGAAAACTTAACAAACTTCACCCTCTTTCTCACACTCGAGCATTGGTTTCTTTTATTCATGGAAAAAAGCAAGCTCTTCTAATGGAAACTGAAATTCAAAGTATAATCAAATGTTAAAGTTTTATGTTTCCAGGACAAAACTAGATGTTTATGTAGATGAGTGTGACACTATTGCAATGTAAAGCTAAAGATGGGGGAGATATGGAGCAATATGGCTGTAGAAGTCTTTTTCAGCTGTCATTATGTGCTTGTTGTCATGCACATCTGCTTGATGATAAGCTTTAGTCTTAGCTTTTCAGAAAATATGCCACAACACTTAAAACTACTATTGCTAAACAGAAAACCAATGAAAGGACTATAGAGGATGGTTCAGCAAGTTCTATTTTCCGAAGTTATTGGTTAATGCATTGGAGATATATTTGAAGTGATCAGATAGCAAGTAGTGGGCAATTCATGTTGCAAGACTTGTACGCAAGTATAGTTGGTGAACAGAGTTTGTTTGGTTAGTGGGGATGTTGTGTTATTCTTGTCTCCTGATCTAATTTCTCATCCTGTAATGTTCTTCCTTCTCCCTTTCTCAGAAAAAGACTGGTCAAGCCCATTTCGTATGTAGATCAACCATCCAATAACAAGGCTTTGTTCTGCTTCTATGTAGTTATCTACACCTGCTCAAAGCAAGGAGGCTGCATCTTGACAGGTCAAGTCTCTTTCGCTTGTGACAAACGTCGCAGCTCGAACTGCATCAAAAGGGGGCCGGCCTTGAGTTTATAAAGATGGGTATACCGTATCAACCTAATAGGTTAATCTACTAAGTTAATTACAAATGTCTGATCCGTGACATACCACAACTATGGAGCCTATTGTCTAGCCACGTACGTGATACTTTTGTTACAAGTTGTGGTCCTTGCACAACCTATCCCCCTTTAGGTGCCCAAATTGGCTGCACGTGGGTCTTACTTATTTCATATAACAAGAAGGGCTAGCTTGACATTGGCTTTTTGGCCGATTTACGAGACTTCAGCTTTCCAGGACCTGGCAAATCAGATGGTATGGATAAGCTGAGTCCTTTCGTTACGGGCAAGGAAAAATGAAACTGAACTGGATGTCAATATTATTAGGATTCAAAGAATGTAGGCAATGAGAGCCAAGTATGCCAACTTGCAAAAGCACCTGCTATCATTCCAGGTAAGTTTTGAGTTCACAGCATCAAGGATGAAAGTTGAATTATTACTGGTATTGAGCCAGAGCTGCGATGCCAGCAGATTTTCTTTTAAAAAAGCTGAAATACTCTTGATTCTTTTCACACATTGTTGATGAGATCACATAATTATAATGCTTAATTGACAAAGCATCATGAAATGTTCGTATATGACAAGAAAGATGAATCGTTAAGTCACCTGAATGATTATAGACTCGAAAATGGTCCAAAGGATTACAAAAGAGGGAACTTACAAAAAAGATAAACCTCTTCAGAGATATTTCCCACCGACTTTTAAAGCTCAAGAATAACCAATTTTTTATTCAGTTCAGGACTAACGTTCTCGCCCATCTAATCAGTTAATCTCCTCGAGTCTACCTGATTTATCTTGTCCATCTTCTTATTCACCATCTTTTTCCCCGAGTGACCTACTTCAGATGGTAACTTATTGCGTCTATCCCTCTTTATCTGTAGAGACCCACTTGCGTTGTGCTAATCCTAATCCATTTCTCACGAATTGAACTCTTGCTATTCAACCAACTTTTTACCTAAGGTGAGACCCTGATACTATTGTTAAAGGATGACTTGGCACCAAAGTCCAGCTGTTTTCTTACCAGCAGAGCCATCAAGGAGATGGGAGACTCTGTCAAACAATTCCCAGAATTCCAACATGGGTGGCAAAAAATGTTATATTGAAGGTAATTTGTTCATCAGAAAATAGTTGGCAATAAATATATATCTCTGATCACTAAAAAAGCGCCACCAAAGCAGAAACTGGATGTAGTATCAAACAAGAGGCATTTTCAAAAAATGCCTCAGTTAAATTATCTAAATCCGATTCCTTTGCTACTTGCTCTTGATGTTGTTTCCGTATAAGCAAAACCTACATTGTAACAGTTATGGATTTGAAGCTTTTCACATCAGTCTCTTCTGCTACTTAAAAAACAAACAGAGCATGAAAAACATTACACCATATAATTTTATCAAGTTCAAAATAACAGCACAAAAGTGAGCATAAGCTCCTTTACGAAATAAATCTGAATTCCTGATAAAAGTCAGCAGCAAAATAGGAACTCTTTAATAATAGAAATTATATTAACTAGTTAAACCTTACAATCATCTAATCCAAGATCGCAATGTACAGTCCGCTAGGGGAATCTTCTCAAGGCTCGCAAGTGTTACACTACCGGGTACATTTGTCAAAGACTACCAACTATCCAAAATTGCATTGTCATAAATAAATGGCAAACTCTTCAGGGGAGCAGAAATCAGAAAAGATCTTAAGAAAACAAAGGATAGATTAGATTCAAAAGTCAGTTGCAGATAGAACAACTGTTTGCCAGTCAAAGCATAAACAAGTACTGATGATTGAAGATCATGGTCCACCTTGAAGTAAGCATGGCAAAATCTATGTACCTGGCATGACAATATGATTTAGTTCAAGGAAGAATTAGCTAAAGTTGAGAATGACTTTAACAAAAATAATAATGACAAAATTATTCTTAGAAGTGGTAGTGTGTACCTCTCTGAAGTTACATGATTTAAGTAAATCCCTCAATAATCTTTCCTCAGAACCAAATAATACAACATGACTTGGTAGAGACCCATTTTTTGCAATTTCTGATGTAAAACCAATGAGATCATCCATCATGAAACAGTCTGACTTATCTAGGATTCCTTTTTCTTCGCTGTTAAACAAAAAGAGAGAGGAGAGAGAGAGAGAGAAACCAAAACTAATAAGGCAATTGCACACAAAGACTGCATTAACAGAATACCCAAGCCGAAAAGACAATTTTCAGACCTAGGTGAGCAGTCCAGAAAAAGCATGGGCAGGTTGCAAGGCAGAATGGAGTAGTAAGGAGTGGTGTGACAGGGCATTAGGAACAGGATACTTTTCACTTTCTCATTCGTAGCTTCTTTAGATAGATAGTTCATTACATCTTCAGTTCCTCTCTGTCAAACACATTTGAAGGTAAGCATCAGCCAAAAGAAAAATATAATTCTTTCCAGTAACTTTTACATAATTACAGTTATGGAAAAAAAGATAGAAAATGAGAAAAATGATTTAAAATTCTAGTCAACCAACTTTGAAAAGGAGAATGAACACAATGTCATGCAAGTAATCAAGCATGTTACGTTGTTGTATCTAATTAGGAAACGAATAAGCTAGTTAATTTACCTGATGAGCCAAACTCATTTACAAAGCCATTGGAATGTTGGTAGCAAGCAAGAAGAAGATGGCAACTCAAGCTTAGAAAACCATTTGTCACGACTATTTATGGGGCCTTTCCTTTTACTATCTAAATGGTCAAATTTTTCCATCACTGCTAATGAATATCCAGAAAACATCATAGCTATCGGAAGCACGGGAAGGACAAACCTGTACATGATAACTAATTAAAGTATAGCCTTTATAACTAAGACCAACATTCCAACATATTTTCATTTGCGTATCCTCACAAATAGAGCTATTTGCATAGAGGTTGTGGTTACCTGAATTCCTTGTAACCTAATTCACTGTAAAGTCCTAAAATCCATGCAATCAGGCCCGAAAGCTTCCAGCATTTAGACTTGATGATGCCAGCTATGGAAAATAGAAAGAAAGTGAAGAGCATGACTGTAGATCCCTGGGTGAAGTACCAGTGTCACTTGTGAGTTCCATAATAATCTCCTCCTTGAGAAATAAAATTGAACTTTAGAAATACATCAACTGATCCAATAAACATACAAGTCTGAGCACCAGGACCCTGATATCATCAGTGAAAGTGTAAGGAATCAAGAAAGGTAACACCCACAATGTGCACGAGTATTGCTCTTTTAGGTGTGTTACATGGTTAGCAGCACACCACACAGATACCATGATGCAACTACTATTGGTGTGTGTGTGTGGTGTGTGTGTGTGCTAAAACTCCATCTGCAAAAAAATAATCAATTTCTGCAGAAGTAGAATGCTTGATACCATTTCATATCCAACCATAATGCAAGTCCACATACTTCAGCAAAAGTCTAAACCAAGTGCGTGAGATGGATTGTGAAAGTTTAAATAATCTGTAAAGAAACACAAAATTGAATGAGATTTTCATTCCCCATTTTCTAGAGCATTGATATCCAGGAATTATCACTGATTACAATCCCAGAAAACACTTATGATCCTAACAATAAGAAAAATAAAAAGAACAAACATGTATAGATGAGGAAATAGAAGAAAATGTTTAGCACATAAGCTTTCATTAGGAGTGTTGAAAAAATGCATTTAAAGATGCTAGAAATTGCATGTTTTAGAATTATCCATATCAGAAAGCTATCCTTTAGCACATCAATATCAAAGCATTCAGCTTCAATACAGTTTTATTCAAATTCACCAGACATTTAAGATTCCATTCAAATGCAGAAATATGAGGCATGGATAAAAGAATCAAAAAATTGAAAACAATTAAACATAGGCCAATGAATGCGGATATATGCATAACTACCCACCCAATAGGAGCCATGCCTAGAAAATTAATTTTCAGCCTATCATGCGTACAAGCAGTTCAAGAAGCCCAACACATACCCATATCATAACACTTATTGGTCGAATGGCACAAGCTAATGCTGCCACAGCCAAATCCCACGTCGTTGGAACAGAAGGAACTTTGTTGGAAGAAGATCTCATACAGGGCCAATAGTACAGACCCACAAGGGTAAGAACAGTCTCCAAACTATTTGAAAAAGTACGATTGAAACAGAAAAACATGAACCAATTTGCCAATTGCGAAAACAACTGCATTAAAGTCAAGTACGTCAACTGTCATCAATGTCGCTATGGACATTACAGTACCTTGCATTTCTAACATGTGATGATAAGTTCTGACACGAAATGGCAGTAAAATATAAAAAATAAGAATAGCATAATCCGGTAAGAACATGTAACAGAAGGATACTGCCCATGTTGCAACACGGTCACCAAAGACTACAGGAGAAAATTTGTACAAGTCACCAACCGCAGAAAATAAGGACCGCAGCAACTATGGAGACTTCATCTACAGAGCATTCAACAAACGGCAACTTCCCATAACAAATTGAACAACAGCAACTTGTGCAACTTCTCAGTCGCTCAAAAGACAACCCATGTACATCTTTTAAATGTACCCACATTCTGTTCTGAGTGCACATTGTTCACCTCACTTGTCGATTCACGTCCACTGTATAGCATTCTAAATACAGTCTACATTCACGACTGACAATACTAAAAATGGCCATGTGTTGTTTTGATGGAACGCCCATCACAAAATGCGTCCAGTATAGAGTCTGGGAGCCTACTTGGTGGTGCTGACAAGCCCCAGATATTCTTTGAATACACCTACTGCGCCCCTTTTATTAATACTAAATTCTCCCGGACAATCCTAAATAGACCCACAATACTCTAAATATAGCCCATGCATAACTTTTTTAAATTCTAAATATACCTACCATATTTTCTGTATGCACTCTACTCAGCTCACGTACATTCTATTCTTAATACACTCCTCCAGCCCTTTCACTGATCTACATTCATCTCATCAGTACAGACTTTGTAGCCCACTAACGGATGCTAATGGCCCATTCTATTCTTAATACACCCCGTCCAGCCCTTTCCATCATTTACTTTCACCCACATAAGATTCTGAGTGCACAAAAAAGGGTAAGTAGGTATTTTGTAAACGCCCACCCATAATTCTGAATAGACTCCTTGATCCGTTTTCATTACTTCTATTTTCACTCACGTTAGATTCTGAGTGTATCCCCGCCACAACACCTACGGATCTCAATTCTAAACAAGAGAAAATGCCTTGTTAACATCAGCCGTTAGTGTTGTTACTTGTTAGTCCTTGGTATTCCCAAGTTTTCTTTGTCTATATTTATTGCAATAGCAACAGCCTGTAATCACACTCGTCTTTACTCCGCAACTTTTGCTCAGTTTGAAAGAGAGAAAATTGAAAGATAATTAATGACCAGTTGTCGGCATTTCAAATTCAATTTGCCCTCTTCACCTTTTCCCTTTCTTCTCCGAAGATAGATCAGACTTTGAATGAAAATCATTCAACTCACTGTGCGAAGATTCAATAGTTTGTTATATATATGGTTATGAAAACTCCGGTTTTTATAATATATAACGTCACACTTATAACGAAATCTGATTCCATCAACCCATTTAACCATTGTGGAGAAAGAATTACCATTGGTATCTTCCTGTAGTTATCTGATGATAAATGCTAAAAAGTAACATGTGAGAAGATAAATGCAAGAAGTGGTTCGAAGATTTTTCCATGCAATTTTTTTTGGGACATCAATATATGGGCTTAAGTTGAGTCTTCATCTCATTTATATATATTAATGGTTGTAATCTACCCGTTACCTAACAAAAGATATTTTCAAAGCTGTGATTATGAAAGCACAAGCAGGTATTTCTTTCAGGTTAAGAGACAGATTCATTTAAGATGAAAAGGATATGCAAGGTCTAGGCCAGTAGCTTCTAAACTCAAAGAAACTGTAAGAATCTAAATTCTATTGATTTTTTGGGGCCACGGAAAACAAGAAAAGGTGAAACGTAACATAAGAATAGTAAGCGGACAACCAGGACAGAGAAATCAAACTTTCAATACCTCATAGGCTGTGAAAAGACAAGCATTTTATTGTGAGAATGCAACAATTCTGTATTTAGCTTTCTTTTCTTTTCTACTCCTACTGCATATCATCCAAATTTTCCTTCCACAATGAAGACATTATAAGAAAACTTCCTGGAAAAATAATAAGCTAAATATTCGGAGTAAAGGATGAATGAACAACCTTGTTCTGCCTCCCTGTAAGCCAAAGCAGAGTCCTCCTTGCAAAAGATGGTGTCTTCGTCTGTAAATCCGAACCACCACGGCCCTGATTTTCTTCATCACACCCTATTTCACTTCCTCCATTTGCCCACCTGCCAATGCCCATCGCAGATATTGTCCTACTAGCACCACCAGCATTGTCATTCTTTGATTTCAAATCACCACCATCAGCAGCCACAACAGCATTTCTGTTGACTGGAAATCGGAATGAGAAAGCCCTCCTCGATGATTCTTCCGGCAAAATCTGCTTCTTCTCCTTGCCTCGAAGCCAAATTTTCGATATCGAGAAACTATCTTTCCTGCTCCTCCCAACAGCATTGCCCTTTCTTGTACTAATATTGTCAGCACTACAACTGGCGTCAATGTTCCTGATTGCATCAAATCCATTGAATCCTCTTCTTGATTCACAATCACATTCAGACATTGCCAGCCTGTGACCAGGCTTTAATGGCAAAGAAGGCTTCTTGCTAGACTGTTTCTTTACTGGTGTTTTAATCGGTACTTGCAATAATGAATTCTCATCCATTACATACTCAAAAGACCCCATAGAGAAACATCTCCTTGCATCAATATTACTGTTACTACTACTTTCACCAACATCCAGATTTCTATACTTTCCTAGCTTAACAGGCAAAACTTTTTCACCTGAATCTACCATTGTTGTAGGTACTGCTGCTAATTGCATCTTCTTTTGCTAAAATTTCACAAGATTTATGTGTAGAATCAATACGGGATGAACCAAATTCACTATCTCCACGACAACCCAAAAGGGAATTTGTTCTTATAACTGAACTGGTTCTGCCCAGATTATCTCTATCACCAAAAATATCCCTTGAGCTCTCACTCCCAGATTCAAGAACAAGAACAATGGGTGAGCAGCTATGGTTTGATGAGAAATCAGGGATCAAGCTAGTTCTGCATAAAGGGCAAGTGGAATGCGACAAAAGCCATGTGTCTATACACTCCATGTGGAACGCATGGCTGCATTTTGGCAACAATCTGAGCTCATCTTCAGGCTCAAACTCACATAAACAAACAGCACAATCAAATTGATTCTTGAGCCCTATAATTGCTTTGTAGTAGAACACAGGTAAAGTGTCGATAAAAGATTGGTCAACACCAGCATCATGAAGATGAAAAAGTTGCTGCAATTGCCCTTGAAGTGCAGTTACATTATCTAAATCTTCTGGGTCTCTAGTGGGTGGTCTCAAAAGAAACCTTACTAAAAGATGAAGCAAACCAGAAACAAAGAAAATGATAGCGAGAATTATAATGATAAGCAGAATACTTGGATTGACCCTATTGTTCAAATTGAAACCATCATTTTCATTTTGTGGAGCAGGAGGTGACTGAGAGAAAACGTATGGTTGTAATGAAGGAGAAAGATCCGCGCTTTCCTTGATTTCAAGGAAAAACCAGGCCATATTTTGTAAATAGAGATGGAAGAAAACTCACCAAGATTGCAGCTTTAGATTGAATTGTACGATATCAAGCAAAACCAGAGATGCTCAGAAGAAGTTTCCAACCTTAGCATCATGTGGGCATATGGGATACATGCTGGCCGTTTCATAAAAACTAAATTTTTAGCACTGCAATAGGAAACTGCAAGTCAAATGACCACAAAGACGGAGAGAGAGAGAGTACAGGGAGAGAATTGAATGTGAATTTAAAAGGTTGATATAAATGGTAACAAAAGTTGAGCTTTCAAAAAAATGAAGACCAGCAACCAATAAATCTACCAACAGTACAGAAAAATAAATTGAGTTCAACTCTCACTAGCTTTTTAGCTACCAAAACCTTCACCGTCGACACCATTAATACACCATGATAAATATTTACATATATAATTTCTAAAAACATTTTCTTTTCTTTTTTTTGGCGATGATGACTTTTTAGTAACAGATTCATCAAATACAAGGTTCTTCTCTTCTGGGTTGACTTCCAAGAAACCATTTGCTGATCTACAGCAACCACGATGCTCAATAATTCCCACATACTAAAATATTCGATGTAAATCAGAAAACAAATACAGTTTTCCAAATTAAAAAAATGTATCAATTTCCTTTTTTTAATTTAATTTTTAACACTCTTTTGTATTCTGATCACATTCTTTACTGATCTACTAGTTCTATTCCACTTACATCCTGATAGACAAAGTGCCAGAGATTACTCCTTTCCTGCGGGTAAGGACAAAAACAGACAGATGAATGTTACAAAGTCTACGGAAAGAAGAACATTTGGAGAGCTTACGCAAGAAAAAGAGAGAAAGCGTAGGATACGGAGCTTTTTCTGGCGATTCAAAAGAGAAGCAGTTAACTAATGGAAGCTTTTTCTCTTTATTTTATTTTATTTTTTTTTCTTAGCTTTACTACTGCTTTTTGGGATGTCTTAAAAAACCACTTTGAATGAACCAAACACCTGAATGGAAGAAGTGCTTTTTCTTGATGTTCTCTCCTTTATGTCTCCTTTGTAAAGGAGTAATTATTTTAGATTTGGTGCTCTTTAAAAATGTGATGCATCAATTTGAATCGTGGTTGGCACTAAACTTTCATTTTTGCTTTTAGGGTAAAACATTCTCCATTGCTAAGTGATTTGCCATACTTTTTGGAAATTTGAAACTAAGTGATTCAAATATAAGAATTTAATTGCTTTCCAATCTGAGTAAGATAGCAAAGAAGGAAGAATTTGCTCTCACAGGTATTAAATTGCAGTAAGGCTTCACTTGTAAAATTATTCAAGGGTTGATTTCGAAGTGGGATACATGACAATTATATAATGAATTAAGGGTAAGAAGCATTGTCATCCAATAGATAATATCTGAATATTTGTCACTTTCATAACTCTGTGGGTCACGCGTGCATTGATTGAGGAAATCATGAAACGAAGAGAGTAACAAGAACATCACCATAAAATTACATCATCTCCAAGAAAACTCTAATTACGGTGGAGATTATAAGCTTAAGTTTAGGAATTTATGCAGAACGCGTGTATTCATGCCTTATTACTACAATTCAAATCATAACATATGGGTTGGTGAAGATTGTTTGAAACACCAATCCCCAGATCCGAATTAACTATAGACTGGTAGAAAAATGCATTCTTCAACAATTTTGAAATGTTTTGCTTCACGTGATTCACGATCTCTTCAAAACTTCATAGATTTTACCATAAATTGATTCTCCATCAAAATGGAAGTGCATGCATGCATGCATTCACTGCAAAAGGGTTGCCTACAAATATTCTAATGTAAAAAATGTGTTTTATATTCAATGAGAGACAGACAACAAAATTTTGGCAATCTCCAGCCAGCGTTGACAATGAAGCTGTGTTTGGCTGGCTCATTTTCCAGCGTTGACAATGTGCTCAGTTTACGCACTATGCCTAAACCCTTTGACAATTTTGGGCACTATAATATGTATTACGAAAACAAATGCATGTACATCGTTCAATATAAAACATTAAAACTGCAAGCTGGTCTTTTCTTTTTGGCTGTTTATCACCTTCTCCTCCATAGTTTAGAAGATTTATGGGAAACGATGAAGTTTTGTTGACATTGCTTCATCATAGTCAACTTCTGGGAAACGATGAAGTTTGGTTAACATTGCTTCATCATGGTCAACTATACCTTATACTATAGGGTGTTTGCCTTCAAATCTTTTTTAAGACTATGATATATTCTTGCAATAATGCTTATATATGCTGCAAATACTTGATTACCATTCTATGCTTTTAAGAATTATTATTTTTTTAATAAATTTAGGATGGTTTTTGAAAAATAAAATACTTTCGTGTATAACAATGATTTAGTGTTTATTATTATATATTTATATTACATAATATTGTTGAAAGATTGTAATACAAAAATAAAATTATTCTAAACTTTTTTTGACATTTATTATAATTTAGTACAAAATTAAGACAATAAATTTAAATACCTCGTGTAGAGATTAGAAAATTGTTAGCATTCACGATATTTATATTAAATATTATAAATTTTCAATAAGTGTTAATAATTTTTTTTTATTGAGAGCACATTAAATAATAAAAAATATTTTAATGTAAATTAATTAGATGTCAAAATTGAACGTTAAACTAATAATATATTATTATTGTAATAATAATACATTTGTAATATTAATATTGGCTCGATATGTATAATAATGTCGTCGAATATTGACATATAGCAAAAATATTTGTTGAGTTTATTAGACTTGTTCTTTTTTCTTTTACCTTGCAAATGGTCTTATTTGAAATATTGCATTAGATAACTAATCAGTGTATTATATTGAAATGAAAATGGTTTTAACATTCATTCCATCTTCAATGGCAAAATAATTGCAAATCGACCAATGTAAAATGCTACGAAGGTTTCAATTTTCCTTTCTGTTTACCAATATAATTGTTTGAGTCAATGAAATCATATGAATAATTGACTTACCATTTTTCACAATATTATTGTAAAAATGTCAAAACTAGATACGAATTAGGTAAATTTAGAGGAATAAGAGACTTCTTTTGTGTGGAAAAGAGAGGACTATGCATAACTAATCCAATCCATCACCAACTCCTTTTGTCTCATTTGGTCTTAATGTCAAAGTTTAGTGTTATGATTTACCAAATTATAAAATGTCAAAGTTTTGAAAAAACAATTGTCATAGACACCTACTTTTTGTTTATTGTTTAAATAAGAAAATAAATTACTAAAGACACCCCAAATTTAAAATGAAAAAAGATGTTGTAAAGACTATACAAAGAGATTTAGAAACCCCATGTGCATGATCCCAATAACCAAAAGTATAGCCTTTTTGGTTTGAAATTGGGATCTGTCGAGTTTTAATCACCTCAATGATTCCAAATATTTCTAAAAATAAAATATAAAAAATCATTTCAAAAGTTTTTCCCTTCTCAAGATCTTGATACTATTTTTTTAAGGTACACATTATTTTTAAAACATTAGAATCATCTCATTCTCATTCCCACATCTCACTTCACTTCACACCTCTATATATATATGTGTGTGTGTGTGTGTGAGAGAAAAGATCGAGAGCACTTTAATTTCATATATTTTTTTGTATAATTTTTTAATCATTAGATTAATATACTTTTAATAATTAAAATTTAATTTAATTTATATACTTAATACATATAATATATTTAATATTAATCATTGAAAATACGTTGGTTTAATAGTTGAGAAATTAATATAAAAATTGTATAAAATTAAGGGATTTTCAATCTTCTATACATATAAAACGAGAGAGAATCGACAATAAATTAATTTTATATAATTTTTTTTACAATAATTTCATACATGTTAGATTAATACATTTTTAATAGTTGACATTAAATCTATTTATATAATTAAAATATTATAATTAATGTAAATGCATAATATAATTTCAACAATTAAAATAAAATTAATCCAACAATATGTAAATGATGAAAAAAATTGTATAAAAAAATTAAGACTCTTGATCTTAACTATTTCTTTTGATATATTATATATATATATTATTAAAAAAAGTTATGTTACAGGTGGTTCGGAAAGGGATCAATTCAACTTGGACCACCATGTTGATCCACCAACATATATCAAACTATGATAATTACTATTAAAGTCCATATATTTCTTTAGACACCCCCACCCAAGGGTGAAAATAAAGTGGGGTGGGTACGTAGTAATACGCTTCTTTTTTTTTCGCCCAATTTGGAATATTTTCGCAATGGCCAATTCTTATGGCCCAATACATATATCTCCATGAAGGTAGCTTCTAAGTTCACCCCTTGTCAAACTCCATGAATGTTTTGGGAAATTAGTGGGTGCTAATAACACTACACGATTTTTTTGATTGGTTATATATTTAAATATTTTTAATTATATATTAATTATTTTAAATATTTTATAAATTATTTTAAATTTTATATTAAAATTTATTTTTTCATGTTAAATTATTTGTAAAAGAATGTGCGGTACGCTGACTGAATGTTAGCCGTTCCCTTTAAATCTTGTTACTTGCATCAAAATTTGGGTCTGTAGTTTGTTAAGTGAACCTTCTTTAGAATAATAATAAGTAATTAGCAAACCTTAATTACATTTATTGTTGTAATTAGCACAGAAAAGGAATAGATTCCGGAGGCCCACTACAGAGGCAGACAACACATATTGTTACTAATTATTCTTCATTAACATGCTTCATTGATTAACATGTTTCCTACTTTAATCGCTGGCGGCTTTTTATGATTATATTTTTTTTTATTGTCAAACAAATACAACTGAATTGGGTATTTGTTTTAATTATTTATTTTCAGATTGCTGTTTTCTCTGGCATTCTTCAACAAATTAAGCTTAATTTATGCTTTGCATGTTAAATCATGCAGTTACACTGAATTGCAGAATAAAAGAAAAATTACAGAAGAATTTTAAAGAGCTGGCTTTGTATTATTACAGCCTGTATAACTATGGCTGATGATTTATGAAATTTCCCTCCAGAGACAGCGACAGAGAAACAAAGGCAACTGGCAACTATCCAAGTTGACAGCAAATGCTAATAACATTCAATGAGGGAGACACAAGCTTCTTTTACAGGTTTTTATATTTGTCGGTTGAGGTTTACAATGACTGGTAGCTGTCTTGAATTAATTATGCTCCACCTCCTCTTTCATTTCTTCCACTGATTTCATTTTTTTACCCCTTCTGTTTCTTATATTTGGCAAATTTCTGTTAATTAGTTCCATTTTTAGCTCGTGCTGACATATTGTAATTGTACATTTTTTGTTGATTCTTTTC
Organism: Xylocarpus granatum; assembly: GCA_019650275.1. NCBI lineage: Eukaryota > Viridiplantae > Streptophyta > Magnoliopsida > Sapindales > Meliaceae > Xylocarpus > Xylocarpus granatum. The sequence goes on along the minus strand of BNST01002624.1, from coordinate 56,712 downwards.
TTGGTCAAAACCATTGTAAATCCTTATCAGAGGTTCCTAACATTAAGACATTTGACCCAGATACTGGAGAGTTTTTGGTTTGTTGAGGTATGTTTTGACGTGGATATTGCATGATTAGATTTTTGATGAATATTTTGAAGTGGGTGTTCTAGTTTTTGGTTCTTGAAGAGAAATCTGCAACTGGATGTGAGAGGTTTTGATCAAAATTTGGGATTCGTTGGTGATTGAATTGAATAGAGCTCTTTCATAGAGAGATTTGGATTTGTTTTTTTTTCCGTATGTTTGTTAGGTTTTCTCTGAGCTCACGAGACCTTTAACTAATCTGGAAATCAGTCACATCAAAGATTAAACTTTTAATGCGTAGTTAAAAATGGAGTGGTTCGATTCTTCATTATCTGTATGGAATTGACATGAGCCAGAACTTCTCCCTCTTTCAATCTCAATAAGCATCAGAGCTGGTGAGATTCTAACAGTTACAGCCAAAAATTCTTATGGAATTTTGTGAGAGGCTTTGTTCTTGGTTGATACTTGTTTGGTAGATACGGGGAACTTTATCTGCAAAAGGGGATTACTTTGCTCTTTTTGGCATTATCTCGGCACAGTTGTTGGATTGCTTTGAGGTTGAAAGGATCAAAGGACTTCTGAAGTGTTCCAATCATCAGTATTCAGAGACTTTGTGCCCAGAAACCTATTTGGTTTTACTACAATGAAATTTCTGAGCGTTGTGGGGAATTCCTTCGGTTGTTCGGCTTCTGGGGAACGTTTAGTTTCAGCTGCAAGAGATGGTGATCTTCAAGAAGCCAAGGCTTTATTGGAATACAATCCAAGACTGGTGAGGTACTCCACTTTTGGTGTTCGAAATTCACCTCTCCATTATTCTGCAGCTCAGGGCCACCATGAGGTATTGAATACTTAAATGTAAGCTAGAAAATATTATCTTTTGTGATTAATTGCATCTTCTCTATTACAAGTTGTAATTCATTAAGGCATTGATTTATTTTCCTCTTCCTTTCTTTAGATAGTTTCTCTCTTAATCGAATCAGGGGTTGATATTAATCTCAGGAATTATCGTGGTCAGGTACAACAAGTTCTATGACTTGCTGAAATTTTAGTTTAACTGATTGACTGTTGATTGTGATGTCATTTTTCTATCAATATTCCATCTTGTTTCACATGCACATGGTTTCAAGTTATTAAAACGTTGCTTTACTTAGGAATTTTAAATCACTTTATCATTTCCATGGATGGTTGAGAATTGTGTTTATCATATTGGTGAACAGACTGCTTTGATGCAAACTTGTCAACATGGTCACTGGGAAGTTGTTTTGACCCTGATTCTTTATAAAGCCAATGTAAGACATTTACCATTGACTTTGTTTTCCTAGATAGAGTAGTTTAAAGATTTGCAGATAACATTATAAATTTCTGCAAATCGGGTTTTAGATTCACAGAGCAGATTATCTTAATGGGGGTACTGCACTCCACTTGGCTGCTTTAAATGGCCACTCGCGATGTATCCGGCTGCTGCTTGCAGATTATATTCCTAGCATTCCCAATCTCCGGAGCAGGTTAAGGAAAAAGCCGACCAAGGATGATACCATATTAGAATTTGATGAAAGGTATTTTCATCTTAAAGTCCTCTTTCACTTAAGGTGATCCTCCTTGTGTTTTTTTTAGCTTTTGTTTATTTATTCTGTCGTTTTGCTCGCACCAGTGCTCTCCGTGGGGTAATTAATAGACCTGCTGATGGAGGCATAACTGCTCTGCATATGGCAGCCCTGAATGGACATGTTGAAAGTGTACATTTACTCTTGGAATTAGGAGCTTCCGTATCTGAGGTCACTGTGGAAGATGGAACTACCATTGATCTAATTGGTAATTCCTTTGTCTTCCACCTTTATGAGTAATGATCTTTGTCCAATTATTGGACAGCTTTGCAATTAGCTTTAGAATTGAATTTTTCCTGAATTCTGTTCTTGCTCCTCCCCTCTCTTCTCACCCTCTTTCCTTCATTCCTTCTTGATAAATAAAGCTTCAAGTTCTAAACTCTTATGGTTGCTCATTCTTTTCATCAATAATTCTATGCCATGTCTATTTCGGTATTATGAGCAAATTCACTGCCTTACATCAATTTTACCTAAAGCTGTAGCAAATAGGAAGAATTGTCCTTGATCCTGTTGCACATTCTTCTGCAGAAGTATTTTTCTGTTCATTTCTAAATCTTTAGTGGTTGATCAACGGAAGCATTAAATATGACATATCAATTTTATGTTTAATTTGGAATGCATGAAATATTACCAGGTTTTAAGGATATTGGGAAAGTAAACATCGGATGTGTTTACTGATCTAATATTCCTTTAATGAAAACGTATCTGCCATTTTGCTATTTGGGAAAGCAACTGCTCATTTTTACTTCGTGTGATTTAATCCCTTAAAATTCAATAATTGCTCCTTTATACTTCCAATATATTCTCATGTTCCAGAATGCTCTGTTCGCTCCATGGTCACCTCTATAATAGTGTATGTCTGCGTCAATTGCAGGTGCTGGAAGCACCCCCCTTCATTATGCTGCATGTGGTGGAAATGCACAATGTTGTCAAGTATGTTTATTTGACTAATATCTGAATTTTGATTTTGCTGCCATATTTATGCTGAAGTTTTGCAATTTCTGTATGTACTGGGGTCCAGATTTTGATTGCCATGGGTGCGTGTTTGACTGCTGAAAATGCAAATGGGTATGAATTTCTTGTATTCTCTGCTTCTCTACTATTTAAAATGCATTATTTCTATGTTTTAGATTTCCCTTGGCGTGTTTTGTTCATTTAGCAACGACTTTGTGTTTCATTTAAGTTTCTTGTACCACTCGTTTTCTTCAATTACCTTAGTTTTGCGTGTTTGCATGTCTATGTGGGGAAAATGGGAAAGGGGTGAGGTTTATATTCTAGGAACTTTTGAACCCGTTGAAGATTAATGGCACTGTATTCTACACTGTGGAACAGAACACCCTTTACTCCTAATCATTGCTTCTGGTTGGAACCACATAGCTCTAATGGTTAAAACTGTACTCGCGATCTAATAGAAGTGGACAAAATAGGAGACACGATGAAGACCATTCAATGGTGCAGTGAATTATGATTGTAGGACTGAAAGCATGTGATGAAATCAAAACCAAACTTGCACAAGTGAGAACCAAGATTCTTCAATTCTTATGTTTTCACAAACTGGATCTACTTTATTAGAATTAATTATTTGTGTTATTCTAAATGGTGAATATTAAGATGAGCTCATAATCAACACTTACATCACCAAAGGAAAACAGAGAAAATGGTGGTGGCTCATGATTATTCCAAACCTTTCATTACATTGAGGGGATGAAATTAGCTCAAAGAAGATGTGATGCTTGTGTAAATGTATAACCTCAAACTCTTTGCTATTATATGGTTTCTATATTTCTGTTAATTGTTTTTCGCTTTTTAATGCTTGAGTGAATACATTTTAACTCTTAGAAAGATCAATTTGATTGATTCTAGTAGTTTAACCCATAATCTTTCCTAACACAATAACTAATAAAATTTCTAATAAATAAATCTTAATTTATCATCTAAGCTTATCTTTTTGAAACATCATGGAACTTGCTATGTAGTAGTTTCTGGATGCTTCATGATTTTGACACCGTCTCAATATATCTCCAATACAAAGGGAGGAATGGGATTTAAGAGGCAGAGGATTTGCATTCTCAAGTCTAACAGTGACTGCTCTTTCAGTGTATAGTTTATCATACAATTTTTGGCCTGAGATATAAACTTGTTGCAAAGTTTTTATTCTATTTTGAATTCATTATATTTTTTATTTTGATTTCATTTTGATTTGGGAAATCAGAACTATTCCTCCGGATCATATAAAAACAGATGCATGAATTGTTGGTTAAGGTATAGATGTTGAGTCCCGCTAATGCTTATATTTGTTCTAGATGGACTCCTTTGATGGTTGCACACTCATGGCATAGAACTGGTCTCGAGGATATTCTGAGCATGCGGCCTGAACACCAATACGAGATTCTTCCTTCACAATATCTAGCTCTTCCACTGATGAGTATTGTCAAAATTGCTAGGTGAGTAAAACTTTGCCTTACTCTTTTTCACTGCACTGACTGTGTTATGCTCTTTGTATATTAGGAATACTTTATTGAATTTCTTTGTCAGATGTGTTTATTGGATACAAATATTTGGTGCATCCTATGTACATGTATCTTGTAACTCTTCTTTTTTTAGCTGTTCTGTGAAGTTACTACAAAATTCTTGCAGGGAGGTTTTCTTTAATATGTGCTACTTTCCCAACCCTATGTCTGCAATAACTAATTCAATGTTCCAACCACATAATCTGAGGCGTATCCTCTCGCACAATGTGCATCAGCTGTGTGAATTACATGCACTGATGAAAATAAAGCTGTCTGGTTTTGCTTGTAGTTTAAAATCTTCTGTTTCACCGCAGTCTAACAATAATTCTTAATATTTTTCTCTCTCAGAAACAGACACACAAACACAAAGCTAATGTACCATAACAGTTTAATAATGCAATTTAGCGCGTACATAGTATGTAAAAAGGATTAGTCACTCGTTAGATTTATTGACTCTTATCTTATATTTTATCATGTGCATAGAATGTGGATGGAGGTTACATGTTAGATTTATTTACTGTCTTATATTTTATCACATGCAGAGAATGTGGATGGAGGCATACTGATTTATCAACAAGCCAAGATCCTTGTGTTGTTTGTTTGGAAAGAAAGTGCACAGTAGCTGCAGAAGGTATATTACCTATAGAAATATAATTTTCATTAGCTGTTATTTGTCATTCATTCAGTTAAACAGTACAGATGGATAGTTATGAGAAAAGAAAATTTGTATATAGAGGATCTTGAATATTTGTCATCCAGGATTTAGATGAAATAATTTTTTAGTAACCAATTACAGCACACATACTCATGTCACATGCAGATTTATCTCATACAGAACTCAATAGTTTTGTTTTAAACTTCTGTGAACTGGACAGAGCCATGTTTGTATAAATCATCTGGCAATGTAGACAAATGATACTTAATTTCAACGGATGCAGGTTGTGATCATGAGTTCTGTACACAGTGTGCTCTATATCTCTGCTCTACAAGCAGTTCCTCGAGTGTCGCTAAAGGCCCTCTTGGCTCAATTCCTTGCCCACTCTGCCGACACGGCACAGTATCATTCGAGAAGCTTCCGGGGACAAGACCCATTAAGGACATTCCAAGAACAAGTTTGTCCCTGGCGTTTTGCACTTGTTCTGGTGAAGTAGAAGATTCCTCCTCTATAACAACAGCACTTCGAAAGCCTGATCTCCGCTGCACCCAAATTTCCCCGCTCAATTCTTCTTTCCGCAGCCTAAGTTGCCAGAAGTTCCCAACAATAAAACTCAACTCCAGCCTTTGCATGGGAGATCCGGAAACTAGCTCTTCTTTGGTTCCGTGGAACCGGAACATGCGAAGCCCCTTGATTCGATGCTCGAGAACAAACTATAGGCGTTCAGTTTCAAACACAGAAGGAAGAAGATCATGGTTCTCTGCACTCAATAAATGTGTAATTACAGGCAGTGGATGCTAAATTTTTGGATTTCGTTTTCCTTATTCATTGATCAATTCTCATTTTTTTTTGGTAATCTTTATTTTTGTCCATCTAAAATATTAATGGTGCAATCTCTTTATCACAATGAATATTGGGTTTGTAAATATGAATAATTTTTTCTGCTGTTTCTCGGAATGAAGATGGAATTTCATTCACACCTCACAATTGTTTTAGAAAATGACACCACTTATTCAAGCAAGCCCCGCGCTCAATACAGAAGCACTTCTATTCACATCCTATAAGAATGATCAAAAAAACTTCTTTTTCTTGTGGACATGCCCCAAGCCAAGAGACAGTAACAAAATTGAAAAGTTGATCTTCGCTCTCCACCTCCCAACTGAAAAATCATTGACACTGCCCCCACCCATGTATTGTTCAAGCTCATCGTTCAAACACCAAATTAGACAGTAATTCTGTAAAATTTAAGTATCCATGACAGCGTAAATGAAGCTGGAATCGAGAAAGACAGAGAAAGAGAGCATTAATTTACCACCTGGCTTCAGCCTCTGAAAATTGTAAAGATCATCATGCACGCAGCGGCATGTTCATTTTTTTGTCTTACGTCGGATTTCTACTACGAACTCAAAGATCTGAATAATATTATCTTATTTGCTTCGCTTGACAACGTACTGTCACATCACAAAACTTGTGATGGTTGTCTTTCGGCCAGTGAAACATGAGTAACTGCACCCTTGCATCTCCTTGCTTCAAAAGATAAGCAATAAAAGTAGCCGAGAAAAACCCTAGCTGGGTGCTACTCTTAACGCAAAAGGGGTACAGTTGGGAAAATATAGAGGGAATCTATCAGAAGAACAGAATCTATCTGGGAAAGTGTTTTATTTCCAGCAAAGCTGTTTTTTTGTTTTTACTCAGCCAAGAGAGAGAATCTTTGGCAGTCTTATCTCTCACATTGGGTTTGTGCGTTCTCATAAGTCATTCCAAGTCTCATCTCTTTGTTTTAGAAATTGATATTTCACCTTAGAAATTAAAGATGGTTAAAGAATTTCAAAGGCTTCAAGTCATGTTTTAATGGATGAAATGCTTCGCCTTATTATGACATCACACGTTAACTTAAAACTCATGAATCAGGTGACTTCTTACACTATAAAATTTTAAGTAGTTGAATGCATATTTTCAGAAACTTATTTTGGCACAACATAATCTTACAATGCCGCACGAATAAAATTGAAGCATTGGGTTAATAACGCGATGTTAGAATGCAAGCAATCATTTGGTTTAACTTATTTTTGGGAAGATAATTCAGTTACAGCGGCTCTCGTTAATGATGGCTTGCATTTTCCTTTCTGTAGTGGTGCAATGATACTCCAAAGGATGGAGCACTCCTTCACAAAATTCTTGAGAGTTCAGCGTTATCGTTTTGCTCATTAGTGAATAAATACGACGGAGGAAACTGAGAGAAAAAGACGACGCAGACTGCAAGTTACTATTTTTCTTCATAGGTATTTCCATTGCAACTCATGCATTGCTATACCAGCGAATTGATTTCCCTGCTTTTCTCTTTCTCAACAGCTTGAAAATCCGAGTTCCCATGCTTATGTTACTTTTCCAAATTAACGTAAATTGGAGGTAAAAGGTGTGAGACAGACGATAGAGACTGGCCAAGAATGCCAAGAAAAATAGAGCGAGAGAGAGAGAGATGACAATTGCTGCTTTTGTAATCTCCGTTTACCTTCTAATAATCATGGTTGGTAATCCTGGACCCCTTGTATGGTTATGAACAAACAGTTTCTACGGTAATAATTATAAGTTTTGCCTACCAGCAAATTATCCCTATGTTAATCCACTAAAACCTTACAACATATGCACATAACCAGCAATTTTATTGAAAAGCATCACTCTTATTTAAGCAAACATGATTCCATGACCAATTTACAATGCTGCAAAGGAAGCAGCAGCTCTACCTGAGTCTTAAATTGAACTTCATTTTGTTTTTTCTGGTATGCTGTCCTCGTCTCCCTGCAGCAAACAGTAACCAATCCAATTGCTAGAGACAATAAATATGAACATTTAACTTTACATCTCCCAACTGAGAAACCATTAAATAATTCCTACAGCCACCCGTTTCCAGAAAGGATTAGTTCCAGCTATTTGATCAGCTCATCAGCACATATTATAGAGGCATGTTCATATTCTTTCTCTTACGTCAGGCAAATTACAACTTTTAAAAGAAGAGAAAGGCTAAGTGAAAACACAGAAAGTCAGAAGTGATTGCAGCAGCAGCTAGCTTGACCATGTATTGTCACATCGATCAAACTGTTTGTTATGATTACCAAGATTAAAAAGCTCCCTGCCAGTGAGAAATCCCAACTTTTCCTTGCATTCACCACGCCCGTCTTCGCACTTTCTTGCCACTCTCTGCTCTTGCGTTCACATGCTTTGATATCTCGACGTGACTGTTCAGTTTTAGGACACTCTCTGCTGTGGAGAGGGAAACAAAAAGTTTTCCCACTTACGGTTGTGTCTGTCCAACTGGAATAATTACTCTTTTCAGTTTCCTTCTTCAAAAAATGAAGGAACAACTCAGCAAACCCCAGCTCTACCATGGATCTTAGCATATAACAATATCAAATAGAAAGTGGGGTTTGTTTGAAGAACCAAATCTCTGCTCACGGGGAAATGTTCATAATTTTCTGCAAAGCTGTCTAGTGTTGGCCTGTGAACACTAAAAGCATCAAAAGTTCTTGTCTGGTAGACTATCTAAAAATTACTTTGCGTTTGTGTTTTCACTAGTCATTCGCCGTCTGATGTTTGAGAAATTTAGCTATGTTACTTGGTCATGCACGCATTCCGGATACATGCGTGAACTCTTAATCACTCGGCTTTTCTATGTAGAATAAACATATATGGGTATATCGTATACGGAATGCAGGTATTGGATCGTGGTTTTAACCGATAAAAGTGAACAGCTTATATCCTTATGATTGATTGATTTGATGATTTATTGCTATTATATTATAACTAATCAAGAAATTGGAAAAATTATACAGCTAAATCTATCAAGTACCATAGGGTATGAAGATTATACACTGGACAAATCTTTGTAAGTAGGAGTGAGTACAAGAGGGTCCCCTTACACTAGGGAGGAAACTGTGAGAAAAAGACAGACTGCTCGTTAATATTTTTCTCCATAGGTATTCATTACAGCCCATAATTAGTATCGAAATGAATCTCCATTTATTTCTCCTTCTCTAGAGATATAAAATCCGAGTGCCCATCCTTCTTCTTATTCTTCCGAATTTACGTAACTGAGAGGGTAAAAGATGTGAGACAGACGATTATGACAGCTGCTAGCTGCGCATTATCAGTACCAACTGTTCTGTCAAATTACTTGTTCTTCCGTCTCCCTGCTGCTATTCTTGTACTTTTCTCACCGTCTTCACTCAAATCAGTCCCCGTTTACCAACCCAAAATCCCAGACTTCTCGTATGTAGAGAGAGCAAAAGACAGACAAGGAGAGTTTTAGCGATTTTCACCCTTAATATTTTCAGGGGTTTTTCATTGTTGTCATTGGGGTCCACAGTTTTCTGATGCTTTCTTTAGCTCTTTCCTGCAACTAAACATACTTTTGGAATGTCAGCACTCTCTGTTTCTCATTTATTTTCCTTTCTTTTTTCGCCATGTAAACTCCATCCGTCCACTCAACAAAGCAGCTGTTGTTCCTATTTATTTTACGGCACTGAACTCCCGTTAAAAGGCTAAAGTCACAACACGCAATGTCCTCCGCTTCAGCCTCCATTTCTGTCTTTCTTTCTCCTACTCTCGGCCATTGCTGCTTTGCAGAAATCTATTTTCCCTCGAATCAAGTTCGTCTTCAAGTTTTTGTGGTATTTTCACGACGGATCAGCGTGAACCTAGGATTCCATAACAATCAAACAAAGAACAAGACGTGCAGCCTTTGATGGTGTTATCCCAACTGAGCTTTTAACTTTTATATCTTCATATTTTTTGTTTTGTTGGTCTTTCTTGACCTTGCAAGACTTTTTAAGTTCTTCGTTATCTTTGTGGCCGCTCTCTGCTCCGTTTCTGCTCTTACATTCCGGTCTCCTATCCGCGAATCCTTCCATCTCCTCTTCCCTTCTGTGTCCCTCCTTTTCGCCTCTTATCATCTTCTCCATTTTCCTCTATTCCTCCTGAGCTTTATCTTATGACGCAAGTTGTGTTTATATAATTATATTTGTAATATTTGGTTAATATTTGTAATTGTATTTGTAATACTGTAATTGCCAGTTGTGTAATGTAACCCTCCGAGTTTCTTCTTACTTCAGTTTACTTTTATCACTGCCATTTACTGCATCAATCGTTGTGAGACTTCAGATACGTTGGCAAAAATGCAAAAAGTACTTAATAGAGGGGGGTTTTGATCATTTTCAAAAGTTAAGAGACTATAGATAATTATCTACATCACTAGGGTTCTCGGTGTAATTAAATCGAAACACGGGGAAGGGTTCAGTGAAACTTACTCGTGGAAGTGGAAAGTGTAGTGTAATCGATGGCGTTGATTTAATGGGTTCGGTGGGGGTATTTAGTATCAGTTCGTAAAATGGACCACAAAACGCCCACCTTGCCCATATGTGAAAGGTATAGAAATTGAAGAGTCGGAAAGACTCGAGTCCAAACTCCAAGAAAAGGATAACACAAATAGCAAAAATGGCGGTCCTTCCATCTTCTATCTCATGCTCAACTACTGCTACTTCTCTCAATTGCAAACGTTACAGTAAATTTGACAATCTCTGCCACCAGTACTTAGCTCTAGCGCTCTCTCGCCGCGTTCCTTTCCGGCCAGTCGCCGCCTTGCACGTCTGCACGCCTTCTCACCGAGAATCTCTCTCAATCGACAAGTCATCGTTGATCGTCGACGAAACGACGTCGGAGGAAGAGCTCTGGGCCGCTGCACATCTCCGTGTCCGCTCATTTTATGAGTTCGATCCGAACTCTTTTGGTGTGCAAGTGAGTCACTGAGTCACAATTATAAGTTTTTTTCTTAAACGCATGAATTTCTGTTTGGTTGCGGAGAAAGTAGAAGAGAATTCGGATTTTTACAATGCAAGAGAAGAATAAGGAATGGAGAGATAAAAATAGTCAACTCCATTATCTGTCAATGAAAAGTCAACGTGATGAAGTTAATGGTGGAATCATTAAATCATTTTTATTGAATCATTGATAACGTCTGTTAAGTTAATGTTTACACTTACAAATAATCTTATGAATATATTCCCGCTTAATTGTGAGAGCTGAACTCTTACAATGAGGATTGAACTGGAATTTCGAGGGAGAATTCGGTGTTGACAGAATCCTTACGATTTTTATTATGGCACAATTCTTACTTACAACGAAATTTTTTTTTCTTTACTTATTATTTTGAAGTTATCTAAAGATTTTATTATTCTAGTTTAGGCATATTTCCATATATGTTTAGGTTTTCTTATGATTTTAGTTTGGGCAAACGTTTAGGTTCCTTTTCCTAGTAGATGTAGGGTTGACTCTATAAATATTATATATATTATTTTCCGCTGAGTAATAAGAAGGAAACTGGGTTTTCTGGTTGATTGGATCTTCTGCTCGAGTGTTTGGCTTGAAAAATGCATCTAAAATTCTAAAAAAGAGCCCTTTGGCTTTGATATCAATAGAAATTGCAGTTGCAGGGATTTAATGAGTTATTCCATACCTAAAACTTTTAATTTTGGGAGTATATACTGCAATTAGATGGCTAGATGAAACTGTCTCCCATGATTCACAGCTTACTGTCCCCGATTTCTTTGACAGGAAAAGCAAGTCTCATTTTCCATTTGAATTTTCTGTAGCTATCAAAATCCAGCCTCAGCACTTTAGCTGATCAGTTTTGGACTTCATCTCTTGGACAAATTTTAAAATGCGCTTTACCATTTTTCGGTATTTAATGAAAGAATGTGTTACTGCCCATAACTTGACATGAAAATTTTATTTTTATAGTCATGAATATCTTACTCTGATATGAATAGTCTAAGATATTCATGAAAGAATGTGTTTTTCGGTATTTTTCTTATGAATTTTATTTTTATAGTCATGAATATCTTACTCCATTTTTCGGTATTTAATGAAAGAATGTGTTACTGCCCGTAATTTTAAATCGGACTTCCGGTGCAAAAGTTTTTCCAACAAAAGCACTCTCCCTTATCAATCATATCAGTCACTGTTCTTTACTTGTAAAAGTTAATTGTTTGTAAGTAAAATTGCTATACAACCCTCATTTCTTGCATTTTTTGTGCCATAATACGCAATGATAACATGATTGATATACATTGACCACAACCATGGCAATTTGAAAGTCCTGCTTTCAAGTGGAAATGTGATCTCATTTCTCACATGATTATAGTTTATCTTGTTTGTTTATATAGTGCTTTAAGTGTCGTCTTCTATAGAAATGAGCTGATTGTATTTTGCTTTTGTCAAGTTCTATTAGGATCATAAAAAATACTTGGCTGAGCGTGAGTATGAAGCACTCAAGGAAAGGGTTGCTGGAAAGAGGACAGGGTTTAGAAGAGTTTCTTGCATAAATGCCACTCTTCCCTTGTCAAATCTGCTAAACGTTTCGGATGACTTATGTGCTGAATGCAAGGTTTGTTTGCTTTCTTCCCCTTATTGGATAAAAAGAAGCTTTTTGATTCTTTAGTATTTTAAGAGGCATACTATAGGACTTAAGACATTTTACTTGGTGACACAATTAGATTTCAGCTGGTTAAAGTAGTTAAATCTCTCATCATTGAAGCCTAGATTTTGGTGTTATTTTAGATAATATTGTTGGGCTATGCCTGTAATTTTTTAAGCTTTTGGGTTTGGATTTGTTTGACATAGTATCCAGACTTGGTTTTTCTATCCATCTAATACAACTATTATGCCCTTGCTATGACGGAAGGCTGGACTTTAAGCCTAGTGAGTGACATTTACCATGCAGTAAGAAGGCATTATTTTACTAAGCACTGTGTTTATAATTATACATTCTTTCTCTTTTAGGGTATTGGTATTTGTGTGGTCAAGATTTGGTGATTTATGAATTTGAAAATCACAGAATATGTTTTCTTCTCTTGGAAATTTTTATTGTATACAGTATGTATGAAGTGTGAACCTATTAATTGCAATCCAGTTGCCGTTGCTAGTTCTTCTTGGCTTTTGATATCCCAGTCGAAAGTCAACATTATTATTGTTTTTGTTTTAGTAGGTTTTTATCAACACATTTTTTCCAATGACTGTTTTGATATTTTTGCCCTATATTTTCCAAGCTTTTGTTGCTTCAATCATCACTACATCTGTAGGTGTTTTGATTTATGTGTAGTGCATGTAATATATCAATAATTTGATGTTTTGTCTCTTGCGCACTGACATTATTGTCTAATTCCTTTTCATAAATTCTTGTGCAGTTTACTGGTGACAGCGAAGCTCGAGTGGTGGTCGGGACCCTTGATCTTAATCAGTGTCTCCGGCTTCCAGATGAAATAACAGGGAAGAAACCGGAGGTAATTTATCAGATTTTGATATTACATTCTTGGATGTTACATGTTCTTGTTCACTATAATCACAAGATTATGTGCTATATTTATCATCAATGACATGTTTGGATGTGCTGAACATAATCATTCTTTATTTTCTTATCTCCTTATCTACACATAAATTTGCCTAAATTGGTGTCAGATCTTTTATAATATTGAGCATGAAAATAAGAAATAGCTTATTAAGTTGTGTTATTATTATTACGTTTAGTCTTATTAGCTAGGATGGGATTTCTTATCAGAGTAGTATTAGTGTTACGTTGTTTATTTTGATTTCTTCTTCTATCCTATGCAAGAACATGCTCTTTGTACTTGTTATTAATCATAATGAATACTAGAGTTTATTTTCTCTGACAGAAGCATCAGTAATTTTTCACTTGAACAGGGTGTTGGAGCTGACTTTGCAAGAGCATACCTGAGCAATGTATGTGTAGCTAAGGAACTTCACAGAAATGGCTTGGGTTATGAAATTGTTGCAAAATCAAAGATAGTTGCTCAAGGATGGGGTAAATAACTTAATACCGAACTGTTTCGATGTTTGTTTTGATATCTATTCCCATGCTTATATATGGTTGCCGTGAACTCTGTTCTTCTAAACCTTTTACTCTTAATAGAATAGATGACTAACTTATGTAGAAGCCGCATTTTCATCACTGAAAAACAATGGTTTAAATTTTTGTTTTATCCTTCTCTTCTGACCAAATGTAATCTATTAGTCATTTTATGTGTGATACAAACTGAAGTCTCTCTCTCTCTCTCTCTCTCTCTTTTACTGTATCTCTGTGTTCAATCCAGAAGTTTGCTTTAAAATTTTATTGGACCTGCTTTTTTGCTTCTTCCCAACCCTTGATTTAGTACTTGTATCCAATCTTAGTTCTCCTTTTCTGTTGTATTCATCATGATGCAGAGTATACTTAGCTTATGTAAAATCTTGACTAATTTTCCTGCACTGTTTTGCAGGCATATCTGATCTGTATGTCCATGTTGCTGTTGATAACGAACCGGCTAAGAACTTGTACATGAAGAGTGGTTTTGTCCATGAAAATGACGAGCCTGCATGGCAAGCAAGGTTTCTAGATCGGCCTCGAAGGATTCTATTATGGATTGGTCTCTCGGTCACAAGTGACTTGTGATTTTATACCTCTTTTCTTCAAATTCTTCATTGTTATTAGTACATGTTTAAAATCTTCTTGATTTCTAAATGTAAAGCTTCCTTGGCCAAACCATTTTATATCGTTGTCGTAATTTGATTTGAAAAAAAATACCATTTCCCTCTGCTATAGTGTACTGGTATCTGTGACTACTGAATTCGAATTTGTTGATAATAAGCAGGTGTAATAGCATTTCCATTTGTTGACCCATAACTAGAATCTGGGCAATTTCTTGACCCAGTTTTTACTTTGGGAGTTGGTGAAAGGCTGGCTGCAAACGGTGAAGCCGTCACGGATTCCAACCAAATTAATATCCAATTTATGATTATTTTTTTTGTGTTTTATTAATGATTTTTTTTTATTTACTGCTGTAATTTTTAATTACTTGCCGGTACATATATGACTAGCATTTTATATATTAGTAATTTTATTTTTAAAATAATTATTCGACTTGTGGATTAACCAACAGAGGTTACATAATGTTGATGTGTTAAAACATAAACTTCTTCACCATTTGCTGCTTATTTAAAATATAATAATCGTTTTCGCAGCTACAATAAGTGATCTTCATAGCTCGACAAAAGCGGTAGCTTCAAATCCTGCAAAATAGCAATACAGCAAATGATTTTGAGAACGCTAAGTGGATAAATTTCTTGAAAACGTTTTGATTCTGAAAACAGTCAATAAAAATCAGTTTGGCTTACGGGGTATATTCGACTACAACTTTGCCGGCGGTGGGATCGGCAATGACGGAGAAAGCATCTTTAGCAAGATTAAGATCACCATTGCATGGTTGTCTACAATAATCCACAACTGTAACCGTGACACTTTTTCCATCGTGGCAAGGATGCGGTGCTGTGTTTGCACCCCTGACGCATTGCACTCTGTACCTCCTCCCACACGCGTTTCCGCCGTCCCATAATTTGTCGCTTACTCCGGTATTCATCGGATCGTTTTGTCGATTCCCATTGCACGCCGATTCTGTCCAAGAGATATAAATTAATATGATTAATCTATATTCTCAATGAAGAAATATGAATTTTTCCAAGAGATGTATTAATCACATATAGCTTACTGTCATAAGGTGGGTCGTAGTAAACAGCATTTCCTTCTGCAGCATATGCTGCTGAAATGAGGCATATTACCGAACTGATCATCATCAATATTTTCATCGCAATCCCCATTTTAGCTTCTTCCCTGTAAACAAAAACCTTAGAGCCTATTAATTTGTTATGTGGGGAAAACCAGAAGGGCACCAGCCTTTTTATAGAAGGGAAATTGTGACTTTTCCAAATGAACTAGCGTGTGTACATGGGACTCTCAAGTCTTCTTAGTGTGTACATGGAACTCTCAAGTCTTCCCTTTCCCCTCCATCACGATATCGCAGTTAAGGGGCAACAAATTGACTGGACTAAAGGGACAGTTCGATTGACATGGGGAATGACGTAAGCAATTAAAGATCTCTCCTTCGCGGAAAGGCCTGAGTTGAAAATAACGGAAATTAATTCTCCATTTCGATGATTCTCCAACTTAGGGAAGACGGTCATGTCCATTGGGACATTGGTGATCTTCACCTAATTGCTTCTTCCTGGAAATAGGTTATAAAGAATTTAGCGAGCTCATGGTAGTTAAGATTCTATAATAATATCCGCATACCTAAACTTTACTTAACGAATAGCTAAATAACAACACTAAATTTCTTAAATGATATCTAAAATTAATTATTCAATTCATCCACATACCTAAGCTAGTGGGATTCTCCTACAGAATTTCAGAAGACCTTAATTACTTCCTGATGCACGTGGGAAGTTGTTTTTAATGATTTCAGCAAGCATCGATCGCTCTCGAAACTTACATACAATTAGTTTTAATCTTCCCCGATTTTGTAGGGACCGAATTGCCTGGTTGAAGCAAGACATACAGAAATAAAGCATGCATTAGTATTCTTCATTTTATTGCATTCACTGACATTACACAACCCACATGGATTCTTATTTAAAGTAATATAATCCTTTGCTCCTTGTAGCCCTCCGTTAGCTTCAAACCCTGCAAAATGCGCACACAAGATTAAGAAATGGTACAATCTATCAAATGAGCTGAATTGTGCAAGAAAAATCATAAGGGCTTACAGGGTATATTCAACTCTAACGTTGCCTGCTTTGAGATCAGCAATCTTGGCAAAAGCGTCTCGTGAAAGATTAAGAACTCCATAACATGGCGATTTACAAAAATCGACAACTCTAACAATAACACTCGCGCCATCTTTGCAAGGATGCGGAGATTTATTTGTTCCTCCTATGCATCTCACTCTGTACCTTCTCCCGCACGCTCTTCCCCTGTCCCACAGCGCATCGCTCACTCCAGTTACCAGTAGCCCGTTCTGCCGTTTGCCAAAGCAGGCCGACGCTGCCCAAACAACAACATATCTGCTTTTAGTTTTCGAATAATTTCTCACACATGGGAATTCATTTGATGACTATTTATTAATGAAATGCGAGCATGCACTTACGTGTGTATGGGGGATCGTAGTAAACAGCATTTCCTTGTGCAGCATGTACTGTTGCTGCGCTGAAGCACAGCACGATGCTAACCAGCACAAATACTTTCATCTCTATCCCCAAATATCCCGCAGACATCTATAAATTTTAGTGGGTGTGTTGTGTTTGTGATGAAAAACTAGAAGGGTTCTTGTCCCTTATTTACAGAAGCAGAATAAGGCAGGTAGTGATCTGTTACTACCATTGGTCATGCGACATGGTCAGCCCACGAAAAATTACCCAATCGGACCAATCTATAATGCCCACCACCATCTCCTAGGTAATGATAGTTTTTGAAGAAATTAATACAGAAACCGCCACTTATAATTTCCTCTGACAATTGACTACATCAGGAGCTATTTCAAATCTCAATTTGCAGTACATTAATATTCCTCCATTCTCTTCCATAAAGTGTGAACTATAACTTCCTGTAAGGCTCCATCAAAGTTAATGCCTTGTTTAAATTCTTACCGATTCACTTGGAAAAATATCCTATTTGGTGTACTGAAAAATTTTCCAACCCAAGCAACTTGAATATAGCATCATTACCATTTGCCCAAGAGAAAAAGAAGAACGGTCATTTTGGCTATCCGATGCTAGAGCATTGGTGTTTGGTGTAATAATGTCTTGGCAATTGGTCGTTGAAGTCTTTGGACATGTGACTTCCTGGAAATAGAAACAAGAGAGAAGTCAGAAAACTTTTCATAGGGATTAGGCAGGTAGCATTAAGACATTGAATAAAGTTTTGAAGAGAGACTGCATACATTTCCACAGAGACTATGCATATTGCAGTGACTCTCGTAGATATAACATCAATAGTTGTCATGTGAATCAAATTGAAAGTCCTAGATAGAAATATATAGAAGAAAGAGACAAAGACAAATTCTTTTTTGGTAGCAATAACACTCGTGTGTTCATCTGGTTATCATGAAATTATGGAATAATACACACCCACACCCATAATCAAGAACACAAGGAGCAGTTGAGAAAGTGGCATATGCAAACAAGCTTAGGCCTGCAATTGACATGGCAATTATCATCAAAACTTTCATGTCTGCACCCATTTCCTATTTTCGGCCGTGGCTACTACATATCCTATCCCATCCCAAAATTACTTTTCATTAATTGTTAAGCAAATTAATCATCGATATATTACTGGTCTGACAATAATTAATCAACCTATATAGATGTAAACAGGTTGATGTCTTAAGTTTCAAACACATCAATTCTTTCGTGAGTTGGCAAGTTTGACATACGTATGATCTTATCTTTCCACCTTTCTTAGCTTTAGTACAAACGTCGATCGCTTTCCATTCTCCCCAACTGATAAGGCATATTCCTTTAAAATTCATTGTAAATACGTCATGTCGGTTCCCTACCACTATCACAAACGACAAAATGACAATCAATTGATGTTAAGAGTAACTGCTGCAATCTTTCTTGATATTTTATTTTATCCATTCCACTCTTTTATTTTTAAAATAATAAAACAAACAAATAAATAAATAAATAATAAGCAAAACCGCCATGGATATCTGTGGTCCAGAACCCACGAACGCCAAACCTTTGTGTTCATTGCTTTCTCTTCTCTGGCATAACAAGCCTCGTGCTTCTCTTGTTCGGTTGTTCAAATCTCTTAGATTTCTGTTCTGCGCCTTTAATCAAACTCCATATCTGCAACCCATAAAACTCGGTTGACATGCCTCCGCCGCGCCAACTCCGCCACGACCAGCACCGTGATGCATCGTCGCCGCCGAAGCCGAACACGAAGATTCTCTCGTTGCTTCTCAAAGCGATAATTATGACTGTTATAACCTCCCTTTTCTTCCTTCTCCTCGGCCTCGCCTCTCTCCTCCTCCTCCCTTTCCTCATCACCTCCCTGCACCGCCATCACCAGCACAAAGCCGATCTCTCAAATGGGTTCTCTCCCAAAGGCCTGAAGAAGTTAGCCCAATTCAAATTCTCGAAGAAAATCGAATCCCGCTTGGGACCTGAACCCGAATGCGTGGTTTGTTTGGAAGGGTTTAAGCAAGGCCAGTGGTGCCGAGAGCTCGTTGGTTGCGGCCATGTTTTTCATAGAAAGTGTGTGGATACGTGGTTAGTTAAAGTAGCTGCGTGTCCAACATGTCGGACGCGGGTTTGCTAGATTTTTGTAAGTTTATTGAAATATTTTCCTTTTTTTTTAAAAAAATTGTTATATGCTATGTGATTTAGTTTTTGGCGATGCATAGTTTCCTCTGCTTTGTTAATATAAGGAATTGCAGAATATGTGGTGAATTCGTTATTTTTCCCTTTTGTTTGTTTGTGTTTTCAATTTTTGTTCATTATGGTGGGTTTGGTCGTTGAGAATTTTTTTTCCCTCAACTAAAAGAACAATCGGTGAATTTTGTTCGCTCAATGAAAGATTAATGTAGTTATTTTTGTCTGAAGTGAGAATTGGTAAAGAGTAAGAGTAGGAATGGGAATATTGTAGTGGTTGTTCATCATGGACCTAATTAGTTGATATATATTTCTTCTATTGGCTAGGAATTTGAAAAGAAAAGAAAAAATCTTTTTTGACAGGAGTATTGAACTGAATTCTGCTCCAAAATAGCCTGCATATTGATCATTTATCTAGAATAACAAGTGAAGTTATATGATTCGAGCCAAATTTGGTTGCATATGCTCATATTTAAAGAATCCAACTATGAAAATAACATCAATTGGGCGCTGAAGATGGATTCACTTCTTTTTAGGGCTCAGCATTTGTAGGTATTAAAAGCATTTTCTCCCTGAAGATGATTCCTTTAGGTATTCCCTATTAAATTTGCTTGGAATAGCAGACAGCTGATATGTATGTATCATATATATATATATATATACTATTTGGGGTTGGGCTGGGGATAGGTTGGTAGGGGCATTTTCGCCAGTGAAAATTTTGAATTGGCATGATGATCTGATCTGTTAATATTGTTTCACCATGTGAAAATTTTGCTGCTGGGGAGTAAAGGTTACTTAGATTGGTATTTCATTTGTTTGTCCCTGGGGGATTGTTTACTTGAATACCATTTAAGTTTTCTGCCCATCTCAATCATTTTTAGCATTCCTTATCTGAAAATGTCCCACAGCAATGGTTCCATGTAGGCCAAAGGGATGTGGGATTTAGAAATGCCAAGAAATAGCTTTTGTTGTCCATGCGGGCTCACCATATTCCTTAAGAAATGTTGGAGGTGAAGTTTATGAAGAAGGGAAAACTAATGAAGCAGTGAAAGTTAGTGAAGCTAAAATTAATGAAGAAGAGAAAATTAACTGTGGAAAGAGGATGAAGAAGTGAAAATGAAAGGACAAGGTGAAGCTAATGAAGCAGGAATAGTTGATAAAGAAGGGAAAATTAGTCAAGGAAAATCCATGATGAAGGGAAGTTAATGGAGAAGTAAAAATTGATGACAAAGAAAAAATTAATGAGGGGTAAATTTGTGAAAAAGAAAAAGTTAATGAAGAAGACAGAGACTGATCAAGTTCTGAAACTCATGTGGAGCAGAAAGCGGACACCCAAGTTCAGAACTATTTCTTGTGGTCTTTTTTGCTGCCCTTATATGCAAAGAGAAGATTATCACCTTATACAATTTTCCTCGTATGAAAGTTTCCTCTTTTTTTTTATGGATATCTTATTTTTTTATTGCTGACAGCCTATTGGTTTTAACATTTTGGAATCCTCTTTTATTTCTTGAGGATAGGTTATTGTAACTCGATGTGAGTTGATGAATTAACGGAAGAAGTTGTTCTTTACCTCTTTAGTATGGATCTTCATTGCTATATTTGAACATTTTTTTTGGGTCATAAATCCACTTCTCTGTTCAGTGGCATTCGGAAGTTTGTATAATTTTCTTGGAGTATCTCACAAAAAAACTGGAGTTACTTTGAGTAGAAATTGTTATGGTAGGAAATCTGCTCAATTTCATTCACAAGGCAAATAAACCCATATCAGGGGGATCATGCTTTCGTTTAGCATCAAAAACCTAATTACATGCATATCAATGGAAACATTATATATGCCTTTTTTGTTATTTAAACGTTTTATACATATAAAACAAACCCCTTTTAGGGAGTGGAATTTTGTTTAGTGTGTGATAATTTTCAGACAATGTATTAGAACTTGTGTGTGAGTGTACCCCGTTTTAGGAGAGGAATTTGGTCAAGTGAGTGTGTAAATGTATCAGAACTTGTAAGTTCAATCCATTAGTATTAACAAACTCTAAAAATTTGATATGCACGTGTATTTGAAAGAAACAAAAAAATCTCTGGGACCTATAACAAGATGTAACATTTCACCAGAGGAAGCTTTCTGTTAAAAAGTGCTCGGAATGATTGGGGGTTCTTCTCCCTGAGCATGAACTCCTTTGTTGAGGCCAACCATACGGTTTGAGGTATCCATCTGAGATCAAACTGCAGCTACAGGCCGTCCAGAGTATCCACCCCGTTCCTCGTATCTGGTCCCTTGAATATACAGAAGCTTGGGCAAAGTGCCAATGCCCTTCGGCCGCCACCATTATATCCTGATCTGCCTTGCCTTCCATGATTGATGGATAAGTTGTCCTCCCACTTGCCTCCAGCAGCAGCGTATTCCTGGTTATCTCTCCACCTAGGAGACAGATCTAGTCCATCACCACCAAGTCTTGTCTCCATTGCTCTTTTGTTACTTTCGGCAAGGCTTGAAGCTTTTCCGTTAAGTGGATAGCGAGAGTCTGCAACATAGTGATTCACAATGCCGTGAATCTGGCTTCCCAATGGGTCAAACATTTCCACGAGTTGGTCCAAGTTTAGTGACTCTGAATCAGAGCATGATGAGGAGCAAAGAGGTAAGCCCTCCGAACTTCTTCCTTAATCTTGGCATCAAGCATCTCAGGACAGTCTCCCGATTCTTGATGAGCCTCAAGACATTAAGGGAATTGATGACGTCAAAAGCCGTCTGGACCTCGTGGCAGCCATTACATGCATGGTCACTTACATTTTCACGAGGATCCGTGAAAGCTTATGTCTTTCTGTTAGCAAGGTGGGTGTTGGTCGCCATGTTAGGGACCGGGAGCAGCATGGCACAAACAGATGAATGAGCTCGAGATTCATGTGCAAAATGGCATGGCATTTTACGTCTTTTTTCAGTCTTTCCTGATAAACTAAAAAAATAACACGATATTTGTTTCATGTCCCGCGGCCAACCTGTGACATTACATTAGTGTATATATTGTATGAATTTATATTTGTTATATATATATAATATATATATATATATATATATATATAATCATACTATTAAAATTTAAGAATATATTCGAGTGTTTAAGATAATTATAATAATTTACTTTTTTTTATTTGTGTGAAATTGAGTACTCTCTCTTTTGCATTTTTTTTTAATTTTTTTCAAAAAAATTTCACATAAACTATGATATTATTTTAATTTTTATTTGCATTTTGCTTGAATTTCGTAACAATCATAAAGAGCATTGCACGGGCTTTGCTCCACACATCGCCATACTCGAGTGGCACAAGAATATCCATCATTGTTCAGCTATTTTCAGGGAAGGCACAAGGTCGGGAATAACAATAAATGGCGAAGCACCCCGACTTTCTTCCTCTCCTGCTTTTTTTCGATCATCACCATCTTTTGTCTGCTCAGCCTGTTTCCTCAGCATCATGAACCTCTAGCATCATAAATGAGCACAACTAACATCTGGGCAACCTTTGCCGCAGCTTTAAATTCCCCAGCGCACTCTAAATATTCCTGAACATCTTGAGCAAGTGCCAAAAACAAAGGTTCATCTCTAAGGCTTTCCTCATACCTGAGCAGAGATGATACTAAAAACAATCTCCAGCTTACGAGCATAGTCTTTGCAAACTTCGCGTCAAGAACGTAAATTGCTACACCTGCTCAAACCTTCCAGTTACCTTTCTAACCCCAACAGCCTGCTTAACAGTATCCCAAGCGATCTAACTAGGATTCTTAAATTGCTTGTCTTTTCAATTCCTCCCTCTTCGAGTGCTTAATCAATCGTAATCGCTGCTCTCCTCTTCGGAGTCACTAACACCCTGTGTTGTTCACAAGCACAACAATCTAATGTATCTCAATATGATATTAGCAAAATTACCATCAACAAATCAACATCACATTCACATACATACCTGCGTCCAGAAAACCCGAAACTAAAAATCCAGTTGAAAATTGTCGGAAACTAAACAGAGCGACAGAGACAATAGTACTAAACCCAAGCCTGCTGCGGGCAGAATGGAGAGACACAGACAGGGGACGAGACAAGAACAAAAATGGTAACATTCTGGCTTATCACACGGATTATGTTTCTGTAAACTAATACTAAGTCCTAATACATGGAATGCAAAGAAAAACAAACGATGAAATTTCTTTGGTTTTGACACCTTGCGACGAGTTGCTGCCTCCTATAATATAGTTTGCGAAACACGTAAATTTACGTATTTAGACATTCCTTAACACTCAATTTCTGCCTTAAAATCACATTTCAGTTTCAAGTAAAACAGGCACAAACAGCCGTGGTTATGTAAGATTCACAAGGGCGTTTCGGTAATGTTACTACGCCATTCCTATATAATGTTAACTTGGAACATAATACTCCTGACCAGACCAAACCAGCCAGCTTTAAGATAAAACAATGTCGGAAAGAGATGAAAACGACGATATCAACACAGGAAACAGACATCCTTTCTTCTGTCTGAAGATCCTTCTTAATTCCATCTACATTCTGTCGAGAAACAAACGGATCACTTTTTTGATATTTACCTTTTCCACCTTCCCTCTCTCCCTTCTCTTCTTCGCCTTCTCCATTACCGCCGGCCCCATGAAGCGCCAAATCTACTACCTCGAAGCCCTCGGGCGGTTGTCCGCTACACGATTCGAATCCCGACACGTATGGAAGGAGTCACGTTCCCACGCCCTCTCTCTTCTCCGCCTCAGGTTATTCTATTTCTTGCCTTCGTATCTCCTCTCCCTCATTGCCGCTATAACCACCGTGAATAGCACGCATTATGCCGTTAATAACAAACGGTTCAATTTCCAAACGGCAATGTCCTCCGTCAAGCTGACGTGGAAGAGGCTGTTTGTCAGCACGATTTGCATCTACGCTGTTTTAGTGTTGTACTCTCAGGCGAGTTTTCTTTTAGCGGTTGTTACGGGTAGTGCACCCGGATCAACAATATTTGTATGGGCAGTGGGTTCGGGTATCGAGTTGTACGTAATGGCAGTTTTGGATCTTGGGTTGGTGGTTTCCGTGGTGGAGGAGAGGTTCGGGTTTGACGCTATCCGAACCGGGTGGGGCTTGATGGAAGGTAGCAGAGTTTGCGGGTGGTTTTTGTCCGGTTGGTTTGTTTTGATGTCGGGTGTGCTCGGGTGGAGATGGGAGAAAGTGTTAATGGCGATGGAAGGTCCGGATTTCGGTAAGATAAAAAGATGGACGGTAATGATGGGGTTTTGCCAAAAAGCAGGGTTCATTGGTTTGTATGGGATTGAGATGATATGGAGTTACGTTGTTACCACGGTTTTTTACTGCGAGTGTAGGAAACGGCATGTAATTAGAACTGAAAACGTAGTAATATAATTACAATTTGACCTTTCACCTTCTTCCTTTTCGGTTTCATCTGTGGACTTTACCATCTTATATTTATTGAGACGATGCTTAGATGTTACTTGGGATGGGTACAATTAAACTAGTTTGAAAATCGATTTTGGTTCCAAAAAAAATTAATTTAATTACATATGAAAAAAAATTATTAAAATCTTATAATTAATTATTTTACAGTATAAAAATAATTTAAAATTTTATATTCTATACCATAAAAATTTAAGATTTTAAATAAAATTATTTTTAAATTTAAAAAATAAAATAATTAAACTTTATAATTATAATAATATTTTAAATTTATGTTCAAATTAATAAATTAAAATTATTATTTTGAATAAATTTAAATTTTAAATCCAAATAAATTTATCTTACCAAATATTATTTTAATTTAAAGTCGATTATGATGTTAAAGAAAAGGAACGAAGACACGTGGAAGTGTAGGAGACGTTCGATGATGACGTGTCAAAAGTATACAGAATATCTGCGTTGGTTGTCAATTAAAATAGCAAAGGGAATGAACTAAATAATAAGATTCCTGTCAGTAAAGCGATGCTTCCATGTGACAAAGGAAGGGAATGGATGTGACAGCTGTCGACTTTAATGCTTCTGTCAAAAGTTTCGGACAAACGTAAAGCAAAGCTCACCAAATCTTAACCATTAATCAACCGAACAATGTACTTCTTCTGTGGAGTATACGTAACAAAGTATAGACATGTTAGAATACTACATAACGGGAAGCGCAGTCCATGTCCATTGTCAAACTATGATTGAGTACTTCGTTAAGTTTGACTATGGAATTAGAAGCGCAGTCCATGTTCATAATGCCAAGAATTCAATCTTATTTTTAATTTAATGTTAATTCTTTTAAACATCACTTCTTCATATTATAATCTTCTTGCAGCTATCAAGGGCATCTACACATGTATGTCATATGATGACAAGCTGTTAATCAAAATATTAACTCTTCTTCCATGGCTGTGTCATTGCATGGAAGCAAAGTCAACCCAAGACCTTAGAGCAAGTTCTTTCGATGGGATCTCACATGCTTTTTGGTTTTGTAGAAATTCTTACGGAAGCCATCAAAATCTGCAGCAAAAATGGGAAATTCATGGCCTCTTTTACCTTATTCACCCTCACACTTTACTCCATCATGTACTTTTTAAATTTCTTCTCCTTCAAATCTTTGAACACAAAATGGATCTTTAACCAAAGTTCCCTTCTTGTCAATATCCTTAACAGCCCCGAATATGCTATCCTTCTCATGAATCTGCACAATGACATAGGAACTTTCGTCGGCAAAGAATGGATTTTCGTTCTTCTAAGCTCCATCAATTTCCTTATATTTTTCAACATCCACAATCCTAGCATCAGCACACACCTGAAACATTCTATCCATAACTGATTTGTCATCGCTGACAGCAACTCCAACGAAAAGGCCATTCATTAATGTACTGTATCTAACATTCTTTAGTGTTGGTTACTTTTTCCTGCTTCTGCTATTCCTGCTTCCTCCCCTGTTGAATTTCCAACATCCATTCGCGTTGAAAGCTTTGTGCATCCTGCTCTGTGTTTCATACTCGGCAATCCATGCCTACTTAACTTTTGTCTCGAATTTAGGAGTTGCAATTTCAGTTCTTGCAGAAAATCTTTATGGAATTGCAGCACTTGGAAAGGCTGCAAAGATTGTTAGGGGCATGGAGTTGCGTGGACTTCTTGTAAATCTTCTCATTACAATGTTATGTTTAGTCGTATTGCTAAGGATCAACGGTTTCAGGGGGATTACGTTTGCAGATTTTTCCTGGGTTCAGATGACGATCCGATTAAATTTGCTAGATTGTATCTGGCTAATTAGGATGTATGGACTGATGGCATATACCGTTTTGTATTACCAATGCAAGAAGAATCATCTGAGAGGAGGATGATTTCAAGGGAGCTTGGGATTTATTGGATTAACCAATGAGCCACTTTTGAGTGGAAAATTTTCGTGAGGAGAAAAGGGTTTTTGTTTCTGTAATTTAAATGTTGTTTAGAAGTTTGGTTTCTTTGTGATCTGATTGTATCTACAACCCCATTATGAGTTCCTTTGCGTTAACTTATCTGACCTGGTCTTTACAGGGAAGCAAATTCACCCCAAGACTTTTCTTTCCCATGTAAATGGACAAGGGATGGACTAACTCGAGAAAACACCATAATCTATAGTCGATTGTCGCATAACAGATTTTGAAGATTTCAAGTTTATCCATCCACAATTTCAGCAACGGAATTTCGTATGCTTCTGTGCTGTAAAAGTTCTTGCAGGAGCCCTCAAAATGTTATGCAAAAATGGGAAACTCGTGGCCTTTTTTACCTTACTCACCCTCACACTTTATCCCGTGCTTGTTTAATATCTTCTCCATCAAATCTGTCATCGAAAAATGGATCAATAACCAAAGCCTCCTTCTCCTGTTGAGACCCGACAGCCTTGAATACGCCAGCCTTCTTATCCTTCTGTATAACGATATAATAATCTTTGATAATGGTTACATTTTTCTTTTCCTGGTAACTCTGCTTCCTCCCTCGATGATTTTCAACCGAGGGAGGAAGCATTATACATCCTTGCTCTGGTTTTCAACCGTAGCATTCTATGTTTACTTAACCGTCGTCTAGAATTTAGGGTTTGTAGTTTCAGTGCTCGAAGAAAAGGCTGCAAAGATTATTAGGGACATGGAGCTGCATGGATTTCTTGTAAATTTTCTCATTACAATGCTGTCTTTTGTACTGTTCTGGTTATTACATTTACAGATTTCGCCGTGGTTCAGATGATGATCGGATTAATTTTGCCGAATTGTGTCTGGCAGGTTAGAATGTTTGCATTGATGACATGTATAGTTTTGTTTTACCAGTGCAAGAAAAACCCTGCAGATGGAAGTTTAATTGCAAGGGAACTAGGAATTTAAGGTAATAACCAATGTGCCACTTTGAGTGGAAAGTTATCCATGATTCAGTAACTTGAGTGTTGCTGCTATCATGTGATCTGATTTATGCAGAAACCCATCATCCGTTTTGCTGTTACATTGACTACTTCGGCGACACTGAAAACAACACTTGACAACCTATGCTTGTAAGAGAATTCCTTCCTTTCGGTAAATTGCCTAAACTCACTTGCCAATAATTTTGTTGGGGATAAACTTCTCCTAGACTTAAAGACTCTGTACGAGGACTTCATGTCAGGACCAAAGTAAACTACTAAATTAAAATTTTTGTGCTATTTGATGCTCAAATCTTACCACCCCTCTTTCACCTCTGATTTATGCCATAAGAGAACAAACAATATAATTAACAATTTCACATATTTTAGAAAAAAATAATTTTTAATTGAAAATAAGAACTTAAAATCTCGGTTATTTCTGTAATATTCTTTTTTAAAAAACCCAACTATGTTGGCAGATTGTCGTGTTTTGATTCGAAAGCAAACCCCATTTTGTACTAACAGAATAATAAAAGACACTTGACCTTTTGTTCACATAATTTGTTTTCGAAGAGTAATTGAAGAAAATTAGAAGGGGTTGGCAAATTTTGAAGAAAATGTAAAAAAAAATGGCGTATAGAAATTATAAAAGTGCAGCGAATAAACAGCGAGGATGAATAAAGAAGAGAACACGGGGAACGAAAGTAGTAGAGATGGTGTCCACATCTCTACAACCTATTAATGGAGTTTTGCTTTATTCCTCTCCACGCACTCCCCTCCATGACTGCTCTGCAACTGTTTTCAGGTAGTTCAACTGTTTAACATACCCACTTCTTCATTTCTCCGTCTTTTTTTTCTTTTTCGTAAAGAATTTTCTTAGTGCTCAGTTTGGTTGTTGATGAAGAAAGAGAAAGCGAAAAACCCAAAAGATTACTGCTTGAAGGATTAATGGTTAGTTGGTTTCAATACATGAGAGAAAAAATGAATTGAACAGAGAGTTGTGGTATACTTTTCCTCATTGACCGGGGAGAGCCTTAATAAGTTTTTAATAATTATCGATTTGCAATCGCAATTAGTCTTCTGCATTTGTTTTCTGGGTATCTGTTAAATTCTTGTGGTAGTAGCTGTTTCTTTTTTTGCATTGCTGTGGTGTAGTAGCTCATTAATTGTACAAAATGCGTTTTTTGTGACTTCAACGAGGAAATTATAGGAAAATTATGAAAATTTTATATTCCTTTTTTCGTCAATGAGTTTTCCTGGTTTGATTTTTTGTGTTCATTCGTGAAAGTTTAGGTGATTGGGAAGTGACTACAAGAGTGGATATGGTGAAATATATTACGTTTCTGTTCGTACAGTTAAACAATTGAAGTGAAACTAAACGCTGCTTGAATAATTTGCTAATGTATTCCAAGTAGCTCGTTTGTGTATTTTGTCTGGTAGATGGCTCAAGGCCCTAACACTTGATAAATATGTTCGCAGACTTGATAAAAACTTGAGTGAAGGAATTGTACATGATATGTTTATTAGGAATGTACTAAGTACATTGGCAGTATTTGAATACACCCCTTATTGAAAGTTTCATGTGCTTTCTGGGATAGTTTTGCTCAGAACAATTCAACATTCTCACTGTAATTTGTGTGCTTGATGCAGTTTATGTTGTTTCATGTGGTAGACGCTGGCCTACGACAAGCACCCACACCTTTCGTGATACAAGTTTAAAATTGATGGGACACGTCATGAAATATTATGTTGTCCTCCTGCTGTTATTGAAGAGGAATTTATCCTTATATCATTCCCTGTTAATAATGAAGTTTTCTCACATTAACCAGGATGGAATCTTAATTATGTATCTTAGGCCTACTTTTAGACTACTAAAATCTTCTTTTTCTTTTCAAGTGGGAGTGGAGAAGAGACCAAGTTGCAAGCCTCATTGCTAGTAGAACCAAGGGCCAACCAGTTCGAGTATTGGCCAATACTAATGTATGAATCAACCCAAGGCTTCCTCATGTATAATGCTGATATATTTGGTTTGATCATGGTCAAGGATTTTGTAGGTATGAGATCGATGACAAGTCAGTGAGTGCCTCATGGTAGAAAAATCCCAGTGTCTAGACAGTTGTTAGTTGATTTAGTTGCAATTGCATGGTTGATGGTGCTATAACAATCAATCTGTAGGGCAAATTGGTATAATATAAGGGTGCACACAGATCTATTTGGTTTGTTTTTCAATAAAAATCTTGAACAAACCAAAAGGATTAGTACTGCATGGCATATTGGTATTGGAGAATATCCATTTTTTGAGAACCTGAACGAGACCTTAGTGTCTTATACATGAGCCCTCATTATTCTAAGGAGTGCTCACCATGGCATAATTCATAACAGCTCTTAAACTCTTCCCCATAGATATTTTCTAAAGAGCCTTATGAGACGTTTTCTATAAGTGCTTATGTTGTTATACCTCTTATTTTTGAGATGTGCACATTGCAGCTCAGATTCTTAATTTATTCAGTGCCTTTTATTGTTTTCTGTGATCGAAATCCTATCAGAAGCCCCTATTGATCTATTTGACAATAAGTGAAAGTGAGAACTGTCTTGACAGCTCAGAAGAGTGCTTCAAATTGGAAAGATTAACCCTTTCCGAGGAATCTATTTCTTGATTAGTGTCTTTGTTGCATTTCTGCATGATAATTCATGTTCATATCCTTGAGTTTAATGAACTTCATTTGATTTTATCACAATTTCTTCTTGCTGGGAATCATCTGTTGGAGATGCAACGTGCACTTTTTTGATTAATATCATTTGACAAACTTGGCACTTAGTTGGGCTGTAGTTGATTGGAGGAAATTGAGTTCCTACTTCACCTGCATTTTGCAGTGAATGGAAATTAAATTAAGCCTTTGCACTAAATCGCAGTCTTCTTAATGTGGTTGGGTTCCTGCTATTTCTTCATACAGGTGTCTTCTGGGGAGAAAAATTCAAGCGGGATCATAATCACGGTTGATCCTTTGGAAGCAAAGTGGTTGGCTGCCGAACAGTTATCAGAAATTTGAGCAAAAGAGAAATTCAAGGTGGAGAAAATTCTTTATTTCATAAAAGATAATGTGTATGAGATGACTCTTCTACTGTTTGGTGCCATGAACTATTGGTGGCAGACAGTAACCCTTACGAAGTATTGGTTACTCTTTTGGACAAAGTAAAAAAACTTCCCGTCTCTGGAGATCTCCCCATACCCCACTTTAAATTTAGACTTACATAGGAGTCAAAGATTCTTGTGTAAATTTCTTGAGTTTTCATTTTCTGTATTGTAGATCTTTCTTGATGGGCATACCCGAGGGGAATTGCCAGCATAGTCTAATTTCACATTTAACAAAGATTTCGGTTGTTTTGCTCAAAGTTTATCTTGCTTGCAAATACTTATGGTTTGATTTTGGATCATTTAGAGAAGACGTCAAATTGAGGCAATTAATGGAGCATTGGCAATGTCGGGTCTCACTACAGGCCTAGTCATTTAAGGTCAGACTGGGAAGTAATGTTTCTCCTTTTGTACACAATTACACGCACAGAGCATTTCTCCATGATGCTGACCATCAAGTATTGACCAATTTGACTAATGGGTTCTTTCTTTTTTTTTCTTTTTCAGTTGGCTGGTTATTTGTCTGCCATTGTCCATTTTTTTTGTGCTCTAGACAAGTACCAGATACTGAAGAAATTTAAGTGCATATTCATTCCTAAACAGTTTATTTTGTAATTGAATCTGTAATATCATTTATTCTTGAATTGCTTCTACTTACATTTACTTTACCAGTTAATTGTAAAGCAATTGACTTCTAACTGCACTGTTCATACGACATACGATGTTTTATGCCACAATTGCCACTGCCTTTTGGTGAGATAAAGACATCATTCATTAAGATTCTCATCCTAGTTTTCCCAGCATTTCATTCATGATTTGAGAAAAAATAATTGCCGGAAGCCATTTTGTAATCTGTTTAGACTTTGATTTGAGAAATCTCGTCACTCCTTTGTACCAGTTGCATGTTGCCGCTAGCTAAGATGAGGGCACATCCCTTTATCGATTCACATGAAATCATTTGATTGGCAGACGTTTGAAACGGGATTCAACATTAAGAGTATTCGAGGCATATTTCGTTGATGTTAGAATTTTCAGGTTTTCCATAAGAGGTTTTAACTTCCCGAAGGAAAACAATGGAACTGACATGAGTGTGAATTATATTCTTTAAACATTTATAGTACTTTACTGCCCGATAATAATTGCCAAAGGACAAGAATTTATACAACTACAACATCAAGGCTAGATCCTAGGCATTACCGCTGCGAAAAGTGTTGGACAGGACCATTTCGTGGTCCATGGACCTCTAAGTTTAGGCCTGTACTGTTCGTTTTAAGTTCATAGTTCATCTCCCCTTTGAAGTACTTTGGTCAACTTGCCAAGTCATAGAAGTCTTTTGTTAGTAGCTGTGAACAAATTAAATTTAGATTTGGACTTGTCCACGTTCATAATCATGCCCTGGTACGTAAGAGAAGGGCCATGTGCAAGATTCATGCATCATGGTCTCTTGGCTTTATATTGATTGGTTGAACCATTCAACACATCTGGGTACATTAAATGTGATTGGATGAAAATCAAGTCATCCTATGTCGTCTGCTGCGTCCTGTAATCACTTCATTGAAGAAATATGATGAACAACAGCCAACAAAAACCTGCGCTAGGCCAGTCAAAGGTATGCTACATTCATAGACGTGGTTGATAAGAAAGAAAGAAATTGCAAATTTGGTGCACAAAATAACCTCCTTTCCAAATATTTCTCAACAAAGAGCAAGGACTTTTATGTTATAAATGGAGAAACTATTGCTTTATTTAAAAAAACCTAAAACATAGCCATTTCGTTGTCACAAAATTTTCTCCATCACAAACAACTCCACCTATGAAAACCACTCCTTACAAACGTGGACGAACAACTCACCAAGCAAGACAAGATTAATACAAGGAAGTGATGTTTCCTCTATCCTATCTTGGGCAAAAGCTTTGGTGGGTTCCCAACACTTGGGATTAATTATTCATATCCACGAGACATTGAATCTTGATTACTCAAATAATGACCACCAAAACCAATAGAATTTCCACAAATCAACCAATCACATAAAGTTTTGACAAACGCGTCCTCTGCCAATTGGGTTTCAAAGTTCGAAATCTAACCAAAAAGTTTTTATACATACAAGTTGCCCTCAAGTTTGATACGTGAAGGATCAAGGAACCATCGGAAACTTGGAATACTTTTGCGTGTGAAGAGAAAGTATGAATTCAGAGAAAGTTGAGAAGTTTGAAGCATTCAAATTATATGCAGCCTCCAAAGTTGGATTATTTCAGAAATGGGTGACAAGGCAGCTTGGACTGAGTTGTATTTCGGCTCCACCACCACGTTTTATTACCAACTTAGTCTATTCTGACCGGCCATTTGAAATTGCCCATGTGGCCACAATTCCAAAAGGTTATATATATACATTAGTGGGTTGATCTTTATCTCCTATGTAATTTGTAATTCCACTAATATAATAACATTAAAAGGTTGGGTTTTTTTAATGCTAATTAGTTTAACTATTTGTGAAAACAACCCATTAATCTAATGGTAATCGGTCAAAAGTAAACCTTTTAAAAATCAAACATAGCTCAGCATCAAATTCTAATTTTTTCAATAAATTATATTAAAATAAAATTTCAAAATATAAATTTTATTTAAAATATAATATTTAAAATTTTAATTTAAAATTAAAATATTTAAAATATACACTATTATTTACTTTTAAACACTTAATAATAATAATACTAATAAAATTTTATAAATTCGACTAAAATTTTTTAAAATTCAGTGCTGCACACTTGACAAATTTTTTTCTCTGAATTGGGAGTATATTTTGGTATGGAAATCGATTCATGTGCTTCATGTCGATGATCACAAGTGACAACAATTATTTGTATGAATTGAACAAGCCAACAAACAAAATTTACGTACCACACATGCAATTGTCTAAGTAATGTTGTTTAAAAAGAAAAAAAAATAGATCCAAAATGCTTGACCCGACACGACAAGACAAGCCTTTGCATTAATAATTTGGTCCCTGAAATATAAATACTTGTTGGGTTTAGTGCATGCTAGTCGGTTGAGAAATTGATTGATCCCTTTTCCATGGATAATAATTATTGTCATCCACAAATGCTTTTGTTTTCTTTAAGATTACAATTTATGACCATTGTAGGTCCATCTAGAATTTAGCTTCCCACATTATTATTATTATTATTATTATGCTTGTGTCCATCATAAACAATCTCATTTCAAAAAGGGAAAGAGTATTATAGTGGAATTGTTATTGCATTTGCTCTTTTGTATAACTAGAATGTGCAATTAATTTCATGTCATGCCTTGCATATGAGAATAGAGAATATTGTTCTTTCAATCTAATTCACTTTATAAGAAACTTTTTTCTCTATTTATAATAAATTTGCAAAGATTTTTGTGGCATTGTGTTGGATGAAATTTTATAAATCTCGTAGATAAAATTTAAACGTTAAAAATTAATTTGGTTGATTTAATTAATATTTTTTTTTCACTATCATAAAATTAATTATTTAGTTCAGTTTGATAAATTTATTCATTGATTTTCTTTCATAAATTGATTAATATAACTATAATCATATTAAAATTTAATAAAATTAATAAAATTTGAATCGATAAACTTCTTTTTTGACTTAAAGAAATATACGTGACATATAGCATAAAAAATAAAAATTATGTTACATTATATTAATCAATTTTTTGAAGATTGCATTTGATTTCGTACAATTTTATTTTATCACAAACTACTTTCCTTCTAGATGGGTTGTAGAAAAAATGACTCTTTGTTTGGATAGCTAACTCTAAGAAATTTTAAATTCATTAATTAAATTTAAAAAGTTGTCAAAAGTTTAGCATTCTTGAAAGCCAAATGAAGTGTTTGTTGGGGTCTTTAATTTGTTTGATTATAGTGTCTCAACAAATTAAAACATATCTCAACAAATTGGTCATAACTATGACCTTTCCTTGGTAAAACTTTGAATCAAACAATGCAAGTAGATAAGGGTCATTGCTGTTGCTTGTTAAGACCAAATTATAAGATTTCCTTAGTACTTTTCTTTAAAATATTATATGATACATAATGAAAAGGGAATTAAGATTTTTATATTATGATGTCATTAGTTAATAATAATTACGTAATATTATGATGTTATTTTAATTAATTTTTGAACTTTTAATTAATCAAA
The DNA here is from genome assembly GCA_019650275.1 of Xylocarpus granatum. Classification (NCBI taxonomy): domain Eukaryota; kingdom Viridiplantae; phylum Streptophyta; class Magnoliopsida; order Sapindales; family Meliaceae; genus Xylocarpus; species Xylocarpus granatum. The sequence continues at coordinate 21,936 of BNST01002624.1, read as the reverse complement.
TACTTTATAATAGAATAATTATTTTATCACAATTATAGATATATCTCTTCCTTCTTGGTTAATATATCAAGTTAGTAAGTATTTTATATTGTCAAGATTCAAGATTTGTCATTAATTTTTTTTAAAAAATTATATGTGAATTTAAAAAAAAATATATTTTATACATACATATTGAAATAATATTGTAATAATATCTATAAAAATGCTCGGTTATAAATATTATTATGCTAAAGAAAATAAACAAACAAAAAATTACTTGAAAATAAATAAATTTAGGAATATAAATATTATTACCCCAAATTTCAAATCGTGCGGTGGTAATGTATCTCATCATCATAACCATTGGCTAATGAATAAACATAGTTGCACTTGCCCATACGTAAAACTACATAATAATATCAAGTCATCAAACCTAATCCGTGTTGCTAATTAGGTGATAATAATAATAACAACAACAACAACAATAATGTCCTATAATAGCACGCCATGTCCGTTTATTACAAAATAAAATAAGGAAAGAAAAATCCGGTGGTGTGGGTCCACGCCAAGAGCAGGCGCGTATGTTTTGAACTTCTCGGACATTAAAGACGAGGTTGCCGCCCACGTTTCCTCGATCTATCTACCCACCATAACTATAAATAAATAAAAATAATGTCGGCTCTCTCCCGCTTCGCTTTGTGGATAAAGTGGGACTCAGTCTGCTATGTTGGCCCCCTCCCAGACGTCGTTTTTGATAAATAATTAATTATTTGGCTCAGCTGGTCACAGATGGATCATAGGCATGGACCGAAGAAGCAGACGGAGAGAAGGAGGCTCCGTCTTCTCCGTCTTTCTCCCAAAAATTCTCGACTTTGTCATCCCCCCGCACTCACACGTGTAGCATCAACAATTGTCCACGTCATCATAAAATTTTTTAAATAAAATAATATAGTTAACATAATATATTTATTTAATTAATAAAATAACAAATATTTATTCATAAATAATAAAAAAATGTTCTTAAAAGAATTTTTATAAATTTAATATTAATAAAATAAAATTTTAATTCTAAAAACACAAAAGCAAAAGAGAAACGTGATAATTATTCTTATGTCCAGGTCGGCATGCTGACGTGTTGTTATTATTATTATTTAACATAATTGTGAAGAAAAAGAAAATGAATGCACGAACTTATCTTAAACACAGGTGACGTGTCGTTTCGGTAAATTAGAGCCGTTGATGCGTCGTATCGGCCAAGTCAAGAGTCAATCAAACACATGCCCGTGACTTTGGTTTCCCTTGGACGGCTTACAAACGCCACGTTTCTTACGTAAGTTTTCCCCCCTGCTAATTATAATTAAAAATTTTGTTGCATGAAAAAATAAAAAAAAAGTGTAGAATTAATTAAGATTAAATAAATATCAAAAAAGGAAAGAGTCTCACGGATAAATATGAGCGTTGACAGTTGTTATCTCTACACGTGCCAACTGTGTAAAGCTGTACCAAGTGTTTTGCCATCTCATGACCGAGTAATTCTGTTGGCAGACGAAATAATATCTTGACACCTGTCCCGTATTTTTCAAGTAAATTACCATGGAATCCTCCATTAATTATAATAATATCCATAAAATTAATTATCGCATCTCACCATTAAACTTTAATTTCGACTAATTTTATAAGATTATATCCAAGTAATTAATGTAAAAAAGTTGTATACTTAATTATTATTCATTTTCTCAATTTTAATTCTCAAAATAATTTTAAAAAATAATAATTAAGATCATCAATATATATTTTAAATTATTAAAAATATTACATTTTTAGATTCTATCCTAATATTAATTAGTAAATAATTAATTACTATAAATGTAAAGGATAATATCATGTTTATGGTCCATTTTAGCAACTAAGCAATTTCCCATATAAGCCTCCGCAATAATAATAATAACAATGATAAAGTAACCGTCTATTCGGTAACAAAAAATGTGAAGGAAGCAGACACGGACGAGTTCGGTTACAGTCAGCACACGGTCACCTGCAATCGACCACATTATTACTACTATGCACTCGATCGCGCAGCCATGCATCCGGACCGTCCATTCAACTCGTTCACGTACTCGCATAAATTTCTTCGAGTCCATCTCTCTTCGTCCTTATCCTCACTGTTTTTATTTTCCTTTTTGTTTCAAGCTCTCCCTCTTATGGAAAGTTATCGGTATCTTTGATTTGGCTTACTGTAAGAAGATTTATATTTCTCTCCTTTTAAAACCCTATTGACGATAAATTATAAACGCCACAACCGAGTTTCTTAACAACCTAAAACAACAGAAGAAAATTTGCTGTTTTCTTTGCTGTTTCTCGATCTTCTTATACTATGATATCGAGATCTTCGTTAGACTTATTGAATTTGATATCGTTTGATGATTTTGGGCCCCTAAATCGGATCCCTAGAGTCATGACGGTTCCCGGAGTGATTTCTGAGTTTGAGAAGAGCGAGCGAACGAGTTCTGAGGGTTGCGAAAGCATGGAGCCATGCGAGGTCCAACAACGCAGGATCATTGTAGCGAATCAACTGCCTGTACGAGCTTTTCGCGATGAAGATCGCGATGTGTGGGGCTTCGAGTATGATCAAGACAGCCTTGTTTTGCAGCTTAAGGACGGGTTCTCGCCGGAAACAGAAGTTATATACGTTGGTTCGTTGAACGTTGAAATCGGTGTTGACGATCAAGAAGAGGTTTCGCAGCTGTTGTTAGAGAAATATAAGTGTGTGCCAACGTTTTTGCCACCTGATATACACAAGAAGTTTTATCATGGTTTCTGCAAGCATTATCTTTGGCCTTTGTTTCACTACATGTTGCCTCTGACGGCTAACCATGGTGCACGGTTTGATCGCGTGGAGTGGCAGGCTTATTTGTCTGCAAACAAAGTTTTTGCAGACAAGGTGATGGAGGTGATAAACCCAGAAGAAGATTACGTCTGGATACATGATTATCATCTCATGGTATTGCCTTCTTTCCTGAGAAAACGTTTTCATAGAGTGAAAATTGGTTTCTTTTTGCTTAGTCCATTCCCGTCATCAGAAATCTATAGGACTTTACCTGTCAGAGATGAGATTCTCAAGTCCTTGTTGAATTCTGACTTGATCGGGTTTCATACGTTTGATTATGCAAGACATTTTTTATCATCTTGTGGCAGAATGTTAGGTCTTAATTATGAGTCCAAAAGGGGTTACATTGGTTTAGATTATTTTGGTAGGACTGTGAGTGTAAAGATTCTGCCTGTCGGGATTCATATGGGGCAGTTTGAATCTATTATGTCATTAGATGACACAGGTGAGAAAGTAAAGCGGTTGAAGGAAAAATTTGATGGGAAAATTGTGATATTAGGTGTGGATGATATGGATTTGTTCAAGGGTATTAGTTTGAAGTTTATAGCCATGGGACAGCTCTTAGAACAGCGCCCAGATTTGAGGGGAAAGATAGTTTTAGTACAGATTACGAACCCGGCAAGGAGTAGCGGTAAGGATGTGCAAGATCTTCAAAATGACGTCGACAGAACCGCAGATCAGATCAACGCGAAGTTTGGCAAACCGGGCTACAAGCCTATTGTTATGGTTAAAGGGCCAGTCAGCACACAAGACAAGGTGCCATACTATGCCATTGCTGAATGCTGTATAGTGAATTGTGTAAGAGATGGGATGAATTTGGTGCCTTACAAGTATACTGTTAGCAGGCAGGGCAGCCCTGTTATATACAGGGCTTTAGGTGTTGATGAGAGGAATCCACCTCCAAGAAATAGTGTTATCATTGTATCTGAATTCATCGGTTGCTCCCCTTCTCTTAGTGGTGCAATTCGCGTCAATCCTTGGAATATTGATGCTGTTGCTGATGCTATAGATTCGGCCATAACAATGAAGGAGCATGAGAAAGTCTTGCGCCATGAAAAGCATTACAGGTACATTAGCTCTCACGATGTTGCTTATTGGGCTAGGAGTATTGATCAAGATCTCGAAAGAGCTTGCAGAGATCACTCATTCAAGAGATGTTGGGGAGTTGGTTTAGGTTTAGGATTCAGAATTGTTGCTTTGGGGCCTGAATTCAGGAAGCTTGGAGTGCACCATATTGTCTCTGCTTATAACAGAACAAACAGCAGATTGATCCTTTTGGATTATGATGGAACTGTGATGTCGCAGACCTCAGAGGATAAGAGACCTAGCCCTCAGGTTCTTAAAGTCTTGAATGATTTATGCAATGATCCCAAAAACATTGTTTTCATCGTTAGTGGAAGAGGAAAGGATTCTCTAAGCAATTGGTTTAATGACTGTGGGAGCTTAGGTATTTCTGCCGAACATGGTTATTTTACGAGGTACTGTTTTAACTTGTAAATTCACTAGATTTCGTTCTTGTTCATAATTTCTTTCTCTAATGTTATGTTTTCGTATATGTTTGTAGGTGGAATAGGAATTCCGAGTGGGAGACCTGCTCGTTGGCAAAGGATTTCAACTGGAAGAAGATTGCAGAACCTGTAATGAAGCTTTACACTGAAGCAACTGATGGCTCTTTTATTGAGGACAAGGAAACTGCAATGGTGTGGCACCACCAACTTGCTGACTCTCATTTCGGATCATGCCAGGCTAAAGAACTTCTTGATCACTTGGAAAATGTCCTTGCCAATGAGCCTGTTGTTGTCAAACGAGGGCAACAGATTGTTGAGGTCAAGCCTCAGGTATGTCAATTGAAGTTGTTGATGTTTTGGATATTCTGAATTTAGCACGAAACATTTTCCAAGCATCAGGAATTGATCATAAGAGTATCAAAACTGGCGTGCAAATTGATGATTGATGTAGAATAACAACATTTTTGTATCTCTAGTCAATGAATAAATCGTGTTGTGCTTGTTGGATTGCAGGGAGTAAGCAAAGGAATTGTTGTCAAGAACTTGATTTCAACCATGAGAAGAAAGGGCAAGTCACCAGATTTTGTACTGTGCATAGGGGATGATCGTTCAGATGAAGATATGTTTGAGAGCATCGAGCGATCTGTTGCCGATCCTTCGTTGCCAGCCATTGCAGAAGTGTTTGCTTGCACTGTTGGTCAGAAACCAAGCATGGCTAAGTATTATCTCGACGATACAACAGAAGTCATAAACTTGCTTCAAGGCCTTGCTGCAGGAACTGCACATTCCAGGTCTGCATCTAATCAGGAATCACAGGAAGACTCGCATTAAAATTGACCGTAGGGAAAAGAGATAATTTGGGTCTAGGGCAATTGATACAGGTAGCCTTGTACAGAAAAATACTTATTAACTTTTACAGGTCCATCTGAAAAACCCAGTTAGAAAAAATTACTTCATTCATCATCATCATTTTCTTCTTCTTCTTCCCTCAATGTGAAGCAAAACTCTTTTTATTTTTCGACGGGAAAATTTGTTTCTGCTTTCAGTTGTAGCCCTCCAAAGACAATTCTCAACAATGTATGTTTCCAGTTAATCTGTTTTTTTATTTCTTTCTTAACAGAGTTTTAGCAAGAATTTGATGTCCAAATCCAACAGAAAAAGAATTGAAGGACAATAATTTGAGCTTCAATCCATGAACCAATGGCATATGCCTCAAAACATAATTGAGATAAACTTGGTCAAAGTGTCATTTATCTTGAGGACAGCTTCCATGAATTGATGGAATATTTTTCTTCCAGTTTTGTAAAACTGAGGACTATTGCTGCACAGTCACAGCCTTGTCTGAACATCTTTGAAAGCTATCATTTCCAATATTTCTTGTGGATAAGATCGGATCAAAGTTGTACAATTGTTCCACTGGCAAAATCCAAATTTTCTTTTATATTTTTTGGTAATGATTATGATTTTTTTTTGTGGTAATGATATTCGAATTCCCTAAGTTTTATATTTTTACAAATAAATATGTAATAAGTCTTTAATACAACGATTTATGATAAAATAACTAAATTATTTTTATAATATTAAATTTTAATATCATAATGTTTGAAATGAATAGAAATTTGATAACGATTTGATTATAATATCAAATTTTAATCTCTTTTAAACCCCGACAATTAAGGAGATTAATTGCGAAAAGAGATTATATGGAATAATTAATGGTGCCCTCTCCTAACTTGTTTCCTTCAATATTGATGGTGAATTAGAGCTTAAACTAACCAAATAGTAGGATTTTAGAATTGGATATTTATGAACTAAACAAAGTGTTAAAATAGAGGTTATATAAGATAACTACAGTTTAAAATGTAGGAGATATTAGAAAAGGCATATGAATATTAATAAAAGAAAATAATAGTATTAAAATAGAGACGATAGTAGATAAAATATTTTAAAATGAAAGCATTATTCGATAACTATTATTAAAAAAATTATGATAATTCAGAAGACATTGAGAATAATATTTTCGATATAAAATAAATTATAATATTCTTTTTACGTAAATAAACATTGTAATAATTTTAAAATGAACAAGTGAAATATGAGAGGAGAAAGCATAAATAATGTTTAAAACTTTTGTTTTTGTTTTGTTAGTATCCATTATTTCAACAATGCATAGAAAGGGACGCTTGATCAGACAGTAATGAATTAGATGTTTGAACTAAAACAATTATTTGGGTTAGAGGTTAAAATAAACAAAAGGCCATAATAAAGGTGATATATGTTTATTGGATGTAAAAGTAGAGAACATACTTAATAATGCAACCACCCATAGAAATCAATAGAAAAACATGTAACTTTGACGTATAATCATGTAGAAAAATGTTCGTAAGAAAGACTGGGAAGGCATATCAAGCAAAGATTTTGTGGGAAATTTACAAATGCAAAACATAATACAACCGAGTCTTCAATATTCAAACGAGCACATGTGAGATAATTTTCAACTTTATTAGGGTAAGATATTGACTTGCTTACGATCTCTTTGTTTTGTGTCTGTTTGGTTGGAGGAAAACTGAGAAAGATGTAGCAAAGTAAGAATTGAGAATTTGATTTTGTGTGTATGAATATGTTGTCATTATCCTTTGCCCATTTCTGTATATCTAAAAGTTGGGATATCGAAAACAGAAGAAGTATCCCATGGTGTCTGCACCAAGACCCAAATCCTTTGACTGGAGCAGCATGTATTGGACATCGACAAATGTCCAGATCTTCATAAGGTGAACATTTGCAGGTTTTCACCAAGTTTTTTGAGAATTGACAGACTGTTAATAAAACCTCATTATTGATATTGAACTTGTATTAATATAATATTTATCAACATACCAATATTTAATTTACAAAATTACACTCGATTATTGAACATATCAATAGCTTGTATTGAGTTTATGGATCAATTTCACCCTCCCAACACATGGATATTGGATTATATAAACACTCAAATCTAAAAAAGATAAACAAAATATTCAATTATTTTCACTGTTTTACCAACATCTTCTTTTGTTAGGTTAAATAATCATACCAATATTTAATTCTTTAACTTAACTTATTTCCTACCCAAATAATTACATATTACAAGTGAATAAATTGCTAATCTGACAAATTAATAATATTTGAAAAAAGTTGTTTACACTTAATGCATAATATCTTATCAAGAATTTGATATAATATTCAATTTATTTTAATAAAATAACTTTTTAATCTCGAGTATAATATAAATTATGCATTATTATATAATATAAATTAAATATCATTTTAAAAAATATTAAGTTTAATAAAGTAAAAAATATATATATAATAAAATAAGTACGCAAAAATATACAAACAGACAAATTTTGTATTAGGTATAAACTCTAAACAAATATATATTATTTTTTAATAATAAACGTATACTAATAATTATTTTTGTTAAATTATTGAAATAACATTTATTTAAAATTTTATTTGTGCATTAATTTTTAATTAATTTTCTCCAATATTTCTTGTAAGAAAAATGTACATGTATATAAAATATTTATTAAGAAAAGGAAGTTATAAATGAAAAATTGCAAATTAAGAATTCAAATGGTTGAAAGAAACAACCTAAAATGATATGTTTTTCATGCATAATTAATGAAAATGAAAATTTGGTTTTGTAAAATATTCATGAAAAAACTCATGAAGCCATCAAATAAAGATTTTGTGAGAAATTTAGCTGTGAAACTCATACATGCATACATATGCATTGCATAATGCTACAACTAAGTACTATAGTTAAATGAAATTTTTTATTAAATAGAAATTAATTAATTATATAAAATTTGAACAATCTAAATTTTTTTATGAAAATTATTAAATTAATTTTATTACGTACAACAAGCCCTATTTCAAGCCACGCCATTGCATTATTACGTGAATTTTTATACAAATTTACGTAATAAAATTATATTATTTTCAGATCATTTTTTTAATAAATTTGTATAAGAATTTGTACGAATAACATTAACAATATTTTTATATTTACAACAACAGCTTATAAACAAGTAACAAATGAGTAAATATTTTTTTTAGTAACATGTCATTAATTTTAAGTTATCAAGTTAAATATCATATTATTCTATCATTAGTATAACAATTTTAACTTAACAAAATATCATTTTAATAATGGCCAAATAAGAAATAATATGAATTTTAGATCCTACCAACATTCAAAAGAGCAAAGATATCATTTACCCTCTATATTAATTTTGATAAAATAAGTTCTTTTTTTTTCTAAAAATCTAATTGAAATTTGGTTTGTGAGACTTTGCTCATAAAATTAAATAATAAAAGAAGTAGACAATGATTTCAAAAAGAGCAGTCCCATCCCACACCCCTGTTAGGCAAAAGCATCCAACAGCATCTGCCATTGGTGGAGTTTTGGGACCTTGTTGCCCAAGTGGTTGGGGTTGTCTGTTTTCAGTCATGGTTTTAACTTTAACTTTGGTAAATTATCAAATTCATCCTTATAGTTTGTAAAACTAATAAATATGTCTGAAACTTTATCACTTATCTCAAGAAATATAATGTAACCAAACAAAAATTAAAGAATCTAATAAATTCCTATGATTTGTTATTACGAATAAAATATTTTCTCAGAACTTGTAATTACAATTGCCTTCTTGGTTGATAGAGTGGATAGACACATGGAGGGATGTATATGAAATAGGTGATAAGTTTATAAATATTTTAATTATTTTAACAAACTATTGGGACTTTTTTGATAATTACTATTTAAAATTTTCTTTTCTCTACGTCTGTTGACTTTAGTCAAGAATCTTTGTCATAGCATAATTCTTTTTTTAATCAAAAGAAAATGTAAAAGCACAAGCATGAATTGACTCACTCTGAATCCTGGTTCTTTCACTGTCACTTATAATTAATGAAGAGCTTGCACAAGAAGAATCTAGATTCAGATAAAAGAAAAATGCTGAATGGTGATAATTGGGGTCGGGTTTTAAGAGCTCAGGTTTAAGCTTCTTTTGCTTTTGGTGATGGAGTTGAAGAAGGAAAAACTTGTCAGGTAATCCTTTCACTTCATTTCGTTTTGTTTTTGTTTCTGTTGTTTTTATATGTTTTCTTTTCGTGGGTTCACTTGACTTTGAGGAAACATTGGGTGCGTGACTATTTTCTGAGAATCGTTTTTGTTTCTATGTTGTGTTTGGTTGATGAGAAAATTGGGGAAATGACTGGTACTGCCGAGAAAACTTGAATTAGACTAACGGGAAAATTTTGAACTAATTAAAGATTTTATTTTATTTTCTGTTTTATATTGTGTTTGTAACTGAAGAAATGGATAAGTTGTAGATTTGCTTATATTTGTTATCTAGCAAAGTTAGCATTTTGCCTGACTGAAGGCTGAAAGAACTTCTTGGTCCTCAATGAGCTTGAATCAAAACAACTTGAACCATAAAATTCGTTAGATTTAAGTACTCTGGGAAGCTTTATTTTCTTTTGCTCAATTTTGAACTCCTTGGTTGCCTAAGGTAGGGTACTATTTGAGCATAATTATTTTCCAAGGCCAGATTAAACTAGGGGTTGTTTTTCAATTTGCGTAAATTTGCAGCTTTTTTGTTTTGTTTCTAGTGAAAACTGTTCCAGCTATGCGTTTGGTGATGAAAACTAGAAGTTGTTTATTGATTTGTTCTGTCTCATACTAAGGGCTAAAGTGAATAAAATGGCATGGGATGTGTTTAACCTTCTTGTCAACAAAATCGGTTTTCAAGATATAAACAGATTATGCCCCTTTACTTAGCTCCATAGAGCTAAGAAAATACTGTTATGCCAAATTTTCTGCCAAAACATCAGAATTATCTGTTAAACTTGTTGGTTGAAAATTTTTGTAGGTTTTATTCTGATGGAAAACAAGACCAAGAATCTTTGTGGGGAAACAACGATGCAATTCACTTTGAAAAGTCATCATCCATTTACAAGAATCCATTACCTGCAATGGTAAATGGAGTGCTGGGGGGTAGGAGTAGACTCTCAGGAGCAAGCAAAATTGCAGGGCCTAAGGGCTTTTCACAGGAAAACACACCATGGTACAAGAGAATACTTGACCCAGGTAGTGATATTGTGTTAAGATGGAACTGGGTTTTCATAGTCTCATGCTTGGTGGCACTTTTTGTTGACCCATTGTATTTTTACTTGCCTGCTGTGGGAGGGGATGGGAGTACTTTTTGTGTGAAGACTGACTTGAAGTTACGAATTATTGTGACTTTGTTCCGGACTATAGCAGATCTTTTTTATTTGTTGCACATGATTATAAAATTTAGGACAGCATATGTTGCACCAAACTCTCGGGTATTTGGAAGGGGTGAACTTGTCATGGATCCAAAGAAGATTGCGCGGAGGTATCTTAGATCTGACTTCTTCATTGATCTCATTGCAACCCTGCCTCTGCCTCAGGTACTTTATTCTGACTTAAAAAATTTGATTTTCTGGTTTCTTTGCATTATAATTAGTCTTTTCTAACTGATTTTGCAGTGTTCTATTTTGATTATTCTGGGAGAATGCTTACAATGGACATTATGTGTTGATGTGATATGGGATTCTTTTACTGTCTTCCTCTAGTTTGCAGACTTGTTATTGGTGCCATTGAAGCTGCTTCAATCTGTTGAATTTGTTTTCTCTAGAATATCGTTCTCCTCTTATTTATTTATTTCAATTGCAACTTTTTGTTACTTTATTAGGCCATTTGTTTTTTGAGGCTTAAATTTATTACTAGACCTGGAAACCTATATTCTTCTTTCAATAAGTGATGGCTTATATTTTCAATCAATTTTCCTTCAGCTAACTACCTTGGTTTTATCTCGGACAAGAAAAATACTGTCAAAAGTTAGTGGGTTCTCGTCTTCCTTTTGAGTATAGAAATGTCCTTGGGTCATTGTATGACAAGAAAAATGCTGTCAAAAATACCCAAGCTACTACTTATTGGTGTATGCAGATTTCTGAGGAAGGTTTCTGTCCTTTTATTCCACCTATTTAAGTAATTTTATGAGAATTTCTATATTCCTTGTTTGAGGTAACGTAGTTTGACAGTTGTTCTGTGCTCATTGGGGCAAGCCTAGTGAGGACACTAGAAGTAAACTGCAGATGGTATAAATAGGTCTAGTCAAGGTCCCGGTGTTAATGCATTGAATGGGGCATTCTTAGGGATAATGAAGGTGAGATGTTTCTATGTTTGGGCATTGGAATAATTGAGCTTTCAGCTGAAAGTTAGTATGACCGAGTGGCCAAAATTTTCCATCAAGTATAATCCCAGTTTCCTGATTTCAAGCATCTTCTCTCACATTTTGTTGTTGGGTTTCCATTTTCATTGAGGTGGGAGATCTCCTTTTCCCATCTTGCAGACAGAACTTTGTATTTGTAGACCAAATCAAACTTTATGGTTTTAAATCACCTCAAGGTTCAAGTTTCAAGGATAAAATAAATTGAGAACAGTCTTTAGATATATATTTGAGGCGGTTAAATGTCTTCAGCTTTTTCATAAATCTTTCTTGTAGATTTGAACCCTAGTCTCCATCTGTCATACTGAGGTGGCCAGTCAGAGAAAAGTAGATTGCAAGAACTTGGTAGATTTTGAGAAATATTTTTGGGTCTTTGCTACCATAAGGAGTTTATATACATATATACACACTCACAAGAAATCCAACCACCTTGTGGTAGAAAACAGTAAATATTTGCATGAGAAAACAACTTTAAGCCTTTTTCAGGCATCTTTGACACTGGATGCCATGGTTTTCTTGTTCTTGTAATAAAATGCTAAATTTGGTTACTGGGGATAGCATGCTAGCAGGCAGTTCTGCTTCTTTTTCCATGTAACTAGCTAATTTCATTAATAATATTATTTTTCACATGTTCTGCTTTTAGACTTTCTCGTGCTGTAACTGAATTTACTTACACAGATTGTAATCTGGTTTATCATACCGGCAACAAGGAGCCCCCGGACTGACCACAACAACAATGCTCTTGCGTTGATAGTTCTGCTGCAGTATGTTCCCAGATTATATTTGATATTTCCATTAAGTTCTCAGATTATTAAAGCAACTGGAGTAGTCACAAAGACTGCTTGGGCAGGGGCAGCATATAATCTGTTATTGTACATGCTGGCTAGCCATGTATGTAATCTTATTACTTTCATATCAAAAGATATTATTTTGTTATTTTACTCACTTTATTAGCAGGATGGATGGAAAATCACCAATTCACTTTCATTTTTTATCCAGGTTGTGGGGGCAGCATGGTATTTACTGTCAGTTGACAGGAATATGTCATGCTGGAAAAAAGAGTGCAAGAAGGAAGTGAATCCTACATCATGTCTTAACTTTTTGGATTGTGATATTTGCAACCATAACAATCGCAAAACATGGGCAACTAGTACAAATGTGTTCAATAATTGTGATGCAAATAATGATAATTTCAATTATGGGATATTTGAAAATGCAGTTACAAAAAAAGTTGTCTCCTCAGCCTTTGTCAAGAAGTACTTCTATTGTCTGTGGTGGGGCCTGCAACAGCTTAGGTATGATTTTATTCTTTTTATGCATCAAAATCAATCAATTTATGTTGATTTCAGTTTCCATTGTCTGTCTTCACGGGCTAGATTTGATGGCTGGGACACCAAAATTTGCTCATTATCATTTCTTTTTTCTGTATCTTTTTGATTGTATGTTGTAGTTCTTAGGCTGGAATGCAGAGTGGATTTATGTGAATAGATTGGAGTCTTAGACACCAATGTGTATTATATATCCATATCAGATAAGACAACAATAAAAATAAAATTGCATTTAAATGTGTGATTTCCATAAAAGGATCATCCACATGAGATGTGAATGCATATGCAGAAAAACCTCACTAGTTCCAGAAATTTGTAGTTTCTTTCTTTGTGAGGATCTAACTGATTTGTTTTGGTGAAAAAATGAGGTTTTTGATGCTGGTACACAATTTCCAAAAGAAAAAAGTTGTACCGATTCAAGTACCACATGACCCAAAAGTTTAAATTGATAGACAGGGACTCAGCAATAGTTTGTGATGTCTGACATGCACACCTGGAAATCCTTGCTGTAAGCCACAAAATAACCAACCACCCTGTAGTAAGCTGAAAACAACATATACAAACACCCAAAACCTCTCCCATTTGTGACGGACAAAGATGAAGAACTTGGGGGTATCAGAGGTTCTAGTTCTCTGCTTTTTGCCTGCAGGGCACTTCAATACCCTGCCTTCAGTGTAATGCGGGGGGAAGCTAAAAAGTGCTCTGGTTCAAAGACCAAGTTTGTTACTATAATTATCCAATGAGTGTCACATTCTATTTGGAGAGGTCCTGTTAATGATTGAAACTTATTAAAATAGTCATCATAGGTGATCTGGCACTGGATCTCTGGATTGAAGATCAGAAACTGCTTCCTGACTTTGCTTACTGATTGTAGAATTCATCATCAATGATTCTTTCCAGGACATTGCATCCTGGACCATGTTATAAGGATGCTACAAAACATGATTATTTGTGATTAAAAATAATCGGTATTCAAAGCTGTAATGTAGAAATACGTAGACTTGTTGAGATTTATATTTCAAATAAACAAGGAATTGCGGGCACCTATTTCTAATATATCTGAAAGAGTAAGAATCTGAAGTTGGAAGTGAACACATGGCATGCTTTATTTGATGATATTATCTCTTTGGTAGTACTTGAATTGCAAAGCTATTTTGCTGTCAGGTTTTATTTGATGATATTATCTCGTTGGTAGTACTTGAATTGCATAGCTATTTTTCTTCCATATGCTGGCTAAATATATTTTCTTTAATTTTGGACCTCTGTACCTTGGTGGATTTACTTGCCATTCTGAATCAGGGCATGAATTTATGCGTTTAAAATTATTTTAAACTGTAAAATTATGGTAAGGTGTATTCTGTAATTTTTGTTTACAAATGTTGATTCATATCTTTTTTGGCTTTCTTATTATCTCAGTTCATATGGGCAGAATTTGTCAACAAGCACATTCATTGGGGAGACATCATTTGCAATACTCATCGCCATCTTGGGTCTTGTTCTCTTTTCTCATTTGATTGGAAATATGCAGGTATTAGAAAACACAGCATTCTTGACTTTTTCCTTTCAAACTTACTTTTCGTGGCGATGATGATGGTTACATGCTGTCCTACCTTGTCAAGTTGTATATTGGTGGCAGCTGAGACTGGGAGCTGTTGTTTCTTCTTCATTCTCTCCTTTTTCTTCCTTTATCATGTACCACTTAAAAAGTAGTAAAATTTAGAAACAATGATAGTATCTTGTCCATTTGTTTGTAGTTAGCAATTGATACCGCTAATTGTCTATTTGGTTTGGCTTCTTTAATGGCCAAAAGAGCTTTTTTAATGTCAAAAGCTCTTTTTAAATGTTTCTGTGTCCTTTGGTTGTCAAAGGAGAAGAGTTTTTGGAAGATTTAAAAAGCTATTTTGCTCCTATTGGTAGAAACCCAAATTTTGGGCTTGTGGAAGTGTAGCTTACTGACCATTTTTACAAGGGTAAATTGTCTAAAATACTCTTATTTTATTTCAAAAGTTTTACTCTATTTTTCTCATAACATAACTTGGAAAACTTGTCTATTAAGGTAATTACAAAATTTGTATTAGAATATATTTGTTACAACCAAACAACTCATAATTTTCATCAAAAGCTCTACTTATGAGAGGTCTACCCATAAAAGCTGTACTCAAAAAAACTATACCAAACAGATCCAATCTTCTTCCTTTTGTTTTCTTTTTCTATTGTTCCTGCATTACTTTTCAGTGATTGGTTGATATTTGAATTGAAATTTGTGTAGAAATTCATTGTCTTTCAACTTTTGTATCGCATGCTTGTCATCTTTCTTCTCATGTAAAATTTAGTGGTTTAAAATTGTTTTCATGATGTAGACATACCTGCAATCTATGACTGTGAGACTTGAGGAATGGAGACTGAAGCGAAGAGACACTGAGGAGTGGATGAGGCATCGCCAACTCCCTGAAGATCTGAAACATCGTATTCGACGTTTCGATCAATACAAGTGGCTTGCAAATCGAGGAGTTGATGAAGAAACCATTCTCCGTGGCTTACCAGCTGATCTCCGCCGTGATATTCAA
This sequence comes from Xylocarpus granatum, assembly GCA_019650275.1. Lineage (NCBI taxonomy): Eukaryota > Viridiplantae > Streptophyta > Magnoliopsida > Sapindales > Meliaceae > Xylocarpus > Xylocarpus granatum. Next base: position 6,369 of record BNST01002624.1, on the reverse strand, counting down.
TGCCACCTATGCTTGGACCTTGTTAGACGTGTATGTTCCTTTTGAAGTTTTATGTTGTTAGAGCTTAACTAGTGCACTCGTTTGCTAATTGTGTACTATATCCAAAATAATCACTTGCTTTTTTCTTTTGCAGGTCCCATTCTTCTCACAAATGGATGATCAGCTGCTTGATGCAATATGTGAGCGTCTAGTATCTTCCTTAAGCACTGAAGACACCTATATTGTTCGTGAGGGTGACCCTGTGACGGAAATGTTGTTTATTATAAGAGGTAGGTTGGATAGCTCTACCACTAATGGTGGTCGGACTGGTTTCTTCAACTCAATTACATTGAGACCAGGCGACTTTTGTGGGGAAGAGCTCCTTGCCTGGGCATTGCTTCCAAAATCCACCCTTAACTTGCCTTCTTCAACGCGAACAGTTAGAGCTCTGGTTGAAGTTGAAGCTTTTGCCCTGCGAGCAGAAGATCTGAAGTTTGTTGCCAACCAATTCAGACGCCTACATAGCAAAAAGCTGCAGCATACATTCCGGTTCTACTCCCACCACTGGAGGACATGGGCAGCCTGCTTCATACAGGCTGCTTGGCGCCGGCACAAAAAGAGGATGATGGGAAATACTCTCACAACAGCAGAATCCTTCACTTCAGATGAGAGAGAGACTGAGCAAGAGGAAGAAAAACATTATCCTGCAAGTTCAAATCCTTCTCAGGCAAAACTGAACCTAGGGGTTACGATACTAGCTTCAAGGTTCGCTGCAAATACAAGGAAAGGAGCACAGAAGATCAAAGATGTGGATATGCCAAAATTGTTTAAACCTGAAGAGCCTGACTTTTCCACTGAGCTTGATGATGACTAATTAATGGTATTAGGCTAGGAGTTTACCATGGCTACAGCTCTCTATAAAATCCTTCTAGATGGGTTATAGAATGCCACATTCAATGCAATATTTGCTAATCTTAATCTTGTTCGGTCCGGCAACAAGAAATGCTTTTGTTACCTGTATAGTGATCGTAACAGTACATTCAACATGTTAGCTTTCATTGGAGACAAGCTAATTACAGGCTTACAGCGGTAGTCTGAACTATTGGTCTTCAAAATCTGCTCGTTATGCATAAACTCATTTCTTTTGACTATTTAATATTTAAAATCAATTTCATTTTCCTATACAAACTTCAAATGTTTTTGTATTTAACAATCTTTTATTGACCAACACAGCCAACCAACAAGATTGATCCTGTTCTTAATGTCTGGGCACATGAATGCTTCAGGACAGAGGAATGCCTATAGAAAAATTTCTTCTGTACTTTCCGATTATCTTTCAAAATTTTAAAAGAATAATTGTAGGCAATATTATGTACAAGTTGCAATCTAATGTATATTAAAATGTTACAAATGAGTGTAAATCCAAAAACTTGGCAAAGTACAATCATGCCATCTATCCTGAGAAACTATCTTACAGAGAAATGTTACCGGTTACATGGTTATTTCATCCTTCCTCTGGCGTTCACTTTGCCATCCCTTTTATGAGCCATACCTCTCGATGTCATAAAACTCTATGTTCTTGTACTTTTGGGATATTATCTCTGCTTGAACTTTTCTAGCAGTGTCTGTTGCACAACCAACAAGAATGAGAACAGAAGTGCCTGCAAATCCCCTGAATGCAGTCAAGTGTGTCGTTTGTTCAATCACAGCAGGACTAGCGGCAAGGATTACTAAAAATGCTGAACCCAGCACTGATATCCGACCAAAAACCTATATATTTAACATAGAACATGTAAATGATGGTCATTTGGAAAGCAAACAAGGATTTGAGTTTATGTAAGTAGTTAAAATTCTAGTTGAAATCCCTTATATTTGATCTTGCAAAGAATTCAAAGTGGGACAACACCAATTTTTTACGACAAAAATAGGTATATTTCATTTCAAAGAAAAAAAATTACCATTTTAATAAATTCAGCTGTGCTTTTTCCTGGTCGGACTAGGGTAATTGATGCACCTTGGCGCTTCCACTGTTCACTAACATCATCAGGGTCCAATTGTAGGAAAGTATAGTAGTAGTTGAAGAAGGCAATCAAGAGGATATTGGTAGGAAGGTAGAAAGAAGCTACAAAAATTTTATCCTCTTAGGTTTCGACCATAATCAATCTTATAAAGAGAAAGCATATATATTCACTTACACTTTATCTAACTTTGTAGAGTCAATTCTGTGTCAAACCCAGACTCATTTTATCCCCAAACATAGTCCTTAACGAGAATACGCATAAGTGGCCAAGAAAACAATTCTTGCTTATATCTCTTCAATCTATGCAACATGACAAAGTCTTGAAAGGAGTTAAAAACATGCTCAAATATGCAAAATCTTCAAGAGACAGACAGCAGTCTACAGCTGAATTCAAATTATACGAATGAAATAGGAAATATTTTGTGAAATTCTAATGGGCTGATATTATATCATTTTTCAACAACTTTCAACAGTCAAAATTACAATTCTTAAAAAAAAGGGTTTAAAAGAAAGTGAGAGTCGAGGGGTAGTGAGTGGGGAAAAATATAAAAGATGAAATGTTGATTTATAAAGAGGGACAAGGATAGTAGGGAATCTAGAGATGGAGGGGGGAAAATGACGGAGGAGGAGAAACTTAATGGTAGAAAAAATTAAATAGGTTTAATTTAGACAAAAAATGATATGAAAAAAAATAAATTGAAAAAGATGTTGAAGACAACAACAAAAATACAAATAAAAAATGGGAACGCAATTAAAAAATGAGAAGGGTAGGGGAATATGAAGAAGATGTGGAGTAAAAAAACTTGAGGGTGGTAGATTTGAGAGGAAATAGTTCTCTTTGAGAGGGAGGGTTCTATCGGTAAGTCATTGCAATAACAATTAGTTGATAGAGAGGTTAAAAGGGAATGGTTTGAAAGAAAGACAAATGGTAGTAGAAGACAGTGAAAAAAAATAAATGATTAAGTTGTAGGAAAAGAAAGAGTCTGCGAGTGAATATATAGGAAGTATGAAATAAATATGCTAAAAAGGAAAAATGTAGGTAATAATCTTGAAATGCCGTAGAGGAGGAAGAATCTAAAGTTGAGAAAATGGTCATGTAAACAAAAAAATGATGGATCAAAGAAGTAGGAGATAATTGATAGTGAAAATTAATATAAGTAGAAGTGGCTGACAGTTACAGTTTTAGATCAGAGAGCTATTCTTTAAAAAGGCGAGTAATGCGGAATGTGGGGCCAAGAAAGGTAAAATAATAATGGTTAACAGATGACAAGATAAGACAAAATATGGAGGTATAATGAAGTCATTGCAACATAGGGGACGTAAGGTAAAGTTGGGGACATTTGAAAAAAGAATGAAATAAACGAGAGAATAAGGAGGTCTAATAAAAGGAAACAGGATATTGCAAAAAAGATAATAGAAAAAGGAGTATAAAAAAGAATCAATAAAGATATATGGGTAAGAAATAAAAAAACAGGGATTGATAATTAATAAGTCATAAAGGGTCAAGATAGGTAGTAAACAAGTATAATGTGGTGTATGAAATTAAGACAAAGGAATTAAGAAAAGGACATAAACAATAATTAATCGTTGTTGAAGCAAAGCAAGATAAGAGTGAAAGGTAAAAAAAATAGAAAATAGAAAGTAGTCAGTATGCATTTGTGTGAAAAAACCCAGCAATAGATTTATTTCATTACATTAAATAAATAAAATTAAAAAAAAAAAAAAAAAAAAAAAAAAAAAAAAATTAAAAAAAAGAGATTATGAAAGATAAGTAACTGCAATACTGAAAAACCATACAGAAGCATATCGAGGCATAATGAAGCACTTTAGTTAGTATCTGATTGGAATTCTACGTTTTCATGAAGATTCATTGCCAAAATTAGGATGCTGAGATAATTAAATTGTGGAGAAAAAGACCGAGGAAACAAACAGATTGGGGCCTGAAAGGTGGAATAAAAGGGAAAAAAAAGTAAAGGCCACAGTGAGGGCAGATAATGCAAGAACATATTTCAAGGCGGGGTCATACCAATGATGCCTCCAGAAAATGGATAAAATGTGAAATTTTTAATATACTCGTTATGAATCACAAATTTACAACAAAGATTCCTAATAAACACCACCAAGAGGTGTAATACTATTTCCAAAGTTGGCATAGGGCCATAAAACCCCCCCCCCCCCCATGGCCATGCCCCCCTGGACTATGTGACCCCCCGCCCAGACATTGTCCAGTGGTGATTTATCCCCTCCCCCCCTCCGAGTCCCCCTTCTAACAGAACCCCCCCCCCCCCCCCCCCCCCCCCCCCACCCCCCCCCCCCCGCCCCCCCCCCCCCCCCTAGCCCCCCCCCCCCCCCCCCCCCCCCCCCCCCCCCTCCCCTCCCCCAAACTAACCACCACATGTTTCTAACACCACCCTCCCCCCGGCTCACCCTCCCGTCATTGGACCCAGCGCTCCCCCCCCGTCCTTCATGAGACGATTTTTGTTAATAGCTGCTAATGTCTCCCCCCCCCCGTCAACGATGGCAATTTCCCCCCCCACCCCGCCCCGTTGTCGCCGAACGAGCACCACAAAACTTAACGTAACGTACCCCTAAATCCATGGTCCCCCAGAAATTCGTGCTTCCCCGGTAGGCTCGAACTCCCTGTCTGCATATTTTTTTTTTTTTTCCATATTGCAGAATATTGCACGCCTCTGATCAATTGCCCACCTAGAATGTACTCTTTAGGCCCTCCCCACTTCCCTCAAATATGCGAGTTTTATATTGGGACTCAGAAACTTTCTAAGATTTCCCCCCTCACCTCGGTCCCCCCAACAAAGGCACTGCTAAGGATAGTTCTAAAATATGAACTATGAACTGTGCAACCATCTAAACGACTCAATGTGAACCCCCTGCTGGAGTGTTAGTAGTCATGACTACCCTCCGTATAGCGAAGCACCTGCGGTACTAAGATTTTTTTTTTTTTTTTTTTTTTCTTCTATTTCTTCGTCCTGTTTTGTAGATAACGGGGCACACCAGTGTGTTGTATCAAAAATTGTTGGGTCAGGCGGATAACCCACGTGCCCCCCCCTCCCCGCGGCCAGATCATTACTGTAAGCCCCTCCTGGCCCAAGCAGTTGAAAAAACATTCTGCACATATTAGAATGCTAGATTCGGGGTTAGGACCAAATCGGAAAAGTGCTGTTACTCGGGTATTATCATCATGGACAGCAGCCTCAAAACTGGCCCGCCAGAGGGAGTCAAAAAGCTGAACCTTTCACAGCTGTTTGTGACATGACACGAATCCAATCTCTCCCCCACGCTAACCCCCGCTGGCCCACCCCCCCCCCCCTCCCACCCCACCCCCCTGTTGCCCAAAAATCTGCCAGGAACCCCATAACCCGATTGTTCTTGCCAATAGCCTTGAGTTTGTTTTTTTTTTTTTTTTCTTTTCATGTGGACGCAAAGGTGTATGTATACTCTTAACTTTTTTTTTCATTTTTTTTTCTTTAGTAGGAGATGCAGCTTACTATATGGATAGACAATAGAAGATTTCTACACAATTAATGCTCAATAAGCCAAAACCTGACACAAATTATAACATCACAGGTTTTAGTACAAGTGCCATGGTGTTTCTGTGTTTCCAACCGCGAACTTTCACCCCGCGGCGCACAGGCCCACCATCCCTTTCGTACTGCTGTGCGCACGAAAAATGGCACGATGTACGAGGATGACCGCAATATATACAGTCTAAGGGTTGTAATCGTCGGCGAGATAGTGTTTTTTTGTATGTTTTATGTACCCCCCCCCGGTCGGGCTATTAGCGTTCGTATCACCCCCCGGTGCCGTCGCCCCCTCCTTTTTTTTTTTCCCCTTTCCCCCCGGTTCCCCACTCCCGTTCCCCCTTCTCCTCCCCCCCCCCCCGTCTCCCGCCGCGCCGGTCGCGCGGCCGCGCCGCTCCCTCGCCCTCTCTCCCTCGCGCCCCCGTCCCCAAGCGCCCCTTCCTTTCTTCCCCCCCCTCCCCTCTCTCCCTTCCTCTCTCCCCCCCCCCTCCCCCCCCCCCCTCCCCTTCCCCCCACCTCCCCCCCTTCCCCTCCTCCGTTTATTGGCAGCAACTCATAGTGGCACAAACAGGACTGAAACACCCCACAGGCCACTCCCACCCACAGGTGTATTACCGCCAATCCCCCCCCCGCTCCAGCAGTCGTGAGTTCACGCTTCCTCATCGGAAAGTACCAGGTGAATATAACTAGTAATACATCTGGAATTAGTTACGGAGCACACTGCATTGGGCCCTCCCCTCGAGTCCCCATTTTTTTTTGGACCACTACGTCGAAGAAATGGTAAAGACTAGACAGGGACCTCTATAACGATTATAGTAGGTGACACCCACC